>JXCR01140765.1:48445-67604 GCA_002079205.1 Phalaenopsis hybrid cultivar
CAATAACCCTCAGGGAACTCTTCTAAATAACATTGAAATTAATCTTAAAGACCAGAATAAAGAGCAAATTAAGGTTGTTCAACTAAGAAGTGAATGAGAATTGAAGACTAAAGTTCAAAAAGAGATGAAGTTTAAGAAGAAGGGAAGGAAATTGAAAAGCCTGAGGAAAATATTCCTCAATACTTGGAGAATCCTATTTCTCGAATGAAGATAAATTTAGGAAAACCACCACCTCCCTTTCCTGAGAGACTTAGACAACATAAATTGGATAAACAAATTTCAAAGTTTCTGTAAATATTTAAGAAGCTAATCATTAACATTCCATTCGCTGAAGCTCTTGAACAAATGTTAAGCTATGTAAAGTTTATTAAGGATATTCTAAATAGGAATAAGAAATGTAGTGATAATGTGATTTTTGCACTTAGTGAGGAGTGCAACGCTATAGTTCAGAAAAAGCTTCCTAAAAATTTAAAGATCCTGGTAGCTTTATTATTCCGTGTGCGATAGGCGAGATATTTTTTAGGAAAGCTCTATGTGATTTGGGAGTCAGTATTAACCTTATGCCTCTATCTATTTTTAGATGATTAGGCTTAGGAGAGATTTCTCCTACTACTCTAACCCTTTAGTTAGCTGATTGTTCGATCACTTATCCAAAAAGAGTTGTAAATATATTGGTAAAAGTATATAAATTTACATTCCATATGGATTTCAATGTGTTAGATATAGAGGAAGACAAGGAAACTCTAATCATTTTAGGGAGACCTTTTCTCTCCACTGGAAGAGCTATGATAGATGTACAAAAAAATGAGTTAACCATGAGATTCAATGACCAGGAAGTAACATTTAATATATCAAAAACAATGAAGTATCTAACTAAAGGAAAATATGTTGAGTGCTTCACAATGAAGATTAACGGTTATTTAATTAACAAACATTTCAGAGAAAATTATGAAGAGAAAATTGGACAAGAAGATTTAGAGCATGAAGATGATGCTATGTTGTAAGATAAAGCAATTGAAATAAGTAATAAGGATTTAAATTATGTTCACAAAAGCTTTGAGCTATTGGACACAACAGAAAATAGTAAGAATCTTGTTCCTTCAATTGAAATATTTCCTAAACCTGAGATGAAGGTACTTCCTACGCATTTAAAGTATGCTTTTCTGGGAAATTCACCTACATTACCTGTTATAATATCCTCAGATTTGACTCAACTACAAGAACAAAAATTATTGAAAACTTTAAGAAATTACAAGAAAGTCGTTGGATGGACATTAACTGATATCAAAGTTATCAGTTCTTTGATTTGCATGCACATAATTTTAATGGAAGAAAATCACAAGCCTATTGTTGATCCTCAAAAGAGGTTAAATCCTATAATGAAAGAAGTTATTAAGAAAGAAATTTTAAAATAGTTAGATGTTAGAATCGTCTATCCTATTTTGAACAGTACTTGCGTTAGTCCAATTCACTGCGTTCCTAAGAAAGGGGGAGTGACCATAGTTGTAAATGAATGGAATGAGTTAATACCAACAAGATAAGTCACTAGTTTGCAAATCTGTATTGATTATACAAAATAAAATTTTGCGACAAGGGAATATCACTTTCCTCTACCTTTTCTGAACTAAATGTTGGATAGCCAAGCAGAGCAAAGATATTTTTGCTTTATGGATGGATGTACCAACTATCCACAAATTCTTATTGCTCCTAAGGATAAAGAAAAGACAAAATTTACAAGTCCTTATGGTACTTTTGTTTTCAGAAGAATGCCCTTTGGTATATGTAATGCACCAACAACAATTCAAGGTGCATGATGTCTATTTTTTGCGACTTAATTGAGAAAAGAATAGAAGTTTTTATGGTTGATTTCTCAGTATTTGGAACCTCATTTGATTCTTGCCTAGATAATTTAGCAAAAGTTTTAAAATGCTGTGAAGAGGCAAATTTAGTTCTAAAGTGGGAGAAATGTGAATTTATGGTCATAGGAGGAATTACACTTGGACAAAAATTTCTGAAAGTGTTATTGAAGTGGATCCAACAAAAATATAAGTTATTGATAAACTACCACCTCCTACTACAGTGAGAGGGGCTAGAAGTTTCTTAGAACATGTTGGGTTCTACAAACGATATATTAAAGATTTTAAAAAAATAATTATGGTTTTGTGTCAACTTTTAGAGAAAGATGAACATTTTGAATTTAGCCAATAGTGCCTAAATGTCTTCGAGTTATTAAAAGAAAAATTAATCACCTACCCTATTATATTTTCACCTAATTGGGGGAGACCATTTGCGTTGATGTGTGGTGCGAGTGATTAGGCAATTGGAGCAGTTTTAAGGCAAATGTATGACAAAATTTTTAAAATTATATGTTGCACTAGTAAAACACTTAATAAATCTCAAATAAATTATACCACTACTGAGAAGGAATTATTAGCAATAGTATATGTCTTTGATAAATTCAAGTCATATCTCATTGAAGTTAAATGCATTGTGCATACAAATCATTATGCTATAAGATATTTGATGTAGAAGAAGGATGTGAAATCAAGATTAATTTGATGGATTCTTCTGATGCATGAATTTGAATTTGAAATAGTAGATAGGAAGGTAACTGATAACCAAATAACAGATCATTTATCTAGGCTGGAGCATAAAAATACATTCAATCTTAAAAATGAAATTAACGAACATTTTCTTGATGAGAAATTATACACTATTACTGAGTGGCATGTACCGTGGTATGCCAACATAGTTAATTTTAGCATTAGTGATCTTATACCTTATGGATTGACATAATAACAACAGAAGAAATTTATACACGATGCAAAGTTTTACTTTTGGGATGACCCATACTTATATAAGCAATGTAAGGATCAAGGTATTCAAAGATGTGTACCTTATGAAAAGACCCAAAAAATTATTAAAAAATATCATGATTCTAATTTTGGGAGACGTTTTGGAGTTGATAAAATTGCAGACAAGATTTTACAATATGGATATTATTGGCCTACTCTATTTAGGGATGTTAATACTTATGTAAAAACATGTGATCGATGTCAGTGTGTAGGCAATATTTTGAGAAGGAATGAAATACCTCTAAATTTTACATTGGAAGTTTAAATTTTTGATGTGTGGGGCTTGTATCTTATTGAACCATTAATACCATCTTTCATAAACTTATATATTTTAATCACAGTGGACTATATTTCAAAATGGATTGAAGCAGTTGCTTTATCCCGCTGTGATGCTCAAAGTGTTTCAAAATTCTTAAAGAGAAATGTTTTTACCAGATTTAGAATGTCAAGAGTGACCATTACGGATGGGGAAGTCATTTTAAGAATAAGATAATCAAAACAATAATTTACAAAAATAGTATTAAACATCATATTGCCACTGCTTATCATCTTCAGACTAGTGATCTAGTATAATTCTCTAACCGTCAAATTAAAAGAATCTTGAAAAAGATCATAAATCGTAATAGAATGGACTGGTGTGCTATATTGGATACTGCATTATGAGCCTATAAGACTGCATACAAAACTTTTATAGGAATGTCCCCATATAGACTAAGTTTTTAAAAGATTTGTCACTTACTAGTGGAACTAGAGCATAAAACTTATTGGGCTATTAAGAAATTTAATTTTAATTTGAAAGATGCTGGTAAAAAATGATTATTGCAATTAAATGAGCTTTAAGAAATTAGAAATGAATCTTATGAAAATGTTAATATTTACGAAGAAAAAAATGAAAAATTGGCATGACTGAAAGATATTAAAAAAAGATTTTGAACCTGGACAAGAAGTTTTATTGTATAATACAAGATTGAAATTATTTGTCAGAAATTGTGATGAAAGTCTACCCATATGGTGTTGTGGATATTAAGAATCCAAAAACTAATAAAATATTTAAAGTGAATGGACATAGACTGAAACCTTACTTTGATGGACACAACCTTATCTTTAATGAAGTCTTAATGTTGGGTCAACCAAAATAAAGATTGGATATGTCAGGCCGATAATGTTAAAGCAAGTGCTTTGTAGGAGGCAACCCATTGTTATCTGTGTAGTTAATTTAGGTTTTTTTTTCTTTAGTTAGGCGTTTTGGGTGAATTATATGTGTTATGGAGACCTACAAGTGTTGACCTCACTTTTTGTTGAGGTCTACTGTTTCTCCCTTAGAAGCCTAGGATCTAGCCATAGGATTTTCCTGTTGACTATTCCTAGAGGACTAGTAAGGGAACCCTTACCACTAGAAATTCTAAATGCCACTTTACTCTCTTGAAGTTTCACATGTTGGTTCTAACCTCTAGTATATAGTAGGTGGAGACAGTGTGGGGAGCTCAAGAATCCCTTAGGATCGTCTGACCTTTGGGTTGGCTCTGGGTGGTGTGGTCTTGGTCAGTCTTGCACACACACACTTGAACTCCTCACTTTCACTCACAATCTAAACCCTTAACCAAACATCATTAGCCTAGTTCCCCACTCTTTTCGAAACTCATGTGGATGGTCCCCCAAACCCTTAGCCCGAGGCTAGGGTTTGGCTAAAACCAACACATGGAGGATCCAAAATGGGAGCTCCTCTGGTCTCATGGCCCCATAATGGTAATTTTATGATTAACATCTTCAATTGATCTCATTCTACCAAAATACCAAATTTTGGTTGCCCCCAAACTTTCCCAAAATTACAAAATTACCCTTGAAACCCTAAAATTCTCAAATTTTCCCAAATTACCCAATTTTACAAAAAAATCATCTCAAACCCTTATAAACCACTCAAATTGCACAAAACACCCCAAAATTTCCAAAATTCCCAAAATACCCCTAACTTCACCAAAATTAACAAAATACCCCTCATGGCCCAAAAATTCCCAAAACCTCCAAAATCATTCCAAATACTTGCAAAACCAATCTTGACTACTCTTTGGACCCAATTTGGCTAAATTGACAAATTTTGACAAAAGTCCCAATTTTACTCCTAAATGCCTAAAGTCTCCAAATCACCCTCCAATTTTCCACCAAATTGATTTCAATTTTTTTCAATTTCAAATCTAAACTCAATTTTATAATGTCTAAGCCAATTTTGAAATAAATTCAAGCCCATTTGAACCGAATTTCAAACCTAAATTACAACCCAATTTGAACCACTAATTTGACCTTGAGCCAAAATTCCACCAAATTGAATGCACTAACCTCTCCAATTTCCCCAAATTCACTTCCTAAACTCTTTATAACATTATCATAGACCAAATTGAGCTCACAATTGGCCTTGACGTAGCCTCAAGTCTAGCCCAAATTCAAATCAAACCAAAATCCACAATTTAGCCGCAAACTTCAAATTCCTCTAAATTGAACTTCATAACCCTTCACTTTCAACCCAATTGGTTTTCAAAATCCTTGTGACAATATCCTACATCAAATTAACCAATCAATTGGGCCAGATCCAAGCTCTAATCAAACCCAAACCTAAGTCCAAGCCAAATCATGAATTTTGAACCCAAACCCTAGACCCACTTGGAGCAACTTGATTTAGCCCATCATGGACCATCACAGTTGATAGTTGGATCCTAAGGACCAGCCTAGATCCTCCTAGTCCACCCTAGAAGTGCCATGGACCAAAGGTCCCATGACTTAGAGAATTCCTTCCCATTTTTGGTCAAGCCACCTAAGTGTTGACCTCATTTTTGGTTGAGGTCTAGTTTTCTCCTTAGTAGCCTAAGGTCTAGCCATAGGACTTTCTTGTTGACTATTCAAAGAGGACTAGAAAAAGAACCCTCACCATTACAAACTCTAAACTCTTCTATGCTCAACTTGAAGTTCCACATATTGGTTCTGACCTCTAGCACTTAGTAGGTGGTGCTAATATGAAGAAGCTCAAAGAAAGTCCCCATAGGATTGTTTGGCCCTAGGGTTAACCCTGAGTGGTGTGGCCTTTGTCAGTCTCACACACACACACACACCTGACACCCCACTTACACTTACAACTTTGAACCCAAACATGTTTAGCTTTTGTTCCTTAACCTTTTGGGAAACTCATATAGAAGGTCCCCTAGGCCATAGCCCTAGGATAGGGTTTAGCTAAGACCGGTGCATAGAGAACCCAAAGTAGGAGATTCTATTAGTCCATGGCTCAAATAGAGTGGTTGTGTGGTTGGCAACCCCAATCCTACTAAAATATCCAATTTAACCCTCTACCCCTAAAACCTACCCAAATTACCAAACTACCCTTGAAACCCCAAAATTGACCAAAAATCCAAAATTATCCAAAATACCCAGCTTTGTCCAAAAATCATTTCAAATCATTTGAAACCACCCAAATTGCCCAAAACACCCCAAAATTTTCAAAATTACCAAAATACCCCTAATTTTGCCAAAATGACCAAAATACCCTTGGTAACCCAAATAGTCCCAAAACCTTCAAAATCATTTAAAATGTACCCAAAACCAGTTTGGACCACTCCATTGAGCTCAATTTGACCAATATGACCTATTTTGACCAAAAGCCCCAATTTGCCCCTAAAGACCCAATTACCCTAATTCACACCCAATGTCCACGAATTTGATCCCAATCTTCTTGAATTTCAATTCTAAACTCAAATTCGACATCCCTAAAGTTGATTGAAACCAAATATAAGCTCAATTGAACCCAATTTCAATCCCAATTTCAATCTTAATCCATAAATCCTCAATTTAACCATAAGTCAAAATTTCATCAAATTAAACCCCCAAACTTATTCAATGGCCCCAATTTTGAATCCAAAACTCTTTACAACACTTCCAAACATAAAATTTATCCCTCAATTAGCTTTGATCAGGCTTGAATTTCACTCAATTTCAACTTGGAAAAAAACCCCCCATTTTGCCCCAAATTAGCAACATCCCTAAATTACACTAAATTGAATGCCATAACCCCAAAATTTCCACTCAATTGATATTAAAAACTCTTCATGACAATCATCCACATCAAATTGAACCATCAATTGGGCCATAGCTAAATCTAGCCCAACATAAACCCAAGTCAAACCCAACATCCCCAAAATTGACCAAATGTTCAAATACCACCAAATTGAACTTTCAAATCAATTCAAAATCACTCAAAGCCTTTTCTAAAATCTTCATGACAATCATCTACACCATCTTGATCAATCAATTGAGCTCAATTTCATGATTAGCCCAACCTAAACCCAAATTTAAGCCAGAGCTCAATGTCATGACTAGCACAACCTAAATCCAAATTTAAGCCAAAATGCCCAAAATTGAACCCGTACACCAAACTTGACCAAACCAAACAAAATTGATCAAACCAAAGCCACCACAACCATTATTTGGACTCTAGTGACATGGCTAAACCCACTTAGCCCACTCTATATGAGACATGGACTAATGGTCCCTTGATTTAAGGGATCTCCTTCCATATTTGGTCTAAACCAAAAAATCCTTGCCATCATGCCTTAACATTCTGAGTTAATCATCATTAACCCTCCTTCTAGCTCCCCTGACTCATCTGGCCACCACTCCTGGCCCTGTCAGCTGGCCTAGTGGACAAAAAACCCCAAAACCGAGAGCCACCCTCCTCAAATCCAAACCCAAATCCACCCTTCCAATGTGGCTCATCCTCATTTGTTTACTGCACTCTTCAACCTTCCACATAGGCTGTGAAGTGCACCCAAATTGAAGCTCTGAGCNGATTGCCACTGCTTATCATCTTCAGACTAGTGATCTAGTATAATTCTCTAACCGTCAAATTAAAAGAATCTTGAAAAAGATCATAAATCGTAATAGAATGGACTGGTGTGCTATATTGGATACTGCATTATGAGCCTATAAGACTGCATACAAAACTTTTATAGGAATGTCCCNAGCGACTTCATCATTCTCTCCAGCTAGGAGAGCTTCTTCCCTACTTCTGAGGAGCATAAAGTGTGGGGCTTCTTCATGTCTCCTACGGCGAGGAGTGCTTCATTCGGGACAAAGCGGGACTTCATTCACTCATCGTGTGGGTGAAACTCTTCTAACTCCTTGTACTTTATTTTCCTAGCTAGCCCTAGGTTTGTGTAGAAAATGTTAGAGCTAGGTTGTTTTCCTAGAGAAGACCACTAGGATAGGGAAGCTTTCGTTGGACAAAGCCCCCTACGACCTCAAAGTGATATCCCTGCGAAAGCCTTAGCTTGAACCCAAATCGGTCGAAATCCATATTTCATCAGCTTTGGTGGCTCTAACATTCGTTGGAGAGGTTGTAACATTTAGATTTTGTGAAATATAAAAAACTTTGTAGTTGGTCTATTTCATAAAATCGTGGAGTGTTGTAGAATGGAAAAAACTTTGTAGTTAGCTCATGCTACAAAATCGTGGAGAGTTTTCCCTTCAAGAAATCAGAGAGTGAAATTCACCACATTCCTCGCTAAAGCCGGAGGGGGCTATGCCTCACATCCATACGCAAAATCCTAGGTTTCTATGCGAGAGCGCTAGGACGAGAATGTCTAGTTGTCGAGCATTAGCATGTGCACTGCATCACAGGTTGTCATGTTGTATGCTTGCATCTTGCATGTTGTATGTGCCACATTGGCTTGATCGGTCGTCCCGACCCGGTCAGCTTAGTACTTAGGTCCGACGGGCTGCCCCAGCCTTGTTGATTGACCACTTACGTTCGGCTAGTCGTCCTAACTTGACCGACTAACCACTTAGGTCCAACTGACCGCCCTAGCCCGGTCGACCGACCACTTTGGTTCGATCGGTCACTCTGGTCTGGTTGATCGATCACTTTGGTCCAGTCGGTCGTCTGGCCCGATAGACCTTTTTGACCATGACACCCGGTCGACCGCTCTGGTCAAATCAATGGATAAATGACCAACTTCACTTGCATATTTGTGAGTTGCATCATTTGCATTTCTCGTATGACATTTTTGAATTTCTTACTTGTATGCAAATTAAACCTTTTGCATATTATGTTATATGATAAAATCATTTGCATGATGAAAGTATGTATCTTTTGCCAATTGGTATGTGTCTATATTTGGTGTCTCAATAAGCACTGGTACTTGTGGTATCACTGCATGCATAGGCCACTATGTTTGTGCGGTCTAATATTTGTATTTTGTGGTGAATGGTGGCTAGATGCTTGTCCAACGATGTGTGAATTTCCTGTAAGGTGGGCATGTCACCACATCTCTTGTGGTGTCACATTCGAACACCACAAGCCTTTTTCACATTGCATACTTAGTCAGGGTTATGTCTTAGAGCTTCTAAACCCATCGAGTGTGCAACTTATTTGTATTAATATCTTATGTATTCAAGAAACTAAATGGGCTTGAGAAAAGGCTAGGAGATTGATAATTTAGGTTTTAAATTTTAGTATTCCGGTAAGAGTCGCATTAAAAATGGTGTAGGTGTTATCATAGATAAGAGTTTGAAAGATAATGTTGTAAAAATTAATAGAGTTGGAGATAGAATTATAGCTCTTAAGTTTATCATTAATACTAAGTTTTGTAATATTATATATGTCAAGTATGTTTAGATATAGGATCTAAAGATAAATTTTGGAATGACTTAGAATACTTAATAACAATGATATCTCTTAAAGAAAGAATTTTTATTGGAGGTGATTTAAATGAACATGTTGGTAGAGGCGTAGAAGAGTTTAGAAATACTCATGGTGGCTACGGCTTTGGAGTAACTAATGAAGAAGGTAGAGCTATTTTAAATTTTGTTTTAGTGTATGATTTTGTTATTACTAATACTTTATTCAAGAAAAGAGATGAACATCTTATTACTTATAGCTATTTTAGATTTTGCTTTAGCGTATGATTTTGTTATTACTAATACTTTATTTAAGAAAATGGTGAGCATCTTATTACTTATAAGAGTGTTCTTAAAAACATAAATTAATTATTTTCTTATGAGAAAAAGAGATCGTCGAGATTGTAAAGATTGTAAGGTCTTTCATAGTGATAATTTAAGTACCTAACATCGTTTATTAGTTCTAGATTTTAAGATGAGTTGTAAAATAAAGAATACTATGACTCATCATCGTAGAATTAGATGAGGAAACCTAAAAGATATAAATAAAATTATTTTTACGAGTAAAATTCATGATTTCAAAATTTGGGATATTCATGAAGCAAATGTTATGTGAGATAAAGTAACAAACACTATTAAACTAGCAAAAGATGTGCTTGGGGAATCAAAAGAAATTTTTTTAATAAATAAAAATAGTTGGTGGTGGAATAATAATGTGCAAGAAAAGATAAAATATAAGAAGTTATGTTACAAAAATTAAGTTTATATGTAAAAGCTTAGAGAACTGGGAAAAATATCAAACGGCCGGTAGAGAGTCTAAAAGAACAATCTGTGACGCAAAAAATTGTGCTTTTAATGATCTTTATAATAAATTAGATACTAAGGAGGGTGAAAAATATATGTATAAACTTGTCAAACAAAGAGAAAAGAATAGTAAAGGAGAGTGAAAAATATATATATGAACTTATCAAACAAAGAGAAAAGAATAGTAAAGATTTAACTCAAGTAAAGTGTATTTAAAATGAAAATCAAAATGTATTTTTCTTATAAAAAGATATTCAACATAGGTGGGTGAGTTATTTTGATAAACTTTTTAATGAAGTTTCTGAATACGATCGACCTTAGTGATCTTAATATTGTTAATAATAATAAAATACTTTATTTTTACCGTCGCATTAGTAAAAAAGAAGTTGATGAGACTTTAAAGAAAACCAAGGGTGGAATGTCTGTAGGATCTGATAATATCCCAATTGAAGTTTGGAAATATTTAGGAGATTTGGGAGTTTCTTGGCTTACTAAACTCTTTAATATTATTTTAAAATTTAAAAAGATTTTGAGGAGTGGAGGAAGAGTATTCTGGTCTCCATTTTTAAGAATAAAGAGTGTGCAAATTATAGAGGAATTAAGTTGATGTGTCATACTTTAAAGTTATGGGAGAGGGTAGAACATAGGTTAAGACGCATCACAAACTTTTCTCATAATCAATTTGGATTTATGCCGGGCAGGTCTACTATGGAAGCTATACATTTATTAGAATTAAGTTGATGTGTCATACTTTAAAATTATGGGAGAGGGTAATTGAACATAGGTTAAGATATTACAAAGATTTCTCATAATCAATTTGCATTTATGTCAGGCAGGTCTACTATGGAAGCTATACCTATGAAATATTTCTTATAATCAATTTGGATTTATGTTGGGCAAGTCTTTTATTGAAGCTATACATTTATTGAGAGATTTGATGGAGAAGTTCGGAGATAATAAGAAGAATCTACATTTGATTTTTATTGATTTAGAAAAAGCTTATGATAAGGTTCCAAGAGATATCTTTTGAAGAGAAAAAAGGTGTTGATATGACTTATATTCAAGTCATTAAAGATATGTATACTAGAGCTGTTGTGTTCAAACTGAAGGAGGATTGATCAAATATTTTTCTATTTCTGTTGGATTACATCAGGGATTTGCTTTAAGAAAGGCAGAGATAGACCTAGGAAGACTTGTGCTTATTGTATTAAAAATGATCTTAATTTACTAGAACTAAAAGAAAATATGACACTAAATAGGATGCAATGGAGAAAAATGATTCATGTAGCCGGCCCCACATAGTGGGATTAAGGCTTTGTTGTTGTTGTATGGGTGGTCCTACTGGACATCTAGAGGAGGATGTACCTTGGTGTATGCTTTTTGCTAATGATATCCTTCTCGTGGATAAAATGAAAGAAAAAGCCCATGAACAACTTGAATTATGAAGGTTTACATTGGAGTCTAAAGGCTTTCATTTAAATAGAACTAAAATTGAATACATGGAATGCAATTTTAGTAGTAGTAGCTCTAGTGACAGAAGTGTGACTTTGGGTGATCAAATTATTAAAAGAGTAGCTCTAGTGACAGAAGGTGTGACTTTGGGTGATCAAATTATTAAAAGGTGTGAACGATTTATATATGTTGGGTCCGTTGTTCAAAGCGCTAGTGATATAGATGGAAATGTTAATAGTAGAATTGAAGTTGGTTGGTTGAAGTAGAGGAATGCTTCGAGCCTTTTGTGTGATAGAAAAATACCGCTTAGTCTGAAAGGAAAATTTTATAAGACGGTGGTGAGATCTGAAATGCTCTATGGCGCTGAATGTTGGCCTTTAAAAGAGAAACATAATAATAAGTTAAGTGTTGCTGAGATGAGAATGATTAGGTGGATGAGTGGTTTTACACTTAGAGACAAAATGTGAAATGAATACATCTGTGATAGGTTTGGTGTTGCTCCTGTGACGGACAATATTAGAGAAAGTCGTATTAGATGGTTTGTTCACATTAAACGTCGACCATCTGATGATCTGATTAGGAGAGTAGATGTTTTAGATTCGACTTTTGCGTTAAGAAAGGCAGAGGTAGACCTAGGAAGACTTGGGCTTATTGTATTAAAAATGATCTTAACTTATTATAACTAAATGAAAATGTGACACTAAATAGGACGCAATGGAGAAAAAGGATTTATGTAGTCGACTCCACGTAGTGGGGTTAAGGCTTTGATGTTGTTATTGCATGTTTGGTGATCTTTCATCATGTTTGTTCACACCCTATTTGAGTGATCATGGTGTTGAAACTTGTGCAATGCCTACTTGCATTTTCATTCGTCTGCATGGTTACAGGCCTACATTTAATGGCCCTATTTTAAAATATAAAAAATTATTAATATTTTTCTACTTATGATATCCATTCTATTTTTAAAACTATGCAAATAGCAAGCTAGGCCATATGTAAGTTCAACTTCTTTTTAAAATTTATCTTGGGTGATGTGTGTTAGATCCCTTGGATCTTTATTACGTGGTTGAAATTGATGACCCAGTCAAAATCGTACATACCCGAGGACTTCACCTTGAGCACTTAGATGTTGGCTAGGACACTTTTTGTTAGATTGTGTGTTAAGCTAGGGCTAGGCTGCCAGGTAGTATTTTTGGCACCTGACTATTGTTCTGTGCTCGCTTGGTTGTCCTAGCCAGATGTTTTTTTTCTGCTTGTAGTTTTGGTGTGCTTGCATGTTTACCGTGTTTGTGTATGCGCAATAGTGTATTTGGTCTATTTTTCTGGCAGGGAGTCATGCCTAAATATACACACACATATGTTTAATATGGGGGAGCAATGTCATGATTTATATGCTAACCCTTTCTTGTAGGCGTTGTTATAAGCTTCATGGCTCATGTGTTGAATGTTAACTCGTGCTAACATTTAATGCAGGTCAAGTCCTTTATTTTCTCTTTTATATTTATTTGATAGTCTTAGGATTAAGTATGTATCCCAACTAAGGTACGGGCACGTGCTCCGAAGCGCACGATGCATCGAGCCACGCGATGAGGGATCAGGAGCAGCAGGCTCATGTCCCATACCTTGAGTCTAAATTTATATTATTATATAGAATTAGGATCATGTATGTTTATGCGGTGTTTGGCCGTTTTTCCTGTGATATGTCGTTAATCCAGTGATAGCGACCTTCTATATTTATTTTAGGTGTGCTTTTACTTTTCTTCTGCATGCTTGGATGCTTGAAATTGTTTGCTTCTTGTTTGATTTTGTGGTTTGTCTAGGATTAATCACAGAAAATAATCCAGACTCATTAATGACCATAAAATTTTAAATTTTCTACAAAATCTTAATAATTAAAGATTAAGATTAATTAAAATTTAGAGTTAAAATATTTTGGATTTTGCAAAACCGGCACTTTACTTTTTTGCATGGCCTTCAGGCCGGTTTTAAAATGGTTCGCATGCATGTTTATATACCCAAACATGTTTGATAGGGCCTTCACGCCATAAGGTTGCAGACAATTGCATCATATGCATGTACTCGAGGAGAATTCCCCACGCTTCTTCATACCTGACTTGGTCAAGCATAATTTTTTTTTTACTGAGAAGGTTGTCTAGTACAACTAAGGAATTAGAGGCATCCCCAACCTAGATGAGGTATAAGTTGTTTATGCAGAGTGTTTCCACCTTTGTAGTTGAACCTCTTTTTCTCATCTTTCCAGCGACAGTTCTGTAATTTTTCTTGATGAGGGTAAACTGCATATCTTTAAGCTTTGTCTGTTTAGAATCATTGGAATTAGAGTTTTCTTCCTTTAACTTTTGGGCTATCGATACTTTCTTGGACGACGCAATTCACTAATTGATGATAAGAGCCTCCACTTGTAGTGGGTTGAGTACCTTCACGACAAAGTAGAATTAAAGTTTACATAGCTTGGAATGACGGTTTTGTGGTATTCTGACTCGGTTATCTCTACCTTTTTAAGGGATATTTTCCTTTCTGTTGACATCTCTTTTGAGCCTTGTCGATTCTTTTGATAAATCGTTGATATCATCTTGTGAGCTCTGAATGCCTAGGCATTGCCCCCTGTAGTGGTTATGGTGATTCACTCTCTGCTCTATGGCCTGGTATAGATGTCGAAGACATCGAGATTTTCCATTGAGATGATTTAAATCCATTGGTTTCCCAAATAACCAAATTTCATTAAATCATGTAAGTAATACTATTTTTATCGAGAGTTTTCTAGGCATCCATCAAAATGAAATTAATCAAATAAATATGTTCCTTTGGGAGTGCTCTTGACCCAGAGTAAGCACAAAAACTTGATTTGTTGCTTGTGGGTTGCTTTCATAAGGTTATCTTCCCAGATATGTCTCCAATGTATTTTCGATACAATCTCATTTCAAACGTACACTTTGGAGCTATCCACGTGAAGTTCACTTTATGAAAGTTTTCTGCGTTCTCTCTCGTTTATCTATTATCTATCGTATATTCCTCCTTTCGGTTACTCTCTTCTTCAGATCATTCATTTAATATGAGATGGTGATTTACTTGAATAAAGAAATAATACTACGATTATAAATAGACAAGTTGATAACTCCTTAAAAATAAAAGAGAGAAAGAATAGAAAACAGTCTTACAATATATTTATTTGTTTATGAGATAAATGATTGTTATCCCTTATCATTTTCTATGAAAAGGGATAGAGAGTTTTGTGGGGTTACTACTTAGTAACCTTTTCTTGTTTTTTGATTTTAGATTGGTCTGATTGGCCTTTGTAATCTTTTACTTTTTATTTCAAGGCAAAAATATACACCCTTCAAAGAAGCAACGATGGGATTGTCGTGATCCAAGATCACTTACGATGCAGTCACAATAAGAGCTAGCTGGGAAGCTATGACGGGATTTTAGTGTACAGGGGTTTCGTTTTCGAGATAAATAATTGTCCTGGGAGTAATGTTAGCCAAATAAATAGTCTCTGGAGTTGAAATTGGAGGAAGAAGTGAGTCAAATTAGATAAAAAATGGAGGATCATATCTCGTCCGTGAAGGGATGACTCTTGTGTAGGAAGGGGAGATTCACAGCCCTGGAATAAATAATGAAGAAGTTCATGGAATTTCACACAAATTTCTGTAGCGGGATCGAGTGGCAGCATCGGGTGCGGATGTGAGCTGCAACACTTGCAAGAAATCACACGACATTCAAAATACTAGAACAAACCGGTCAAGATTGAGCGAAAGAGTCGACAGCGAATTCAACGACAGCATCTGGAGGGAATTGCACGACATCAGAAGGTTTAGTGGATTTGAAGAATTTCGGTCCGGAACAGGAAACCACAGTGGGAAGGACACTGGCAGAGGCTTCATCCAACTGCGTCATTGTCTTTTGTTGCAACCACTTTCGGAGCGGAAGGCAATTCAGAAGTAATTATCAGAACGGGACAGGTGGAGAATGGCAGTGGAGTTTGTAAGTGACTCGTTTTAACACTACTGAGTATTCAAGAGGGAGGCAAGATGCGGATGTTTCGTTCTAACCCTAATATGTGCAAAGAGTGATAGATGCCCAGAAATGATCGCCGGCTAGGGGTCGCACTTAAAGAACTTTTGCCAGAAAGTGTAACAAATAGAAGAAGATAACAAGATTTTATTATAAAGAAACACTTACAGAAGACTCCTAGTGAAGAAGTAGAACTTCAGATGATTTTTGTGTGTTTTGCAACTTCAACATAACACACATATATAGGCTGGGAAAACCCATAAACCAGCCCACAAGAAAGCAAAACCATGGGCGAAAACCATGGGCTGAAACCACTTACAGAAAACAACTTCTGGAAAGAAAGATTCTTTCCAGCACACGAACACATGGTAAGGCCCACAGGAAATCAAAACCATGGGCGAAAACCATGGGCTAAAACTGCTTACAGAAAAAAACTTCTTGAAAGAAAGATTCTTTCCAGCACACAAACACATGGTAGGGCCCACTACTGCTCCCTACACAGAGTATTCTAATCTCTTATTAATAACGTCAGCCACAACGCCAATTACACTGTCGAGTTGTTTTTTCATCTGGTGTACGCTTGGTGAGACGTCGACCCAGGCATTGTCTTTTGTAGACATACTCCTACAATACTTGGACTTATTTTCGTACATTGTTAACAGAATTCTTAGTTCAAACAGGACCTTTCGAACCTGGTCTTGCACCATCCTTCTTATGGCGCCTCTGAGCCTGTTGCATGCGTCCAAGTTAATGGGATGGTTGAACGTTTCCCATAACAGTTTCCTGTGTAAGTCACATGTTTTTTTGGGTCGCGAGAAGTTTGGTCCCGTGGCCAGGAAGAATTCCTTGCCATTATTTCCTAGCTACATATGAGAAAATTCTGGTTCAATCTCTGAATACAGCTTCTTTCCTTCAGCGCTTTTTTTGCTTCCTCACGAGTCCATTCTTTTGCTCCTGTAAAGATAAAGTTAACCTCCGTTTCTTTTCCTGCACATAAAAAAGAAACATTAATCTAGAAAGTGAATCTGCGAGTGTGTTATTCTTTCCATCAATGTGTTCAAAGTTGACGGTGATCCTCAGTCCACTGATGAAGTCAGTGAACGCTAGCCATCGAACCCTAGGTAGTTTATTTTGAGCCATTTTATTGTAAAATGCGATGATTCTCTGGCAGTTCGTCCTTAGAGTGATCTCACTTTTATCCAAGTAATGGATTTTAACTTAGTTCATTGTTTCTATACAGGCGAAAATCTCTGCGTCAATTGTTGATTTAACTGTTGTGAACTTTCCACTTGCATATGCACAAACTTTTTCAGAGTTACTTGGGTCGGCCTTATTCTTCTTCCATTTGCAGACGCCACCCCATTCCTCCATACATCCATCGGTCTCTAAAATGATGTATACCTTTTCTGGTGGAATCTCTAGTTCAGGCAAGTTCTTTACCAACTCCTTGATTTTTCGAACAGTTTCCCAATCGTGGGGCTTCATCTTTTTATCTCTGTGGGGAGATGTTTTCTGGTAAAGTGGATCTAATAAAACTCTAAGGTTAGGTATATAAGATCTTGCATAGTTTAATATACCTAGCCAAGAACGAAGCCCTTGCTTTTCCTTCAGTTTTTGCTCCGGGAAGTCTGCAATTTTCTTAATAATATGGGGTTGTAATTTTATTTTTGAATTCCCGATTACAGCTCCAAGGAATTCAATTTTGGGGACCCCAATTTTCATTTTTGTTGCGGAGAGCACCAGTCCTTCTCCACAATGTTCAAAAATTGTTCCAAATGCTTCTTGTGCTTGTACTCGTTCTTGCTGAAAATAAGCACGTCATCAATATACACAACCATAAATTTAGAGTATCTTTCGAAACAATTGTCCATCTTTCGTTGAAATATTGCTGACGCATTCTTCAAACCGAATGACATTACAAGTCATTCGTATAGGTCAGTTGGTATCACGAAAGTTGTCCACTCGATCGAGTTTGGGTGCATAGCTACCTGATGAAATCCACTCTTAAGATCAAATTTCGAGTAGNCAGTTTTTGCTCCGGGAAGTCTGCAATTTTCTTAATAATATGGGGTTGTAATTTTATTTTTGAATTCCCGATTACAGCTCCAAGGAATTCAATTTTGGGGACCCCAATTTTCATTTTTGTTGCGGAGAGCACCAGTCCTTCTCCACAATGTTCAAAAATTGTTCCAAATGCTTCTTGTGCTTGTACTCGTTCTTGCTGAAAATAAGCACGTCATCAATATACACAACCATAAATTTAGAGTATCTTTCGAAACAATTGTCCATCTTTCGTTGAAATATTGCTGACGCATTCTTCAAACCGAATGACATTACAAGTCATTCGTATAGGTCAGTTGGTATCACGAAAGTTGTCCACTCGATCGAGTTTGGGTGCATAGCTACCTGATGAAATCCACTCTTAAGATCAAATTTCGAGTAGATTTTGTCATTCCCAATTTTCTTCAGTATGGTGTTTATGTCTGGTAGCATATATTGGTCTTTATAAGTGTTCTTATTAAGTGATCTGTAATTAAAGACCATGCGTTCTTTTCCCTTGATCTCCTTTCCTGTAATTGGATCAATCGAGGTACCGGAATTTACGATCATCGCTATTGTTTTGTGGCGACTCTTACTGGGCCTTATAACATTTAAGGCTAAAACGCTCTCCACATATCTCTTAAATTGTTCGTGCATCAGGGTGTGACATGTTTGAGAGGTTTATCATGTATTGTAAGATCAGGGTTAATGATTTCAATTTTACATATATACTTGATTCTTACTCCAGTGTTTCATAGGGTCATCGCCTATGAATCCTTGTTCCTGCAATCTCTGAAATAATGATTTGAACTTTTTCAGGAAGGGACTTTCGTAAGTTCTATTAGAATAAGCGTAGTCAGGTTGCGGCTCTAAATAGAAATTATAATTAATTTTTAACTCAGATATTTATTTAGCGGTAATCTCAACATCTGTTGTTGTGTTAATATGAGTTATTTCTTTATAGAAGATAACTACATTACTTTCTATCCTCATTCTCCCACTCATGCTTTGGATGAAGTTACACCCGAGAAGCATTTCAATTCGATCTTTTTTTTGCATATCAAGACAATAAATTAATGGAATTCTGAAGCTATGTTCGTTAATGATCATCGAACCTGCTTTGAGCTTCTTGTTGGCACTAGTTGTTGAGTTAACTCTGATGAATGAGACTTGATAGCTTAGTTCTTCAATGGCTTGATCAGGAACTTCACTAATGCAGGTGCAGCACGATGTAGCCCCCGTGTCTACAATGGCCTTTAGAGAAAATATATCAATTCCTGGAATTTTAAATTCTATTACCAGGTTAAAGAGCCGGTTTA
>JXCR01140765.1:69272-85914 GCA_002079205.1 Phalaenopsis hybrid cultivar
GAGGGGAACGTGGGAGCTCCGAAGTGAGAGCCGGTATCCTCTCAGCCTAGCCGCAGATTCAGTAAACAAGCGTAGGATTAGTCAATGTTCTTTATGTCTGGACCAAAGGGTAAAGAATAGGTATGCTCCTATTTGGCACAATATAATTTGAACTGATTCACTTTATCCATTCATTATAATTTCTTGACAAGGAGAAGAATGTCTTCTTGTATATATTGAATATCACATTTAAACATTCATTAGTATCATTAGTTATTTAATAGTTATTAAAATTACGTAATTATTTCAATTGTCTATTAATGATAGATAAGCAAATTGAACTTCGTTGTTGTGATTAAAGTATTATTTTTCTAAAATTTTAGTTCGTAGTTCTAAACTTATTCCCTGTGGGATCGATATCTAAGATTTCATTAGAGTCTTATATTACTTGAGCGATACGTATACTTGCGTTGATAAGTGTGACTTTATAATTATTGAATATTTATTTCGTTCATGTTTATTGAATCTATAACTGTTATTAAGGATTTGGTGCAGTTGCTGAGGAAGTAAATCTTTTCGCAGCAGTATTAAATACTTATATTTTTAAACATATATATAAAGTCACGGTCATTACTCGAACGTGTGTGTCGTATGGTTTACCCTTGCAGTTCTTGGATCTTCTTAGGCCATATTTCTTTTGGTTATTGTAATAACTGTGGACTGGGATTCTTTTGCAAATGGAGAGGTCTTTGATACCTCTATGTACCGCAGCATTTTTGCATAAATCAGCCAAATATTGGTAAGTAAAATGAATTCTAGGAAGAACACCAATGGTGTTACCTAGATATTTGGCTTTGAATGCTTCTTCTATTTCATTCCCCAAAATTGGGGGCATCTTTCGGAAGAATTTATCAGATAATTCTGGACTTATGAACATCCTTCTGGATTTTGCAACGAGCACTTTGTAGTCGTTCAGGAATTCAAACATATTTTTGATTTCATTACAAGATAGTCATTCAATGTCCAGATAAGCTTTGTTTTGCTCTTCTGTTGAGCCCTAATATGGATCTTCCATTAGAATAATTCTTTGTATTTGAGAGATGACATTTTGCGGATTATTCAAAATATTGACAAGTGCCTCGTATTCTTCTTCAAATGTCATCCTCCACTGGATCCAGACCTTCTTTTCGATTTCTCTCAGAAGATTTTCAATAAACTTTAGCCTCATTATCTTGGAATTGTTTGTCGTTCACCAGATTCAATGTGATCGACTCCCATCTTGATATAACGTCATCATACAATGAGAAGTCGGCTGGAAGAATTAATAATACCCCTTGATTGTTGTGGGTGGATGGTAATTTGAAGGTATTAGAGCTATGTCGGACTAAGATCTTGAAGGTATTGAAAGTGACAAAAATTGTTTCATCTTCAGAGTGGATCTATTGAAGGTGACAAAAATATTGGAGTGGCCATTATCTAAGATCTTGAGGTATTGAAAGGATTTCTAGAACTTGCAGGATACTACCAGAAGTTTGTGATGTGTTGTAATTTGATTGTGGTCATTGATTAAGAAACTGAAGAAGGATAATTTTCAGGGGAAGAAGGTGGCATCCCAAACTTTTGAGAAATTAAAGGTTGTGAGGAGTATGCCAGTGTGGGCGTTATTGGATTTCATCCAACTTTTGATTGTAGAGGCAGATGCTTCAAGTATGGATTAAGCTCAGTCCTCTTGCAGTATCAACAACCCATCTCCTATTTAAATTAAGTGCTAATGATGAGAGCTAGAATCATTTAATGAGTGGGAGCCATACAACTTGATCCGGCAACAATTTCATTTTTTCCCACCTTGATGATAATGTGCTTTTTTGGGTGAGGAGTAATGTTACATCGATCCCTATGGGCAATTTATTCTTTTGTTATTTATTATTATTTGATATAAATAGGGCTAATATGTTTAGGGATAGGGTTATGCATGATAAGATTATTGTCTTGAGTCTTAGGGTTAGGGTTTGAGAAAGATCGTCTTCCTATTGCATTTTAGGTGCTTATCTTTTATTTATCCAAACCGTGTTGTTTGGGTTCTTAAAATAAAATATTTTGTTTTGACTTAATTTATGTGAAAAATCGTCTCGGTTCGTATCACACTCTCTATTAAGAAAATCCGACTAATTTGACATTTTTATAAATTCTAAAACTCAAATGGCCCTCTGTAAGTAGTCTGGGGACTGTTTTGGCACCTTCCTCCTAGATGTCTCAAGTAGTTGTAGATTTGTCTATGTAGACGAGTCTAAAGTTTGTCAGAAACTTAATCAAACCAGCTTTGGATATTGCCTATAAACTTTTTTGCAGGTTTTTTCTTTTGGGAATTATATTGTGGAAGTGTCTCTTTAAACAATATACGGCCATGATATTTGCATTATGTCTTCAAATTATAACAACATGTGACGGCCTTTATTTATTTAAAAGTAGAGGAACAAACCACTATCCCTGAGTAACATTATCAGTTTAACCTTTTTAATGGGAATTCCTACTTTTCTATGTAGGCGTGATATTTATAAATTTCTTATAATTTGTTTCTTTTTTTTTTTGTAGTGATTCTGCATTGAGACATTCGACTTCCGAGTTTAAGAGAATGGGCCCAAGGATTTTTATTTTCATGATTGGTGGTGCTACTAGATCAGAGGTAAACAAGTGCTTGCTTAAAACTTTATCTTGCTTGTTATGATCTTAATCATGTTCTTCAATTTTCTTTTATTTTTATTTTCTTGCAGTTACGAATGGCTCACAAGCTCACGGGTAAAGTAAGGAGAGAAGTTATCCTTGGATCTTCTAGTTTAGATGATCCTCCGCAGTTTATCACGGTGAGCAAATTTAGCTAATCCTTTTGTTAAAAANATGTATATGATATTATACTTAACAGCCTCAATCTGCCGCCATATTCTATGCTTTGCAGAAATTGAAACTACTCAGTTCCAAAGAAGTTTCAGAAAGTCTTAGACAAATGCCGACGAACATCTATTTTTAGGCGTCAAAAAAGGTTAATTGCAAGAACTAGACCTTTCCTCTTTCTCATTTACTGCAGCTCAAATTTTCTGGACGCTGCTTAGCTAGAAATGATAGTAAACCAGAATTTTATTATTTTTATTGCACGTTTCATAAATTTTTTTTAAAAAAAAAGTATACTTTTACAGCAGGTTATACAAGAAATAATTTAATTAAGTCGATGTTAATTTACTTTGCATATAGCCGCAGTTGCTAATACAAACTGCAATGAATGGGGAGAAATGCATAGCTCTGAGCTTTCATGATTTGCTTAATTTTGTAATTTGTGTGTTTTTTCTTCTTATTTACACTTTTGAAATGTAGAATTTTCATCTACATCATGCTAAGTTTGTGGAGGAATGTAGGTTTATAAACTTCTTTGCTGTTGAAGTTTTTAAATGATTATTTAAAAGAAAAATCAGATCAAAAATCAAAAAAATTGAAATGTGTGGCACTTCTGATCTGACACAAGTTTCTGACTTTATATTGCTAACCTAAACGATCTCTCCAAAGATGGAAAAACTGTCTACTCCTGCTATGTTGCATAATTCATATTGTAAATTATAATGTATGTATGTATTCTATGGAAATGTCCAACACGTGGACCTTCAGCTATAGGTTTAAATTTGAATGATTTCGTTTCAATTATGGTTGAAATTAGTCTAAAAGAAACAATTATATATTAGATTTCAGCCATGTTTTAGAAGTTTGTGTGAAGATAAATTGAGCTCTTGTAGTTGTCTGTCTATTGCAAAGTAAAACAACTTTGTTTGATAATTGATATGCCATCAACATGTTTTCATCATCTGATATAACTCTCGAGGCATGATATGAATTTTAAGGGTTTTTTTTTTCTCAGCGAGATGTTTAAATTTTGATTAAATTTATCTAGAATTTTAATTCAACAAACTTACAATCAAATTGATCAACTTGATAAGGCCGACCCAACGATGCTAAAATTTATTCAATTCGTCAAATTAAGCCTAGATCAAGGTGACAAACCACTTTTAGAAATTTTAGTGCATAATTGGAATGTCAAATAGATTTATAATTTGATATATTTACAGTCAAATCGAATGTTTCGACGATATGAATTAAACAAGAATAATATCACTCAATTTTGATATTATTAAGGCACTTAAAGGTTTATCGGATGTCATTCAATTGAGGGAATCTCTTCTAATTGTTTGATGAAGTGATTTGGATTTTTTATTTACTTGTAATTTGAATTCTATAAATAGTCATACCCCCATCCTCAAAGGGGACCTAGACCTGGAGATAGAAAAAAATAAAAGCTTGAAGTAGGGGCTGAAATTTAATATTGATTATCACTGGAGATCCAGCGAATACTTCGCACTCTGGCTGCCACAGTCGTAAACTCAGGCTAACTTTGGTCGATGCCTTCTCCCCTGGTAGCCACTGTCGCCGCCTCCATTGGTTATTGCCACCACCTCTAACAATCCTTGTCACCGCCTTTGACAACTATCATCGTTGCTGCCTCTAACAGCTGTTGCTACCTCTGGCTTGCTTCGGTCACCAACTCTGGCAAACTTCAACTTTTGTCTATTGACCACTGCTTGCCCTCGCAATGAAGTCTCTTGTAGGGTCATAACATGCTTTGCAGAATCTCAGCATACATTATGGAATAGTGAAGCACTCAGTGGAGCAATACATCATCAAGTATATTGTGTAGCAACACACCCTGATTATGATGCAATAACACACCCCACATACAATGCGATGACGCCTCCTAAAGAAGACACAATGACACGCTCAATTAAGGTGTGACAAAGTGCCCCACATATGGTTTATTGATGTCTCCCGAAGATGGTGTAACAAAGCATCACAAGTACGGTGTAATGATGCCTACTGAAGGCGGAACAACAACGCACCCCACATAACGATGCCTACTGAAGGCGGAACAACAACCACACCTACTGAAGTCGATATGCAACGATGTCTCCCAAAGATGATGTAATAATGCACCTCGAAGAATGACTTTCTCTGGACTCCTAAAGCTCTTTCCTTTTAGCTTACCATTGTGGTCTATATAATGAACTACAACCTATGCGGTCCGCAACTCTTGCAGCTTGCGACTCAGACTCTTGCGACCTACGAACGTCATCACAACTCATCATTAAAACCTATGTAACTAATTATGACCTACTTGGTTCACAACTCGTGCAGAACCTTGCCTCAGTCTCTGCGACCTATGGATGTCATCAAAGCTCACAATTACCGCATAAGTGACCAACTATGACTTATCTAATTTTTTAAATAAATATAATTCTCTTTTTAATAAGATTAAAGAGAAAAGATATTTATTATTCTATATATATTTCAAAGGAATGGCCGGAGTCTATGATACGAGCCCCGACCACCCCCCGTGCTTCAAATAATAATGCGGCGCTATATATATGTATATATGCGTGCGTGCGTGCGTGCGCGTGCGCGCGGGGCGTGTGCGTGCATCCTTTTTCCAGAAGAAGAATGATAGACGGGGCACTGACTCATCTAATTAAAAAATAGTATTTGACATCTGACCAGGCACAGTAAGATGTTTATAAAAGATCCATTTTGAATCTACGGTTGTACAAAAGTAGAATATGACTGGACACGAATAGATAATTGAATAGAAAGAAAACAAGGTGATGAAAATCTCCATAAAGTGTCGACACTCGATCATGTGAAGGCCGCCAAGAACAAGAATAGATGCATTCAACCAACCAGCCATTACAAAATTCTCGAAACAAAATCTACTTTAACGTTCAAAAGAAAACACTGAAAGCTATGCTTGGGAAACTCAAATTTCGTCTACTTGAAAATACAACAAGACGAATTTATAACTTGCTAATTAAAAAGGTCAACTGAGATATCATAATTATAAATCAAACTTTTATTGCATGCTCTCGCACAATTACCATACATAAACCAAAAGTCCTTAATAAAGGATTGATTAGAGATATNCCAGTGTGTTAATTGGACTGCGAAAAGAGGTTTGGATTCTCAAGAGTTTAATTTTTTTTATTATTGTTCCTTTGAAGTTTTTGCGGTTGATTAAAGGGGATTGTTTATATATTCTTTGTATTCGTACTTATAATTTTTTTCTAATATGTTTTCTTACGTGAGTTGTATTCGTGACTAACGGTTCTTAAGTTTTTATTTGTTTTTTGAGTAAGTTGTTTGTTGGGGGGGTTTTAGTAGAACTATTAGCCACACATTTGTAATTATTTTATTTTTATGAAATAAAATTTCCTGTGGGATTCTCTTAAAAAAAAATAGGAATTAAGTGTTCTTTATGTAAATCTATTAAGTGTTCTTTATGTAAATCTTCCTTTTTTAATCATTTTCTAAACATAAAATGAACTCTCCACGTGAGCCGAGTTTTTAAGTGAATTATAATCTCATCTTAGATCCTCAATGCTAAATAACTATTGTGACCCCTTAATTAACCTAAATTCAAATTTAACATAAATTGAATATCAACTTTTTTCGTTTAGAAATGGAAAATTTAAGCTAACTTGTGATATTGTGAGCATGCATATGATATATACTCAACAGCCTCAATCTGCCGCCATTTTCTATGCTTTGCAGAAATTGAAACTACTCAGTTCCAAAGAAGTTTCAGAAAGTCTTAGACAAATGCCGATGAACATCTATTTTTAGGCGTCAAAAAAGGTTAATTGCAAGAACTAGACCTTTCCTCTTACTCATTTACTGCAGCTCAAATTTTCTGGACGCTGCTTAGCTAGAAATGATAGTAAACAAGAACTTTATTTTTTTTATTGCGCGTTTCATTATTATTATTATTATTATTAAAGTTTACTTGTGCAGCAGGTTATACAAGAAATAATTTCATTAAGTCGATGTTAATTTACATTGCATATAGCCGCAGTTGCTAATACTAACTGCAATGAATGGGGAGAAATGCATAGCTCTGGCTTTCATGATTTGCTTAATTTTGTAATTTGTGTGTTGTTTCTTCTTATTTACACTTTTGAAATGTAGAATTTTCATCAACATTATGCTAAGTTTGTGGAGGAATGTAGGTTTATAAACTTCTTTGCTGTTGAAGTTTTTTAAATGATTATTTAAAAGAAAAATCAGATCAAAAATCAAAAAAATTGGAATGTGTGGCACTTCTGATCTGACACAAGTTTCTGACTTTATATTGCAAACCTAAATGATCTCTCCAAAGATGGATAAACTATGGTCTACTCCTGCTATGTTGCATAATTCATATTGTAAATTATAATGTATGTATATATTCTATGGAAATGTCCAACACGTGGACCTTCAGCTATAGGTTTAAATTTGAATGATTTCGGTTCAATTATGGTTGAAATTAGTCTAAAAGAAACAATTATATATTAGATTTCAGCCATGTTTTAGAAGTTTGTGTGAAGATAAATTGAGCTCTTGTAGTTATCTGTTTATTGCAAAGTAAAACAACTTTGTTTGATAATTGATATGTTATCAATATATTTTCATCATCTGATATAACTCTGAGGCATGATATGAATTTTAAGGTTTTTTTTTTTTTTTCAGCAAGAGATGTTTAAATTTCGATTAAAACTTATCTAGAATTTTAATTCGACAAACTTACAATCAAATTGATTGACTTGATAAGGTCGGGCCCAACGATGCTAAAATTTGTTCAATTCGTCAAATTAAGCCTAGATCAAGGTGACTAACCACTTTTAGAAATTTTTAGTGCATAATTGGAATGTCAAATATATTTATAATTTGATATGTTTACAGTCAAATTGAATGTTTCAACGATATGAATTAAACAAGCATAATATCGCTCAATTTTGATATTATTAAAGCACTTAAAGGTTTATTGGATGTCATTCAATTGAGCGGATACCTTCAAGTTGTTCGATGGAGTAATTTGGATTTCTTATTTATTTATAATTTAAATTCTATAAATAGTCATACCCCCATCCTCAAGGGGGTCCTAGACCTGGAGATAGAAAAAAAATTACAGCTTGAAAGAGGGGTTGAAATCTATTATTGCTTATCACTGGAGGTCCATCAAATACTTTCCACTCCGGCAGCCACTGTCGCCGCCTCTGCCGGTTGTTGCCACCTTCTCTAACAATCTTTGTCGCCGCCTTTGACAACTGTCGTCGTTGCTGCCTCTAACAGCTGCTGCTACCTCCGGCTTGCTTCGGTCACCAACTCCAGCCAACTTCAACTTTTGTCTATTGGTCACTGCTTGCTCCTTGCAGTGAATTCCCTTGTAGTCACAACATGCTTTGCAGAATCTCATAGTACATTATGGAATAGTGAAGCACCCGGTGGAGTAATACATCATCAAGTACATTGCGTAGCAACACACCTCGAATACGGTGCAACGACACACCTCGATTATGATGCAATAACACACCCCACATACAGTGCGATGACGTCTCCTAAAGACGACGCAATGACACACTTAATTAAGGTGTAACAAAGCGCCCCACATATGGTTTATTAATGTCTCCCGAAGATGGTGTAACAAAGCATCACAAGTACGGTGTAACGATGCCTACTGAAGGCGGAACAATAACGCTCCCCACATAAGGTGTAATGACACCTCTTGAAGTCGGTATGCAACGATGTCTCCCAAAGATGATGTAATAATGCACCTCAAAGACTAACTTTCTCCGGACTCCTAAAGCTCTTTCCTTGTAGCTTACCATTGTGGCCTATATAACGAACTACAACTTATGCGGTCCGCAACTCTTGCAACTTGTGACTCAGGCTCTTGCAACCTACGAACGTCATCATAACTCATCATTAAAACCTATGTAACTAACTATGACCTACTTGGTCCACAACTCGTGCAGAACCTGGCCTCAGCCTCTGCGACCTACGGATGTCATCAAAGCTCACAATTACCGCATAAGTGACCAACTATGACTTATCTAATATTTTAAATAAATATAATTCTCTTTTTAATAAGATTAAAGAGAAAAAATATTTCTTATTCTATATATATTTCAAAGGAATGGTTGGAGTCTATGATACGAGCCCCGACCACCCCTCATGCTTCAAATAATAACGCGACACTATCTATATATACGTGTGTGCGTGCGCGCGCGTGCGCGCGCGTGCGGGCGTGTGTGTGCATTCTTTTTCCAGAAGAAGAATGATAGACAGGGCACTGACTCATCTAATCAAAAAATAGTATTTGACATCTGACCAGGCACAGTAAGATGTCTATAAAAGATCCATTTTGAATCTACGGTTGTACAAAAGTAGAATATGACTGGCACGAATAGATAATCGAATAGAAAGAAAACAAAGTGATAAAAATCTCCATAAATTGTCGCCACTTGATCATGTGAAGGCCGCCAAGAACAAGAATAGATGCATTCAACCAACCAGCCATTACAAAATTCTCGAAACAAAATCGACTTTAACGTTCAAAAGAAAACACCGAAAAGCTATGCTTGGGAAACTCAAATTTCGTCTACTTGAAAAGATAACAAGACGAATTTATAACTCGCTAATTAAAAAGGTCAACTGAGATATCATAATTATAAATCAAAATTTTATTGCATGCTCTCGCACAATTACCATACATAAACCAAAAGTCCTTAATAAAGGATTGATTAGAGATATATGACCCATCGACGCATTTTTATATCGCAACCGGTTTTTCAATGTGAAATTTGGAAAAATGTTAGCTCTGTCGGTGCACCTATTTCCACACGTTAGCATTAAAACCCTCTCTTGCCTCCATAACCGAAGAACATAACGAGTGAACTGATTCACCCTCCAACCCAAAAGTGTGGAGAAAATGGTGTGCTATTCAAGTATAACTCTGGGTTGAAGCCCTCCTCATCTTTCTTCATTCCTTCTTCTTTGTTATTTGAGGGATTGAATGAGAGAAAAAGGGAGAGAGTTGATCATGTTGGAAGCCAANCAATTCACCCTACAACCCAAAAGTGTGGAGAAAAATAAGCACCCATGGTGTGCTATTCAAGTATAACTCTGGGTTGAAGCCCTCATCTTCCTTAATTCCTTCTTCTTTGTTATTTGAGGGATTGAATGAGAGAAAAAGGGAGAGAGTTGATCATGTTGGAAGCCAAGTAGATGAGCGGTCTTAGTCATTTACTTGAATTACACCCAGCAGGACTACGGCGTTGAAAGAATTTATTTCAAGAAATAAGAAAGTTTAAATATTTTTTTCTCAGAGGAAGTAAGTTCTCTTGACATTTAAGAGAATGCTCTTATCCAAATAGGATTTGAATAGATTGGTGTTCGGGTTCAACGAACAAGAAATCCTCTTTTTCGGATATGAAAGAGAGAGAGCATAAAGCCACTGCATAAAAAGATTATTATGCTCCGCGACACTATTTGGNCAAGGCGTTGAAAGAATTTATTTCAAGAAATAAGAAAGTTTAAATATTTTTCTTAGAGGAAGTAAGTTCTCTTGACATTTAAGAGAAGGCTCTTATCCAGATAGGATCTCAATAGATTGGTGTTCGGGTTCAACGAACAAGAAATCCTCTCTTTCGGATATGAAAGAGAGAGAGCATAAAGCCACTGCATAAAAAGATTATTATGCTCCGCGACACTATTTGGAAGAGTCCCTTCTAAAACCACGCTAGTGGCTCTCTCCACTTTGAGAGACATTGATAACCTATTGTTTAGAATGCTTTGCGAAAAACAATGGTAGACAGGTTCTTCTTGTAGTCTCTAAATAATGGGATTCACGGAAAAAATTTAGACCACTCCATCAGACGGCTTAGAAAGATTATCTTCATCAGACAACATTTTATAAATATTTGAGTGTCTTAACAATATCAAATTTGAGTAATTTTAAGCTTGTTGGATTCATCTTGCAAGACACTCGATTTCACCATAAACTCTTTTGATTTTGAGTCCATTTTATCTTCTAAGTGGCCACTAGAAACTTCTGCAAAATGACTTAATGAGTTGATATGCGCTTAATTTGATTTAAATTATACCAACTTTGATGTCATCGTGTCCGTCTAATCGATCAAATCAATTCGATTGTAAGTTTACTAAAATCAATATTTATAATAATTTTTAATTGGAATTTAGATGTTTCTTATTCAAAAAATATTTCATGATCCATGATCGCCTCAAAATTCACATCAAATTACAAATTTGTTAATGATGTATATATCAAATATAAATAAACTTTTTTATACCATAACGCATTTTATTAAAAAAAATACTTATTTTCATTAAAACCTCATTATCAGAACTTAATATATATTTAATATACCTCTCATACTCATGTATCATTGAACACATTTAAAAAGTGCAACTCAAATTAAAAACCGGCCGAAAAAGGCTCATCAGTCAACCTTTCCGTCGGTTTTAAAATGATAATCTGAACAACATGCTTACACATGTCACTGAAATCCAATGGTGACATTTAGGCAAGGCAGAAAAGCTTAAGCTTTACGTAGAATGTCGTCAGCCGAAGCATAAATTATAAAATTAAAACAGTGGCGTCTATTGTCTTTGCTTTTGTCCGCTAAATAGAAAATTAAGTTTTATTTTTTAATTAAAACAATTCAAAAATAATTCTTTTAAAAAAATTACTGCAAATAATATATATATATATATATATATATATAATTTATGTGCTATACCATTCTCAATAACATAGAAATAATTGGTCATAACTTAGTAGAAATATTTAACACACGCACAGAGATGTAAATGATAGAAGATAAGAATACTTTCATGAAGAAAACCAAAAAAGAAGAAGGAATCATAAAACTTCAACCAATTTAAATAAGACATTGTGTAATGAAAACTAAAGAGTTTTATTCTTACATTCAATTAGAGAAGATTATATTATGATACTTGTTTGTCCCTCTGTTGTTGCAATAAATAGTATAGAATGACTACACTAATTAGGGGATATTGGTTAGAAAATTATAGATTGTGGACAATAACTAGGAAATAACAATTGTTGTTGGGTTGCAATAGGTTTATTTGGGGTATAATAATTGGTGTTGGGCTACAAGAGTCGTAGTTAGGCTACGACAATTGTAGTTGAGCTGCAACTATCAAAGCTAGGCTACAACAACTATAATAGTCACTGCTAGTTATTGATGATTGTTGATGGTCGTTGTCTTCTAGCTCTCTTCTAGGGTGTTGATTTAGTTCTGAGCTCTCCCCTCTCTTATATTTGAAAAATGTGGATCTATTTAAAAATTTTTAGAATGATATTTTGATAAATTTAGCATAATTCCCAAAACACTTTCTTAGATATTTCATGTTGATTATTTCAATCATACATTATTATTTAAGCATTTATGTATCTTAAGGATACCAGAATCAAATAACATTTAACACATTAAATTGCTCTCCTCTAAACACTTGATTTGAATATAAGTATGCAAATTCAGAGATAATTTGATCTTTTAATTAATGCTAAAAAACTTTTAATTATACTTCATGTTCTTAATCATGACTTATTTGAACTCAAATAGAATTTTTGTATATGTTGTTGGATTTGTATTATCAAAATGTTAAGTTTGATTTTAAATCTGTTAAAATTTGATCTTAAATGATCTTTAATTTGATCTTTAAAGTGACCATTCAAAATGCATGAGAATCATGTCGAATTAAGTTTCTTGAATTTTGTTTAAAGCTATAGGTTTAATCAAGTTAATTAGTTTGATAGCATTGGTGCTATATGTTCAAATAGCTTTATTTTAGCTAAATTTGGTCATAGAGTCTTATATAGCTACACTAATGGTTTATTTGACTATATTCAAGCATGCATGATCTTTATGAGCTATTAAAAGGTTGGTTGAGATAAAAAAAAAAATTTGTTATATTGTCTAGTTTTTATTGACCAATTAGATTAATTGGGTTATTACATCATTTAGATGGGGAGCCTAATATAATGGTCAATTACAATCAACTCATCTATGATTTGATGATTAAAATTATGTGGAAGAAGTTTGAACAAATTATTGAATTATTTCATTTTTAATTATAGAATGAATTAAAGTTCAAGGGGTATTGGAGCTGTGCTGACCACATATCAAATTTAGGTCTACATGTCAAGCTGAAGTTACCCATGGTCACTCTTAATGTAGAAGGAACTAAATACTTATAAATCTAATTTAAGCCCATCAGTACCAATGAAGTTTAATGTAAGATAAGGTCTGTCATAAGACCAATAGAGGCTAAAGAATTGAATGATCAATGGTTTTCTATCACATTCTTTTTTAAGTTCAGTAGAGTTTTATAACTCTCCTATAGTCATGTCTTGATAAACTCGAGCAAGGGGCTAAGGTATGGTTTTTTGCTAAGTTAAATGTATGGGTGAGCAATAAATTAAATCAAAATTTGGAAGAATGGAAAGGGTTTATATCATTTTTAAGAGAAGTAGAAGACCAAGCAAAATGTATTGCCCTATTCAAGTTTAAATAACCCAAATTAAACATTACCAACTTAGCGTAGTATAAGACAACCACTTAGTAAGACCTAAGCATTAATAAATTTGACTATTAATATTGTAGATGCTAGCAGTAAATTGGACCATAATGTTGGTAAACAACTGAAATTGGGAGGTGACAAACAAAACTATGCTAACTTTTAAGCTTAAGAATTATCTATGCTAAAATTTCCTTTTAGAATATACAAAAAAATATGGTATATCTATATAATTTTGGAGAAAATAAAAAGATTATTTCTACCACAAATCCATAAGTTTAATTAGGTAAAATGAATTGATTTTATGCTATAATGAACTCAAAATTGGGTAATAGTGAACTCATTGAATTCGTTCGTGTTTGTTTTGATTATAGATGCAAATGTTAAAGAACATTTGAATTATCAAATGATCTTTACAAAGTATCTATTGTGCTTATAAGCATTTAGGTTAAGTATTTTAGACTCAAATCATGTTGTTATTGTTACCATTGAATCAATATTGTAAAATCATTATGTTTAAATTTGCCAAGAAAATGAAATTCAAATGAACTTTAAACTGATTTTTAAAATTCATGATCCAAAATGCTAGATTATTTTGGGATCTAAAATTTATATTAAACTAGTGATTGCTCAAGAAAACATTTTTAAGACGTGTAACGACGAAAAAATATTACATCAGTTCTATGCACGTAGAGTAACGTGCGTAGTCAATAAAATCACGCCACGACACCCTGCGAGACAGAGAAAAAAACGGCGCAGTAACACGAGGAGTATTCCCCCTCGTGTTATTCATGTGTTATTGTGTATTATTCATGTGTTATTGTGTCTTAGAAATATTCCTGGTGTTATAATAACACAATAACACATCAATAACACATGAATAACACATGAATAACACATGAATAACACGGGGAAGAATATTTCCCGTGTTACTGCGCCTTTTTTTCTCTGTCGGGAATATTCCTCGTGTTATTCAAGTGTTATTGTGTGTTATTCATGTGTTATTGTATCCTGAGAATATTCTTAGTGTTATAATAACACAATAATGTATCAATAACACATGAATAACACGCAAAAAAATATTTTTGGTGTTATAATAACACAATAACACATCAATAACACATGAATAACACGCAATAAGATAACACACAATAACACATGAATAACACACAATAACACATGAATAACACTGGGGGAATATTCCTCGTGTTACTGCGTCGTTTCTTTTTTCCTGTCGCGTGTGGCGTGATTTTATTGGCTACGCACGATATTTCTACGTGCATAGTACTGATGTAATATTTTTTCTGTAACGACGCACTAATAAAAATGAATAAAGGTGGAACAATCGAAAGTCCAAGAGAAAGGAGGGAGATGAAACGAGTGTGTCGTTTAGCCAATTTGGAACCCTTGCATGTGGAGGAAAATCTTGTAACTGCGTGTGAGATAAAAGCTGAGTTGAGCATTTTGAGTGGCTTTGAGCAAAAGAATAGAAAAGGGAGATCTTGTGGTTTGAAGACGAAAGAAGAAGGAAGGAGACTGATGTGCTGTTTAGCCAATCCGAGTCGAAGTAAGGAAGGTGAGGGAAGAAGTTTGGCATGCATGAGATTAGTCTAAGAGGCTGACCAAACTCAACATCCGAACTTTAAGTCTTAGAAACTTTATTGTTGAGATGTTTGAGTACTTCAAATTAAAAATGTTATCTTTATTAGGTAAATTAAATAAAAATAAATAATTATATTGCTAATTATGAAGCAGGTTTAATATATCATAAATGGTTAAATAAAAATAAATAATTCTATTGCTGATTATAAGAAAAAAGAGAATAGAATAAGTGTAGAGATTAAAGAGTTAATAAATCATTAATTAAACATAATAAAATTTAGATAAACTAATAAATGGTAATATAGACGTTAGGATTTGATTATTTAAATCAAAAAGTTGAATGGTTAATTAATCATTGAATTATTCATCGTAAATATTTTTCTTTGGGTATAAAATTGAAGGAGGTGAAGTTAAAGTAAGAGATTAGAAATTTAAGAATAAGTTATCAGTGGTCGTAGTGAGTGACCTTACTTTTAAATTATAATAAAATGTTTTATTTCATATAATCTTGTTATATGAATTATTATTGATGTTTGATAAATGCATTATAATTTCTCTATTCTTAAGTTTTATTCATCATTTTGATATGAATGCTAATAGTCTCTCATTATGAAAAGATTCATGCAATATTGGATAAAATATTATATATTAATGATGTAAATAAATGTGAATATTATGGACTATATCAAGTGATTATTTGTGCATGCTTGAGTATGATGAAATTCACCCCCACTTATGGTACTAGTTGAGGGATACTAAAGTAGCTGTGCATGTGAATATAAAAATATATTGATATTGACGAGTATTTATTGATAGAATTTTAGATGATATTCAAGTGATATGTATATAGATATAAAATGATATCTACATGCTATTGAAATAGTAAAATGCACTCTTTGTCATGAACCATCATATATGAAAAAGAAAAATTTTAATGCTTTTATATTGATTTATAACATATTGGCTAGCATGCATATCATTACGTTTCTGTTACGTTAATATAACTTAGAAGTATGAATATTCATTGACTTTTATAACTCACTGTCATTTTAAATTAACATTTCAAGTTCAACCATTTGATTAAAAGATGAATAATATAAAAAAAAAAGTTTATAGAAGACAAGAATAAACAAAAATAAGAAACATTTTATTGTATTACTTTAATTTATTTTTTTAAGTGACTCTTTCATTTCATTTGAATTATAAATTATCAGTTATAGAAAATATAAATATAAAATTTTTATTTTCAACGTCATGGTGAGTTCCATGCCCGAGTTGGGTTGCAACAAATTTTTATTAAGAGAAGTATTTTCTAATTTGCTCACAAGCAATCATAATTCATTCCATAATATTATTTGAGTGAATTTTTGCTAAATATGACTTGTTAGTCAACTTATTTATTTTGATTAATCAAAAAAATTTTCGTCCATATTTTGTATTAAAATCATATATATATATATATATATATATATATATATATATATATATATATATATACATACATATATATATATATATATATATATATATATATATATATATATATATATATATATATATATATATATATATATATATATATATATATATATAT
>JXCR01140768.1:0-28153 GCA_002079205.1 Phalaenopsis hybrid cultivar
ATTTCAGTCTGACGCGTTACTCAACAATACCTGTTCTCTTGCCTAAACGCCACACATGCTGGCGCATACAGTGGTGAGCATGAGGACTGTTAAAAATCAAAGCATACAGTGGTGAGCATGAGGACTGTTAAAAATCAAATTTGTAACTTAAATTCTTCCATACGAGTAAACAGNTATCAACTAAACTCACCTAATTATCTTAGAATTACAAAGTTTAGTCTGTTCTAATTTAAGATAAGTAAGACTTTTGTTTATTAAAGGAAGAAAATATAACTTATATCTCAACTACAATAGTCAGGATGCCTGATCATGATTGGTGTGAAATGATTCTAGCAACTAAAAAAATTATATTTTTTAAAGTTTTTTATTTATGTAATTGATTTTGAAGACCAATCAGAGCCCACTACATAAAATTTCATTTAATTATTTTCTTATATAGTTTAGTGTAATCTTTTGCAACTAATGCATATCAAGGGTTAAAGATTAATCAAGTTTTAGTCAAACTTTTCTAGGTAATGTGACTATGATCATTGGCCAGAAGCATAATTATGCATAATGAGTGAAGTGTTGATCATTGGACAGAAGCATAATTATGCGTAATGAATGAAGTGTTGAGGGAAGGAGAATACTAACATGCCAATGCAAATGATTTATTCTAATAAATTTTATTGATTATTTTTTTATAGTTTTAATTGATTTTTTTTTTGTTTTGAATTAATTGTATTTTGAGTTGTTATGTTGGGATAAAAAATTTGCTCTTCAGAGCCTACTACATAAAACAGATCAATTATGATCAAGTGAAAGCGCAATTCAATGTAAACATTCAAACAAAGAAAACAAAACAACTAGAAATGATAAACTAAAGTGCTAGTTCGGTGGGATAGTGTAATACACCCAGAAGAAAGAGTATAATTGGCAATCGAGTACTTACCTTATATTGCCGTTCTAATTCTACAATACAAAAATTCAACAAGTTTGTGGTGTCTTCAGCTTTTACTTTTGGGTTTATCGGGCATCACGAAGCTCCACTTGGAATTACTTGCTCTGAGGGATCGTTCTCATTCATCCATTTCTTTTGATTTTATTGGTTCATTATGTTCATTTTCTTTCTTTCTTTGCTTTAGGATTAACTTCTGACACCCATAGGCCTTGCAAGTGCCATCTAAACTTTAAATAGAGACTCAAAGGTAGAAAAGTAAACCTACGATTTTTATGACCATGATGCTTACTACAACATCTACAAAATAGAGTTAACATAGAAAATATATAACTCAAGCAATGTTTATATCATCTCAGATCCATTACATAACTTCATAAAACATCACAAAAGTACACCAAACCAACTAATAGAGGAAAGAATGCCAACTTAAAATTTTTGTTCATCGCTCTAATAGGTCTGATGTTTGTGCTAGGATGTATGGTGAGTTTGAATTATGCCTTTAAAGTTCAATTTTCAATTTTGGTTTGGGGTTTAATTTTTTTTACTAATGGGTTTTTTAAATTCATGTGATTAATATTTTAAGAAATTTATTTATTTTAAGGATTTATTGCTTTAATTTGATTGTAAAGGATTTAAAGAGTAATTTTAAATTTACAAGTTCACCCCAGGGATAATCCCATCATTTAAGACACTTTAGCTTATATGAAACATACAAATCACCAAAGAAAGAAATGATGTTTCATAACACCTACAAGCATACAAAATTGATTTTTATGTCCTTTGAATTAATGTTTTTTATTTTTATTTAAGGGTTGGTTAAATTATGATTTTAATCAGCTTTATTTTTGCTTTGGGTTCAAATGATCTCAAAATTAAATGAAATTAATACCTAAGACCAAAGATAATCTTCAAAACACATCATACAATTTTGATGTTTTTTTTTAATTTTGCTGAATTTATTATTATTTATTTTTCATTTAGGTAATATTAAAAATTTAAATAACTGAAAAAAAATAATGAAAATATACAAAGAAGTTTAAAATGGGTGGGACCATACCAGCACCAGTGCACTGGATCTCATCAGAACTCCGCAGTTAAACGTGCTTGGATGAGAGTAGTACTAGGATGGGTGACCTCTTGGGAAGTCCTCGTGTTGCACCCCCTCCATCCCCACGTAGTGGGATTAAGGCTTTGTTGTTGTTATTGTTGTTGTATACAAAGAAATTTAAAATATTATCCTAAACTTCTCATAAAAAATTGAGGTCATTAAGTCATGAAATGAATTTTCTATGAATTATTGGATTTTTTTTAATTTAAAAATTCAAAATTTTTATTTATTCAAAATAATTTGAATTTAATTTTCACACATTCTCTCTGTCCTTATGTTTGAATAGATAAATTTTGTTATTTTTTAAATTAAATTTGATTTATCAAGAATTAATGAAATTAAAGATGCATTTATTGAATTATTTAATTCAAGAAATAGATTTATTTAGCTTTCTAAAATTAGGCCAAGAACCTAAATACATTGTTGGCTTCAGAGAGCCATTTTGATGTTATTCTTATTTAATAATTAATTAGAAAAACTAGATTCCCGTAAATTGATCAAGTTTTCTTCCAAGAAAAATTACCAGAAATCCTAATTGTCTCAATGAAAACTTGGAATAAATTTTTTCAAAATCAAAAATCATTTTATTAGTAGTTGATTATTCATTTAATTTCAATGTTTATTTAATTAAAAATAAATAACTATAATTTAGATCTAGATTTCATTTTTAGTACAAATTTCTCTATTTCTTCATTCAAACAAGCATTTACAATTAATTTTTGGTTAAGTATTACATTAGATATGATTTTTATAAGATTAAACCATTTTGCTTGGATTTTCTTTAAATACTTGACCCCTTAAACAATCAACATATGACTGTATGTAATTTACAGATGGTAGATTTCTATTAGAGAGGAATCAAATACGCTGGACTTACTGTTCACATGGTGGGAGTCTTGCTCCTTAGTTTGATCAAACCACGATCATACATTCTATTTTAATGGAATGGACGAACCAAATTCCATCTTTCCTAGTACGTTGAAAAAAATTGAAACCATACGTCAAGGAGCACATGATTTGACATATCTAATGGAGATCTTTGAATTCCCTTCCACTGGAAATGATCTAGAGGTAAAAGATGAAAGATCTAATTTTTAAATCTTTCTACCTCTACCATTCATTTTTCAATGTCCTAAGAACTAAATGAAATTTGGGAAGGATTGGAAAATTATGTTATAAAGAGCAATTATTCAACAACCGATGACTCTTGGAAATTCATTTAGGCGAGAAGACGACCTCTAAACCGATCTTTGGAACCTTTGACAATTGGGTTGCTGTTCTTGATGAAATCCGATCAAGAACTCAACGGAGATGGACGTCATTGGGCTTAGAGTAAGCAGTTGGAAGAGCTAAAGGCAATGTACGCTTACTAAGAGCTGGAGGATGCCCTTATGCAGTGATGAATGGGGTTTTTATAGGCCGAGTAAAGGGATGGGTTTGAGTTTAGTGAGTAGCAGAGCCTATAATTTCTGGTTTAGGTGGTTAGGGACCATGCAATTAGATTTTGCTAGATGTCCTAGGTTCATTTTGAGGGGATTGGTAGCTTGCTTTCGGTGGTTATGGGTCAACCAAATCGGCTTTAGGTGCTGCTTAGTTTCTTGGGTATCCAAGGACAGAGAGATCACTTGGGAGCGTTTAAACTACTATAGGCAGCCTGCTGGATGGTATTTAAGTAGCTAAGGAAATTTGAGCTTAATTGGGTTGCTGGTTTCTTGATTTCTCTTGGAGGCTCTTGTTTTTTCCTTTTTAAAAGATTTTGGTTGATCTATTTGCCGGATTAGTGCCTGAATTATCTCAGGATACTTTAAGTATACTTTTCAGGCATTTAAGTGATGGATTTGGTTAATTTCTTCATTAAAAACATTTGGCTCCATGATTTCAGATAATATAGGTTAAATCAAGGTTTAATTGTTATTGAGAGTTCATGATTTGGGCATAGTTTAGGTCAATTTTGAGGTAAACAAGGTTCACCTGTGATTGGGTTTGCCTAGGCAAGTTGCGAAAGACCTTGGGAAGCTTTTAGGTTAGGTTTGAATGCAATTGGTTAGGATTTAGGCAGTTTTGGCTCAAAGTGGTTTATTTTGATTCAATAATGAGTTACAGGACCCATTAACCCAATCATGATTCCATTAACCTCAATTTTTATTTAGTTGAATTGTTTATGATTTAAAAGGTCATTTTATTGAACTTACTTGAATGTGTTTTCAATTAATTTGGAATTGAGTGAACTTTGATCCAACCTTCTATCATTAGCCATGTTAAACCGTTTAACTAAATTTATGCTAAATGATTTTAATTCAGGTTCAAATTTAATTGAATTGACTTCAAATTAATTTAATGTTTCATTTAATTTTATTTAGATCGCATTTATGTTGCTTTAGGTGAATTTGACCCAACANATGTTAAACCATTTAGCTAAATTTATGTTAAATGATTTTAATTCAGGTTCAAATTTAATTGAATTGACTTTAAATTAATTTAATGTTTCATTTAATTTTATTTAGATCGCATTTATGTTGCTTTAGGTGAATTTGACCCAACATCCCCTTAACGGTTCTTGCTTGGGTCAACCAGATGCCTAATTTGAATTTAATTGGTTAGAAGTTTTGATTTGATTGGTTTTGTATGCAATTGGTTAGCATTTAGGTAGTTTAGGCTCAAAGTGGCTTATTGATTCAATAATGAGTTACATGACCCATTAACCCAATCATGATTCCATTTACCTCAATTTTTATTTATTTGNTTAGGCTCAAAGTGGCTTATTTGATTCAATAATGAGTTACATGACCCATTAACCCAATCATGATTCCATTTACCTCAATTTTTATTTATTTGAATTGGTTTTGATTTAAAAGGCCATTTTATTGAACTTAGTTGAATGTGTTTTCAATTAATTTGGAATTGAGTGAACTTCGTTTCAACCTTCTATCACCATTTAGCTAAATTTATGTTAAATGATTTTAATGCAGGTTAAATTTTAATTGAATTGACTTCAAATTAATTTAATGTTTGATTTAATTTTATTTAGATTGCATTTATGTTGCTTTTAGGTGAGTGAATGGCTAATGCTTGGGTCAACCAGATGCCTAATTTGAATTTGATTGGTTAGAAGTTTCGATTTGATTAGCTAAGTGATTNAACTTCAAATTAATTTAATGTTTCATTTAATTTTATTTAGATTGCATTTATGTTGCTTTAGGCGAGTGACCCAACATCCCCTTAATGGTTCATGCTTGGGTCAACCAGATGCCTAATTTGAATTTGATTGGTTAGAAGTTTCGATTTGATTAGCTAAGTGATTCTTTAGTTGTCATTTAGCTAAGTTTATTCATTTGATTTGATTGATTTAATTTGTAATTCAAAAGGCTCCTTGGGTAGTCTAATAGATCAAGTAAATGTTGGCTACCCATGGTTTGAAGATTTAAATTCTACTCAGGTATAGTTCTTTAAGACTTCTAAGCTAGTTAAGCTCATTATGAATGAAATGCTTGAATAAAAAAAATTAATTAGTTTGGTAGCTGCCATAAGATCTTTATGGGCTGAGTATGTCAAACTAGGTCACCTGTGTCATTTTGTCTCAAAATGCGCCAATAAAATGTTCAAAGCCTCCTGGAGGAATCTTAAGGCTTTGTCAATTTTGAGTTTAAAGTGTCCCAAGGGTTTTAAAAGTGATCTAAGAGTGCCTTAAGTCTTAGAAGGGAGTAGTGGTTTAGTTTTTTATTNGCTGTGTCATTTTGTCTCAAAGTGCGCCAATAAAATGTTCAAAGGCTCCTGGAGGAATCTTAAGGCTTTGTCAATCTTGAGTTTAAAGGGTCCCAAGGGTTTTAAAAGTGATCTAAGAGTGCCTTAAGTCTTAGAAGGGAGTATTGGTTTAGTTTTTTATTCCTGATGATTTAATTGTGGTAAGCTCAACTTCATTTAAACGAGCTGAGGACCAATTCGAGTTATTCATGAACCAAGGGGAATTAATTGGTTTAATTTTGGGTTTTATTTAGTTTTAACCTAGTCACTAGAAGAGTCTGCTAAAGTAATCTATAAAGGATTTCTTATACTAAGATTGGGTTCTATAGTTTAAGAATGGGGATAAATTTATGTCAACGTCATAGAATGAGGTCAACGGGAAGCATACCTTTTGGTTTGAGAGTTATAAAATGTTGCAATGAAAGCATCCCTTCATGAATTGTTGCACGTACAAGTACATTCTAAGTCAATACATGTAAAACTTGAGGTTTTCCTCTTCAAAATGGGAATCCTATTGTTATGCCCGAGCTTAATACATAGTATGCATTTTAACGAGGTACTATAAAGAAAGCTTTCAAATAATTTAACCAAATATAAGATCATATCAATATCAAACTTCAAAAAACTTGCTAAACATTTTCATTACCACAATTAATGTTCTATAATGGATCTGCATCAACTAATACTTGTATAGAGCCACTAAAATTCACTAGAGAAACGTTTATAACATTATCTAAACACATATACAAGCCCAATACTTTATCATTAAACATGTCTCTTATTTGATTAATTTATACAATAGAGAAACCAAAACATATCATCGTACCTCTCNATTATCTAATTTCTATTCTATATTAATTTTTGTTTTCTTAAAGTTTTATTGCCTCACTCATGGTAAACCTTAAGGTCACACACTCAATCGACTTGGCTCTTTTCATAGTTCTTCACACATAGGGATGGCTTCACCTCCTTTTCGACTTGCAAACCCTGGATTAAGCCCCCTATTTGCACGCAGGATTGGCATAAGTTTTATTTGCGACGATAATGACTCCTCTTTGCAGATATGGATAGCTTTGTTTTCTTTGGAGCATAAACTCTTGAGTTGTTTGGACACATTATGACTCCATTTGCTTGGGATTGCTCACGTATCAAATCAAATGCAATTGAGTTCTATTTTTGCACGTATTTTTTTTATCTATTAATATATTTTTATTTTTATTTACTTTTTTTATTTGATTTAATATGATTCATCAATTCAACCTAGTTTTGTTCAGTTTGCAGAACTATAATCTTATTAGTTAATTAAGCCACAATATTCCACTGGCTTATTGATTAGCTTGAAAAATAAAATTTTGGATTTATGTCAAAGTTGTAAGAAATTTTTGGCATGAAAACATGCTGCCTTGATAAAAACATATATCACGCACGAACATGTGCTTTAAAACATTAAAATTTGTTAATTTATATAAAATCGACAGTGATTTTCTTTATTATGATATTTTTTTCTTATACTATTGAATTATTTATCAATAATTTACTTTTTTAAATGTTTTGTGCTAGGTTTAAAATGGTACACACTATGCAATGTGCTGGATCGGTGTTATGGTTTGTTATTCACCATCACTAAGTTTGACTACCAAATAAAGGAAAAAGTAGCTAGCTTATTTAACAATAGAATAGAACCATTGTCATAACCATGTAACTAACTATAAGTGTAATTTGACGAGTCGCAAAATATAGGGACAAAGGCAGTCAAAATTATCTAGCAATATCAACCAAATCAACTATAGGAGTATGTGAAAAAAACAGTACCAAGCAGCCACAACAAGCAATTGAAAGAATAGGAAAATTATAGCCCTTTAAAATAAGATAACATCATAGGCCTATGAATTCGTACTCTCACTACCTTAACTAATTATTTAAAACTAAATTTAAATGCAAAATCTAAAATTAAAATTAATTTTTGAAAGAGTAAAAGATTTAAGTTCAAACTACTTTGTTACAACATAAAATCAAAATTTTTTTGTTGTTTTGAATTATATAGAATTTGAATTCATGTTAAGGTTTCCTCTATTACCACTAACCATTAATCCATAGTTACCTTTTTTATATTTGACAAAAAAATCCATTAACTCTCTTGGAGGGTCTTTTTATGCATTGCCAACTATGATTTCATACATATTGTGGGGTATTTAGTTTTTGATGTTGAGACGTTACTTTATTCTATTTTTGTTTGCTCCAAATCTTGATTCTTTCGTTGTTTGAATCAATTTGGTAAACTTAATTGTTAGAAGCTATTTAGTTTCCTTTGCAATTATTTCCTAAATTTGTTTTATTTCCTTGCTTATGACTTTCCTTTTATTATGGTCTAGTTATTAGGGAGAGATTTGTGCATTATAATTATCTATTTTAAATTTATCTTATCCTATATTTATACTCCTTTTAATAGCAATAATATTAACCTGCTCAATTCCAAAAATCTACATGGTATCAGTGCTATGGATCTTACCCTAGCCGTTGGGACATTACCTTAGTTGTCGTGACAGCACCTTAGCCGCCGGAACTCTCTTGCAGGCCTTCGTTTGCAGTTTTTCAGCCGCCGAAACTCCTTTGCAGGCCTTTCTTCGCAGTTTTTCAGCCCGGATTCCGTTGCTGTGATCTCTCCCTTGAAAGTTTCAACAGCTGGTACCCTTTCCTACAAGCTCTCCCCCTGTTGGTCGCTCCCCTGCTGGCTGTCCCTTTGTCAGACTTCCCTTCTGCAGCTAGATCTCTCCTTTGTAGGCCCTCCTGCCAGTCGGCTGAAATCTTCCCTTGCAGGCCCTATTTTGCTATCAGTTGCTTAAGGACCGTCTACGTCTACGAACATGTAATTTAAATGGTTAAANGAACACCAGCATACATGTTGATAGCACACTATAACATTTGCTATTGCCCATAGAATGATGGGACACACCCCACACTATTTTTATTAACAAGGTTCAGGGTTTCATTATCATGCATTATTTGTGCTTTTGATGGGCTATAGTGCAAGATTCATTGTCATTGTAGTGTGTGCTATTTTATTGCTTTAAATTATTAGTATCATTATCTAATTTCTATTCTATATTAATTTTTGTTTTCTTAAAGTTTTATTGCCTCACTCATGGTAAACCTTAAGGTCACACACTCAATCGACTTGGCTCTTTTCATAGTTCTTCACACATAGGGATGGCTTCACCTCCTTTTCGACTTGCAAACCCTGGATTAAGCCCCCTATTTGCACGCAGGATTGGCATAAGTTTTATTTGCGACGATAATGACTCCTCTTTGCAGATATGGATAGCTTTGTTTTCTTTGGAGCATAAACTCTTGAGTTGTTTGGACACATTATGACTCCATTTGCTTGGGATTGCTCACGTATCAAATCAAATGCAATTGAGTTCTATTTTTGCACGTATTTTTTTTATCTATTAATATATTTTTATTTTTATTTACTTTTTTTATTTGATTTAATATGATTCATCAATTCAACCTAGTTTTGTTCAGTTTGCAGAACTATAATCTTATNTAATCTATTAATATATTTATATTTTTTTTACTTTTTTTTATTTGATTTAATATGATTCATCAATTCAACCTAGTTTTGTTCAGTTTGTAGAACTATAATCTTATTAGTTAATTAAGCCACAATATTCCACTGGCTTATTGATTAGCTTGAAAAATAAAATTTTGGATTTATGTCAAAGTTGTAAGAAATTTTTGGCATGAAAACATGCTGCCTTGATAAAAACATATATCACGCACGAACATGTGCTTTAAAACATTAAAATTTGTTAATTTATATAAAATCGACCGTGATTTTCTTTATTATGATATTTTTTTCTTATACTATTGAATTATTTATCAATAATTTACTTTTTTAAATGTTTTGTGCTAGGTTTAAAATGGTACACACTATGCAATGTGCTGGATCGGTGTTATGGTTTGTTATTCACCATCACTAAGTTTGACTACCAAATAAAGGAAAAAGTAGCTAGCTTATTTAACAATAGAATAGAACCATTGTCGTAACCATGTAACTAACTATAAGTGTAATTTGACGAGTCGCAAAATATAGGGACCAAGGCAGTCAAAATTATCTAGCAATATCAACCAAATCAACTATAGGAGTATGTGAAAAAAATAGTACCAAGCAGCCACAACAAGCAATTGAAAGAATAGGAAAATTATAGCCCTTTAAAATAAGATAACATCATAGGCCTATGAATTCGTACTCTCACTACCTTAACTAATTATTTAAAACTAAATTTAAATGCAAAATCTAAAATTAAAATTAATTTTTGAAAGAGTAAAAGATTTAAGTTCAAACTACTTTGTTACAACATAAAATCAAATATTTTTTGTTGTTTTGAATTATATAGAATTGGAATTCACGTTAAGGTTTCCTCTATTACCACTAACCATTAATCCATAGTTACCTTTTTTATATTTGACAAAAAAATCCATTAACTCTCTTGGAGGGTCTTTTTATGCATTGCCAACTATGATTTCATACATATTGTGGGGTATTTAGTTTTGATGTTGTGACGTTACTTTATTCTATTTTTGTTTACTCCAAATCTTGATTCTTTCGTTGTTTGAATCAATTTGGTAAACTTAATTGTTAGAAGTTATTTAGTTTCCTTTGCAATTATTTCCTAAATTTGTTTTATTTCCTTGCTTATGACTTTCCTTTTATTATGGTCTAGTTATTAGGGAGAGATTTGTGCATTATATTTATCTATTTTAAAATTATCTTATCCTATATTTATACTCCTTTTAATAGCAATAATATTAACCTGCTCAATTTCAAAAATCTACATGGTATCAGTGCTATGTATCTTACCCTAGCCGTTGGGACATTACCTTAGTTGTCGTGACAGCACCCTAGCCGCCGGAACTCTCTTGCAGGCCTTCCTTCGCAGTTTTTCAGCCGCCGAAACTCCTTTGCAGGCCTTTCTTCGCAGTTTTTCAGCCTGTATTCCGTTGCTGTGGTCTCTCCCTTGAAAGTTTCAACAGCTGGTACCCTTTCCTACAAGCTCTCCCCCCGTTGGTCGCTCCTCTGCTGGCTGTCCCTTTGTCAGACTTCCCTTCTGCAGCTTGATCTCTCCTTTATAGGCCCTCCTGCCAGTCGGCTGAAATCTTCCCCTGCAGGCCCTATTTTGCTATCAGTTGCTTAAGGACCGTCTACGTCTACGAACATGTAATTTAAATGGTTAAAATTTGTTATTTTATAAGACATTGATAGTGTTTTTTTTGTATTATGGTATTTTTTCCTTATATTATTAACTTATTTATTTTTTAAAATATTTTGTACTATGCTTTAAATGACACACCTTGCAATGCACTGGATTTGTGTTATGTTTCGTTATTCACCATTACCAGGTTCTACTGCTGAATAGAGGACAAGTAGCTAGTTTATTTAACAATCGAGTATAGCCAATTACACGACCATGTTACCAACTATAGGAACCATTGGATGAGTCACAAAATAGAAGGACAAAGACAGTCAAAATTATCTCGCAAAAGAACTGATAAATAGATAATAGTATAAACCAAATAAACCGTAGGAGTATGTAAAAAACTGCAAGACCAAGTAGCCACAACAAGTAATTGAATGAATAGGAAAGTTGTAGCCTCAAGAATAAGATAACTTCACAGGCCTATGAATACAGACTCCCACTACCTCAACTAGTTAATTACAAGTAAAGTTAAATGCAAAATTTAGTATTAAAATTAATATTTGAAAGAGTAAATATTCTAAGTTCAAACTAATTTGTTACAACAATCACAATATTTTGTTGTTTTGAAGTATACAGAATTTGAATTCACATTAAGGATACCTTTTTTATCACTAACCATCATCCATAGTTAACTTTGTGATGCTCGACCAAAAATCTATNCAATTTGTTACAACAATCACAAATATTTTGTTGTTTTGAAGTAGACAGAATTTGAATTTACATTAAGGATACCTTTTTTATCACTAACCATCATCCATAGTTAACTTTGTGATGCTCGACCAAAAATCTATTAACTCTCTTGGATGATCTTTATATGCAATGCCAACTATGGTTTCATACTTATTGTGGGGTCTTTAGTTTGGATGTTGAGATGTTCCTTTCTTCTATTTTTGTTTACTCCATATCTTGATTCTTCTGCTGTTTGACTCAATTTGTCAAAATTAATCCTTGTTGTTTTGTTTGCAAGGTTTGTTCTTGTCAAACTATAAGGATGTCTGCCAACTATATTTAATTACGACCTAGTTTCTGCTTGTTATCTGCTTATTTTATTGCCTACCGTCTGTAAGATGTTAAATTGATTTAATCGCATTATATAGAGGAGCCAAAAAAGTAACAAAAAATGCATTTTTGATGATGGTTTTTTGAAGGTATATTTGTTTTACTGTCGTTTTGATATCATACTATATTATTTGAGGTTTTGCTTGTCAGCTTTGCTCTGACATCTCAAGATTTTAACCATTTTGTTGTTAACTCTGGTAGATGTTGCGTGATATCTATATAATACCCATTTTCATGGTTAACAAGCTTGGAGAAAAAAATAGAGTTAATAATAGATTGACTCGTGATATTTAAGGTCAATAGCATTTAACCAATTAACATGCACTTTATGGATTGCACTGACATCTTAATAATATTATAATTTGAGCTGCATTGTATTTTGATAATAACCTGCCAAACCTCCAAAATACGTTGAATTCATAGCATTTCAAAGCATAACATATCGTTTTATTTTGTGCAAGGATATGAACAACAAGAACTTGTTATCTTTTATATTGCCTTGAATGTATGGCGTTTGAGAATCTTTCTGCGTCCATGTATATGTTTATCTTTTATCTTTGATATCTGAAGTCTAAACCTTTGTCACTATTAACTACTTACTATGTTTCGTGTTTGTCAGTACATGATCCTACCTTATTTTATGTTATGTTTTAATTATTTTTTATTTGTTTGAAGACACATTTGTATTATTAAGTTTGTTTAAATTGCATTATTTTGTAAAATTACTTTTCAAACTGATTATTCTGTTTTCAATCTTACCAGGTTCTTAGGGGCAATAAAGCAGTATCTATGCTTGTCTTTATTAAAGAATAGTGCTTCGCCTCTTATTATCGTTTTTCAGTTATCCTGTTCCATTTTCATGAGCCTTTTATCAAGATTCAGACCACGTCTAAAGGCAGAGATCGGAGTCTTCTTTCCGATGATTATTCTGAGAGTCTTAGAAAATGTTTCTCAACCAAATATTCAACAGAAATTGATCGTGCTTCGATTTTTGGAAAAGCTTTGTATTGATTCTCACATTTTTGTTGAAATTTTTGCTAACTATGATTGTGATGTTCACTCGCCCAACATTTTTGAGAGGTATTAAGTCTTTGTTTTTTCATTCTATGCTTACATTTTTATTCATATGCTTCTATTTTTTTTCGAAATAGTTGTATTAGCAGCAAAAAGTTATGCTAATAATTCTTGATTATCATAAATCTATGAAGCATGGACATGACAACAGTTGGTCTTGGAAAGGCAAATGTCAATATGGAAAATAAAATATAAAATCTGCATGTACAAGTGCCATGTATATCTATAACACATTAAAAATAATAAACATACACACATTTATAGTCAATATACAGAAGCATCTTTTTATTTATGTTTAATGTAGATGCAGACACTAAACATTCATGCATAATGCATGCAATACTGATTAGTAACATATGTGCATACATGCTAGTAATAAAATCTAAAAAAAATATTTATCTAATCATCATCAGGCTTATCACCTTATTTTTATTCTGATCACTTCTAAAATGTAATTTTGGAACATCCTGCAGAAGTGTCAAAACTAGTTTTCGTTGAAGATAAAAATTGGTTGACAATTGGAGATTTTGAAATATCTTTGGTAGTTTTGGAGTATTTAGTTGTCCTAAGTTTGTTGATAAATATAATACCTCTTATACAGGTATCCAATCTTCAAAACTTTATATGATTTGACTAGTTCATCAAGAAAGATTCATGGTTCATGTTTATTTTCTTTTATTCTTTCAAGTATTGTAACGTTTTTGACATGCCTTTTTGCCTTCTGTAGAATGGTCAACGGCTTGCTTAAAACAGCTCAAGGTCATTCTGGTGTTGCTACGACCTTTGTACCACCTCAGGATGCCATGATGAAACTTGAAGCTATGAGGTGTTTGGTAGCCATTTTGAGATCAATGGGAGAATGGATGAACAAACAGATGAGAATACCCGATCCCCATGCTTCTAGTTGTATTGAATCAAATTCTGGAAATGTTATTATAAGTATGGGTGGTCTCCCATTGGAAAATGGCAATATTGAGGACCCTGCAGAACGGGTGGATTCTGAAACAATAAATGGAGTCTCTGAAGCTGCAGTATTAGAACAATGCCAGGATTATGATTTGGGACTTCAGGTAGACTACTTGTGTCTGTGTGCCTGATTTATAGAGATGCATTTACCGAACAACTCAAATTTGATTTAATGACAGGAAGGCATATCTCTGTTTAATAGGAAGCCCAACGAAGGCATTCAGTTTCTTATCAATGCTAAGAAGCTTGGTGACTCCGCTGAGGAAATAGCTTCTTTTCTTAAAAGTACATCTGGGTTGAGCAAGATCCTGATTGGTGATTTTCTGGGCNATAGAGTTAATAATAGATTGTCTCGTGATATTTAAAGTCAATAGCATTTAACCAATTAACATGCACTTTATGGATTGCACTGACATCTTAATAATATTATAATTTGAGCTGCATTGTATTTTGATAATAACCTGCCAAACCTCCAAAATACGTTGAATTCATAGCATTTCAAAGCATAACATATCGTTTTATTTTGTGCAAGGATATGAACAACAAAAACTTGTTATCTTTTATATTGCCTTGAATGTATTGCGTTTGAGAATCTTTCTGCGTCCATGTTTATGTTTATCTTTTATCTTTGATATCTGAAGTCTAAACCTTTGTCACTATTAACTACTTACTATGTTTCGTGNATCATTTTTTAGAAATTAGTTATAAATCATTAGTAGTGTCCCTTAGGGTGCGCGTTGTCATTTGTATGATATACCAAATTGCCAGAGGATATTTAAAAAAAAAGGATATCAACTATGATGATAGGTAAAATTTAAACCTAGTGATCAACAGATAGAATGTCTAAATTCAAAAACAGTTTTTCAAAGTTCCTCAAGGAATAAAAAGTGAGAAGGTGATGCACTGAAAATATGAATACAAATTAGAAATGGAATTTTGGCATCAATCCAACATTCATCGTGTCTAGTTTCCTTAATTCCATTAATCAGTTATCAATTTCATGAATTCTTATAAATTTCACCTTATTGTGAATTTACAGCCAATACTATGTTAAATATTCTATAGAATATGATTATGAAGCTATTCAAGACGCTGAGCTTTTGTTCATTGCTATTGGTGAATTCCAGTGAAATCTAATTCACTAACGTGGCAACTTATTTTTGATGAATAGTGGAGTGTTTAATAGGAAATTGATGCTCGNTTTAAACATAAGGTATGTAAGCATTGCTGTGGTGTACTGGTGTGCTTGTATGGTGGGGTTTTATTTTTGTGTATCTAACAAAATTTTCATATATTTTGGTTTCTTTCAGATGTCTGCAGATAATTTTATTAGGAATAGTCGTGGCATTGATGGTGGTAAGGATCTTCCTGAAGAATATTTAAAATCTTTGTATGAAAGAATTTCAAGGAATGAAATAAAGATGAAAGAGGATGATTTTGCTCCTCAGCCACAACAGTCTGCATGCCATACTACAATATTTGCCTTGGATAACATTCTGAATATTTCCATTGACAAATATGGAGATAAAACAACAGAAACCAGTGAGGACGTCATCAGGCACATGCGAGAACACAATACAAAAAATGCTTGTAAATCAGAGTAAGAAATCTATTTACTATTGTTTACTCGTGACCAGTTCATTGACATTTTGTTTTGAGCAATTTTTTTTTGCACTGATCCCTTCGCTGTGTTGTTTAGCTATATTCTTCTTTCTTACTTCACTAAGGCTCTAAAACTTTGCCGCTTACCCTGATAGATGCGTCCAACTTTTTGTAATATATCTGAGTGCAATTTTGAAAGTTGAAAGCACGCTTTATTGTTAATATTTTGCAAATTTCAGCTCAGTTTCCTGTTCTGCCAAGGATGTAGTTATTTTGAGATCCATGATGGAGGTTTGCTGGGCTCCTATGTTGGCTGCTTTTAGTGTTGCTCTTGACCAGAGTGATGATCTAGCTGTACTATCTGCCTGTCTTGAAGGATTTAGGTATGCTATACATGTTACGGCCGCATTGTTAATGAAGACACAAAGAGATGCTTTTGTTACATCACTGGCAAAATTCACTTCCCTCCATTCTGCTGCAGATATAAGGCAGAAAAATATTGACGCCATAAAGGTTTGCTTTATATTCACTAAATATCAAATCAATAAATCCTAATTTTGTAGTATTGTCATTTGCTTGCTGATGGTCATATACTTAATAATATGTTCTTAATTCAGCTGAAATTTGTTTTCTCTATGATTATATCTTGTTGAGCTGCACATTCAGGCTTCACTTTAACATGCGTGTGGTTGCACATCCGTGTCAATAATATGTTGTAGGCTACTATCTTCACTCTTTGATTTGTGTGGTTTTTGAGAAAATTATGTTGAAAGCACTGGAATGGTTCGCATCGCACCTTTTTATTTCTTGGATATCGATCTCGATAAAAAATGTAGCAATGTTCTTTTGCAACTTTTTTCTATTTTAGGTTTTTTTTTTAATGATTGTTATTTACAACAGTTTTGTTGATCAAACATATTTATGATTTGGATATTAAGATTCTGGCTTGGGCAATAAAAAAGAAAGGATTCTGGCTTGGACATTTGATGCCTTATACTAAGATTTCGTTTGCCATGGCTTATGCTTTTATGTTTTTGCTTTGAAAAATTATTTTTGCGGCCACTATTTTATTTTACTTCTACAGAAACAGCTTTTTTGTAGAAAATTACAACAGAGGAGAAGGTGGTCAAAATTCCTCCCAAATAGACACTACTTCTATTTGTTGGTTTTTCTTCCTCAAAAACAGTCAAGAGAACTTAAAAAATCCCTTTTAGGGTGCTTTTGTTAGCAGGTCTACTTGAGGTCTGTTCACTACTACAGGCTATTAAATTTCTACGCTTCCTACATTTTATGTGTGTGTTGTTACATCCCTGCTCTTTTGTGGGTCTTGTTTTGGCCTCATTATTTTATGTGTGGTGTTATTTTTATAAGTCTATGATACCTCGTTTTCCAATTTCTACTATTCTTCCCCCTTTTACGGCTTTCTTCAATCTCATGTTGCTGTATTTTTCACTTGGAATACACAAGTTTTCCTTTATTTGTTTAGTTGTAAAATAAAAATTTGATTTTGATAGATATCTAGAATTGAATTAGATTAATTTTGCGCCTCATATCTATTAACGTAGTACCTCGGAAATGTAATTTAAAATTTTTGATAGAATAAAATTTCGTCTTCCATTTTTTAATCTTGTGTGTGCAAGTTGGATGTATGATTTTATTGATTGTGCAAACACTTAATGCGAACTTGAGCATGGACACAGACACAAACACGGACATTGACACGACAAAGAAGTTTTGGATTTAAATATTATTAAAAAAAAGGACACGTTTGTCAAACACATGTCCTAAATTAATGAATTAAAAATTATAAAAAATATTTTTAAGACTAAGATTAAAAGAAGTATATTTTTCTGTAAAATTTGAGGATTTACATACATACCACTCAATTTTTATGTATTTAAGTATCTTACGCCAAAATTTCAANGTTTCTACGCTTCCTATTTTATGTCTGTGTTGTTACATCCCTGCTCGTTTTTTGGGTCTTGTTTTGGCCTCATTATTTTATGTGTGGTGTTATTTTTATAAGTCTATGATACCTCGTTTTCCAATTTCTACTATTCTTCCCCCTTTTACGGCTTTCTTCAATCTCATGTTGCTGTATTTTTCACTTGGAATACACAAGTTTTCCTTTATTTGTTTAGTTGTAAAATCAAAAATTGATTTTGATATATATCTTGAATTGAATTAGATTAATTTTGCGCCTCATATTTATTAACGTAGTACCTCGGAAATGTAATTTAAAATTTTTGATAGAATAAAATTTCGTCTTCCATTTTTTAATCTTGTGCGTGCAAGTTGGATGTATGATTTTATTGATTGTGCAAACACTTATAAATAAGGAACCATGCGAACTCGAGCATGGACACGGAAACAAACACGGACATTGACACGACGAAGAAGTTTTGGATTTAAATATTATTAAAAAAAAGGACACGTTTGTCAGACACATGTCCTAAATTAATGAATTAAAAATTCTAAAAAATATTTTTAAGACTAAGATTAAAAGAAGTATATTCTTATGTAAAATTTGAGGATTTACATACATACCACTCAATTTTTATGTATTTAAGTATCTTACGCCAAAATTTCAAATTATATATATATACCACCTTACACATATAAGAAAAGGTGTATTTCATTTTTTTTAACTAAAACTTGTGATATATTAGATGTGATATGAAATATTTTGGTGGAATAAATGTAAAAATCAAAATTAGGTTGTTAGATATGTGAATACATAAGATTTGGTGCCAAAGAAGCTAGTGATTCTTTTATTTTTTGTAATGAATATNAAACTAAAAATTGTGATATATTAGATGTGATATGAAATATTTTGGTGGAATAAATGTAAAAATCAAAATTGGGGTGTTAGATATGTGAATACATAAGATTTGGTGCCAAAGAAGCTAGTGATTCTTTTATTTTTTGTAATGAATATTTGATTAAGATGGCTTAAATCTTGATCTAATATATGTTAATATATGCTTTTTTTGTATATCATAAAGTAAACAATTATCAGAAAATATTTTAACGATCTTTTGAAATCATTTTTGCCTTTGTTTTATATTTACATTTTTATTATTTATTTATTTTTATTTAAATTAAAATTTGTTTGATCTAGGTAACTTTTTTTGAAAGCACTTAAAATATATTCTTTGATTATTTTTAAATATAGTTTGATTTGTTTTTTAAAATAAAAATTAAAAAATATAAAAAATTATATCTTATAAAACAAGAAACAAAAGTGATGCCAAACGTACTCTTATTTTTTGAAGTTAATTCTATTAAATATATTATTTTTCTTTTATATTGGTGTTAATATTTTATTTTTTAATTATATATATTTGAATAATTTAAGTTATAATGATGTGTTTGACGCTTGCCCATATCCAATAACTTTGATAATAGATTTGTCTTGTGTCCATGTTCTATAGTGTCTGTGTCCCCGTGTGTGTATCCGTGCAACATGGGTAACTATCTAATTAATGGTTTGCTAGTATTTTGATTTTGTTCAAATGTAATTCATTTGACATTCTAATTTTGTCGAATTATTTGCAATTTGTGGTTCAAAAATTTCATTATTTTTTTTGGATTCATTTGATTATTGCTTCACTTCTAATACTTGTATGTTTTTTATTTGTTGTTTCATCTTGTTGGCCAGTGGTCGGTTTAGAATTGGATTTTGGAGTGTTTGTATTGGTCATTTGGCGCTCACGTTCCATACTGCATTCCAGTTTTTAAGGAAAATGCAAACACACGGGCCTAAATGCATCCCAATTTTCGTGTATTTTTTTTTCCTTGGAAAATGCAAATCCAGTTCTTAGAATTAAAAGAATTAAAAAAAAAGTTTTTATAAATAAAAATAGTTGGTGGTGGAACAATAATGTGCAAGAAAAGATAAAATATAAGAAGTTATGCTATAAAAATTTGTTTAAATGTAAAATATTAGAGAACTGGGAAAAATATCAATGGGCCCGCAGGGAATCTAAAAAAACAATCTGTGACGCTAAAAATTCTGCTTTTAATGATCTTTATAATAGATTAGATATAAAGAGGGTGAAAACTATATGTATAAACTAGCCAAACAAAGAGAAAAGAAAAGTAAAGATTTAACTATCAAACAAAGAGAAAAGAAAAGTAAAGATTTAACTCGAGTAAAGTGTATTAAAGATGAAAATTAAGAGAAAAGAAAAGTAAAGATTTAACTCAAGTAATGTGTATTAAAGATGAAAATCAAAAATTACTTTTTTTAGAAAAAGATATTCAACATAGGTGGGTGAGTTACTTTGATAAACTTTTTAATGAAGTTTTCTTTTCTTGGAAAAAGATATTCAACATAGGTGGGTGAGTTACTTTGATAAACTTTTTAATGAAGTTTCTGATGATATTCAACATAGGTGGGTGAGTTACTTTGATAAACTTTTTAATGAAGTTTCTGAAAATACCGATTGAACTTAGTGGATCTTAATATCGTGAATAATAATAAAACGTTTCATTTTTACCGTCGCATTAGCAAAAAAGAAGTTACTTAGTGATTTTAATATTGTAAATAATAATAAAACGTTTCATTTTTACCGTCGCATTAGCAAAAAAGAAGTTGAGGAGGTTTAAAGAAAACCGAGGGTGGAAAGTCTATAGGACCCGATGATATCCCAATTGAAGTGTGGAAATATTTGGGAGATTTGGGAGTTTCATGGCTTACTAAACTCTTTAATNGCTTAGACTGAAAGGAAAATTTTATAAGACAATTGTGAAACCTAGAATGCTCTATGGCGTTGAATGTTGGCCTTTAAAAGAGAAGCATAATACTAAGTTAAGTGTTACCAAGATGAGAATGATTAGGTGGATGAGTGGCTGGACACTTAGAGACAAAATGCGGAATGAATGAAATGAGAATGATTCATGTTGGCCTTTAAAAGAGAAGCATAATAATAAGTTAAGTGTTGTCGAGATGAGAATGATTAATGGATGAGTGGCTTTACACTTGAGAGACAAAATGCGAAAGGAATATTTTTGTGATAGGGTTGGTGTAGCTCCTGTGACAGACAAAATTAGAGAAAGTCGTCTTAGATGGTTTNTAAAATGATTAAATCTGTGATAGGGTTGGTGTAGCTCCTGTGACGGACAAAATTACAGAAAGACGTCTTAGATGGTTTGGTCACATTAAGCGTCGATCATCTAATGATCTGATTAGGAAAGTAGATGTTTTAGATTTGACTTATGTTAAGAAAGGTAGAGTTAGACCTANCATTAAACGTCGACCATCTGATGATTCGATTAGGAGAGTAGATGTTTTAGATTCGACTTGTGTTAAGAAAGACAGAGGTAGACCTAGGAAGACTTGGGCTTATTGTATTAAAAATGATCTTAATTTACTTGAACTAAATGAAAATATTACACTAAATAGGACGCAGTGGAGAAAAATGATTCATGTAGCTGACCTCACGTAGTGGGATTAAGACTTTGTTGTTGTTGTTGTGGTTACCTTGCCCCTCGATTGTGAAACATCCACGCCACTCGTTCGTGAAATAATTATGGAGGAGAATGCCAAGCAAGCAAAAGTTTGACAATGCAGTAAATAATGGAATGAATTAAAATATTAGGCTAATTTCATGTCAACAGACCACATAATTCTCATTTATTAGAGTAATCTCATACCACATAATTCTCATTTATTTAATTATTAAATAAATGCATTAAACAACATAATGAATTAAATAAATGAGCAACTCCTCGTCAATTAATTTAATTCTTATTTAATTAATAAATGCATTAAACGACCCTTTTATCTAATTTATTTAATTTAAGAATTAAATAAATGAGAAAAGAATTTATTAGTTCAACAAGTAAATGACGAGATGAATTAAAATAAAAGAGAATTAAAATAAATGAGAATAATGTGGTTGATGAGGGAGCTTATGGGATCCAAGATGCCGATTTGTAAATTTGATAAATGCAAACAGGCATTACAAATCGTTCAATATATTAATATATTAATATTATATGGTTGATTGTATGAGCTAGTATTATGTATATATGTTTGTTTGATTTAATATAGTTAAATATAAGAATTACATATGTTTATAAAAACTATGATTTCTATAGGGGTATTTTAGATATTTGTCCATAGAAAATACTTTTAAAAGTGTATTTTTCAAATAAATCAACTGCTTCTGAAACACCAGCTTTTGAAAAACAGAATTTTCACAGCTGCTTTTGAACTGAGATTTTGTGCAGCCACAGCTGAAACAAACACATCTTAAAAGACTAAGTTTTTGCATATTTATTATTTTTCAGTCTATGAATTCTATGTGATACATTATATCGTTCTTGTTCAATAGAAAAATGAAACACCGACTTTGCCTTCATCACTTTGACTTATCGGCTTGTTCAATGATTGCATTTCTTCCTTTTTTTGTACATATTCAAACCAACATAGATTTATTTTCATCAATCTTACCTTTTAAAGATGTCACTCTTACCATTTCTTTAAATTGCTAGTTTTGCTATACATACATCTTAATATCTCACTTTTGCCATAGTCAAGTTAAATATCAATAGTTTCTTAACTTCATAATACTTTTATCTGTACAACATCTTCATCTAATTGCTTTTATATAAACTGATTTTTAATTCTTCAGGATGTCCTTTTATCACATAATTCTTATGAGAAATTTCTCCACCTATGAAGCACGGACACAAACAAATACGATATAGGGACACGACATAATTGAAAAAAATTGGGCACGACACATCATGGCTACATTTNCGTACAACATCTTCATCTAATTGCTTTTATATAAACTTATTTTTAAGTCTTCAGGATGTCCTTTTATCACATAATTCTTATGAGAAATTTCTCCACCTATGAAGCACGAACACAAACAAATACGATATAGGGACACGACATAATTGAAAAAAATTGGGCACGACACATCATGGCCACATTTTTATATTTAATTAATTATTAATATAAATTGTATATTTTTTGAATATTTCTTATTAAAAATATTACAACACGAATTATGCAAGAATAAAATTTAACTCTATAAATTTAATTTTTATTATAAAATCTCATGCTTGTGAAAATAAATTTTTAAAATCAGNTACGAATTATGCAAGACTAAAATTTAACTCTATAAATTTAATTTTTGTTATAAAATCTCATGCTTGTGAAAATAAATTTTTAAAATAAAATATAATATGTTTCCAAAGAATTCGTCCAACTAGTAATCTAACTTATCTACTAAAATTTTAAAAATTCTATGATTACCAAAAAGAATTTAGTAATGCTCAGCTTCAATGAATATTAGATGCACCATCAATGCTCGATTTTGACGAATGTTAGAAGGAGCTTCATCATGACTAGAGATGGAGCGATTTCAACATTGAGGCATAATTAATGCTATACGTATATTTATAATTTTTTAATTTTCGTGTCTCATTTTCTCAAAGTCTTGTTAAGCTCACGTCCGATGCACTGTTGAGGTGTTTTCCAGACGTGTACGAGACTGAAAAAAATGTACACATATTTTGTAGCGTCGAAAAAGTTTCAGGATGTATCGGAAAAGTATCAGTGTCTAATAGGTGTTCGATACGAGTACGACATATATTTAGAAGTGTTGGTGTTACATAGTTCTCCACTCAACCTTAAATTAACAAAATAACTTTTATTTAAGACAAAAGTGTCTTTTATAAGCNGTAATCGAACTTATCTACTAAAATTTTAAAAATTCTATGATTACAAAAAAGAATTTAGTAATGCTCAGATTCAACAAATATTAGATGCACTATTAATGCTCGATTTTGACTAATGTTAGAAGGAGCTTCATCATGACTAGAGATGGAGCGATTTCAACATTGAGGCATAATTAATGCTATACGTATATTTATAATTTGTACACATATTTTGTAGCGTCGGAAAAGTTTCAGGATGTATCAGAAAAGTATCGGTGTCTAATAGGTGTTCGATACGAGTACGACATATGTTTAGAAGTGTTGGTTTTACATAGTTCTCCACTCAACCTTAAATTAACAAAATAACTTTTATTTAAGACAAAAGTGTCTTTTATAAGCACCGTAATTGGGAGTTTCAATGAGCCGAGTTTGTACAAGCTCATAGTTTGTTCTTGTTTGATTTGTTCAAATTTTTTGTTGTTTGAAATCGGCTCATGCTTAAAACTTTTTGTGAATCATGTTTGTGTTAAATTCATTTGANAGGAGTTTCAATGAGCCGAGTTTGTACAAGCTCATAGTTTGTTCTTGTGTGATTTGTTAGAATTTTTTGTTGTTTGAAATCGGCTCATGCTTAAAACTTTTTGTGAATCATGTTTGTGTTAAATTCATTTGAATTTGCCTGTTCATGTGTGGCTCGTGTTTGGCTTGTATTTAGCTTGAATTATTTAAAAAATATTAATATTTAAAATTTTTTGGATAAAACATAAGAGATCAAATAAATATATTAAAAAATGCTTATTACAAATTTATGATTCATTTATTTAATAGAAATATTTAAAATTAATACAAAAAATTTTAATTATTTATTCCCTAAATTATTTGTAGCCAAAATGAGCTTAACACGATCACATAATTGTTTTTTTATGTTCAAATTCTTTATAAATTGANGTTAATAGAAATATTTAAAATTAATACAAAAAATTTAATTATTTATTCCCTAAATTATTTGTAGCCAAAATGAGCTTAACACGATTGCATAATTGTTTTTTTTATGTTCAAATTCTTTATAAATTGAGATTAAAATTTTTGTTCGGCCCGCTTAACAAATTATTCAAATACGAGTTTCTCAAGGAGCCAAACACGAGCTGTTTGCAAACAACGAACTTTTTTTCTAGCCCTACTCATAACACATTCTAAGCCTTATGCTGCATAAATTCAGATCGAAATAGTCTAGGTAAGTATGCTCCAATGGATGCAGGACAATCTGAAGGAACAATTTATGATTGGTGTTCCCTACGTTGCTTAATTCATATGTTACACCAATCATGTGCTTCCATTAGGCCATGTTGCATCGTTGGAAGGTTGCATGAATGATCCAGTTACGATAAGGCGATCTTCTTGTTTTCCTGTCACCCTTGAATTTTTTATGAGGAGCCTATTCATAGTCTAGATGGTTTTAAGTAAACCTAACAATTGACATAACCAACTGAAAACTTCAATTCTAAAGTTGACGTAGATCTTTAGCTTCTGGAAGGATGGAATTCTATGAAATCACAGTTAGCTGGATTTTCTGGTATGATTTGGTATGGGAGAAAATTCTTTTGGTAAAGAAACCAGAGAAACTGTCTTCTAGTTGATAATGCTGTTTCTGTGACAAAATTTACAGAAATTTTATGTTTTTTTTTGTTTAGAAATTCAAATATTTTTTTATACCATAGTTTATGAAAAATGGTTGGTGCTAATGCATGCTGTTTTCTTCCACCTAAAAGATTAATTAAGTTTGTATGGCTGTGTGTGCTTTTGACTTCTAATAGTTTCTACGTTTTTACATGGATATTGCTTCTTCAGGCAATCATTTTAATTGCAGATGAAGATGGAAATTACTTGCAAGATGCTTGGGAACATGTCTTGACTTGTGTTTCACGTTTTGAACATTTGAATCTCTTAGGAGAGGGTGCTCCTCCAGATGCTGCATTTTTTGCAATTCAACAGGGTGAGTTAGATAAATCTAAGAAAATGAATCCATCAATCCTTCCTGTGCTGAAGAAAAAAGGGCCTGGACGGCTTCAACAAGCTGCTGCAGCTGCAAGAAGGGGATCATATGATAGTGCTGGTGTTGGTGGTCATGCCTCTGGTATGATCACTTCTGATCAAATGAGCAACTTAGTTTCCAACCTGCACTTGTTGGAACAAGTTGGAATCTCTGAGATAAACCGCATCTTTGCACAAAGTCAAAAGTTGAACAGCGAGGCAATAATCTATTTTGTTAAAGCTCTTTGCAAGGTAACTTTGGAAGAGTTGCGCTCTACGTCTGACCCACGCGTGTTTAGCCTTACAAAAGTAGTTGAAATTGCGTAAGAATCATATCTTACTTTCTTTTTGATGGAAGAAAAATTATATTAGAATATTTAATAATTTGATCTTTTGCTTAAAACAGGCATTACAACATGAGCCGAATCAGACTTGTGTGGTCACACATTTGGAATGTGCTGTCTGACTTTTTTGTCACCGTTGGTTGCTCAGATAATCTCTCAGTTTCAATTTTTGCAATTGATTCATTGCGCCAGTTAGCAATGAAATTCTTGGATCGTGAAGAATTAGCTAACTACAATTTTCAGAACGAGTTTATGAAGCCCTTTATCATTGTTATGCGTAAGAGCAAAGCTGTTGAGATCAGGGAGTTAATTATCAGATGCGTCTCCCAGTTGGTATTCTCTCGTGTCAAGTGTGTTAAGTCTGGATGGAGAAGCTTGTTTATGGTAATTTCCAATTTTCATAAACCGACTTTCTTACTAGCTTTCCATCCTAATATTTACAAATATTTATTGTAAAGCTTCAAGTGATTTGCTGTTTTCTAGTTAAATTATTCCCAAACTAATGAACTTTGTAATAACGTTTTTGCAGGTCTTCACCATTGCCTCTTATGATGAGCACAAGAACATAGTGCTTTTGGCTTTTGAGATTCTGGAGAGGATTATAAAGGATTACTTCCCATACATAACTGAAACTGAGAATGCGGCTTTCTCAGATTGCATTAATTGTCTGATTGCCTTCACTAATAGTAGGTTCAGCAAGGATTTTAGCATGCAGGCAATCTCTTTCCTTATCTTCTGTGCGACTAAGCTTGCTGAAGGTGATTTTGGAAACAAGATGGTGGCTTCAGCAAATAATGCTCCGTCATCTACTTGGATATATAAAGGGAAAAAAACAAATGCTACACAGTTAGCTGATAAGGATGATCATTTGCTTCTTTGGTTCCCCTTGTTGGCTGGTATTTTGTTTTTAACTTTTCTCTTCTTTGGTAGTCTAGGAGAGAAAATGATTTTTTTTTTACATATTATGTTGGCAAAATTCAATATGATTTCCTCACACTGATAGATATGCAAGGTATATCTGTTCAGGATTTGTTAATCCTACTTTTCTTCATCCTTGAACAGGATTATCTGAACTCACCTTTGATATGAGGGCTGAAATCAGGAAAAGTGCACTTCAAGCGCTATTTGATACATTAGAAAATTATGGCCATATTTTCTCATTGCCTCTATGGGACAAAGTTTTTGATTTTGTTCTTTTCCCACTATTTGATTACGTCAAACATGCTATAGAACCTTCTGGTGAAAATATGCAACCAGAATATTTTGAAAATGACTCTAGTGAGCCAGATCAAGATGTCTGGCTTTATGAAACATGCAAATTGGCCCTCGAGCTAGTTGTGGATCTCTTTGTCAGATTTTATGATATGGTTAATCCTCTCCTAGGGAAAATGTTAATGTTGCTGACAAGCTTTATAAAGCGGCCCCATCAGAGCCTTGCTGGTATTGGCATTACGGCCTTTACTCGTTTAATCAGTAAAGCAGGGTCCCTGCTTACTGAGGAAAAGTGGGGTGAGGCTGTTCTGTCACTGAAGGAAGCTGCAGTAGCCACAATTCCAGATTTCTCCCTTATTTCATCCGATACTTATCTTGCTGATGTCATTAAAGAGACGACACAAATTTCCTTTGGGTCAAGCACTGAAGGATCAGCAAGATACACCAATGAAGAACTTGAAGGAAAAAAAGCAAGAACCCTATATTTTGCTCTTACTGATGTTAGATGTCGTGTTGCTGTTCAGCTTCTATTGATTCAGGTTAGCAAGCTTTCTCCTTTCGTTCATCATTGCTAATTGCTTTTGATATGTCATTACTTGAGCACGTCTATATTTTACTTGACATCACCCAATACGAATGATGATTTACTGAGAAATCTTCACGGGTAACTTTGCACTTGGGGTCTATTATTTTTTGTAAAATTTCCATTTAAAGCAGTTCTTGATCTCGACTGGTTGTTCTCCTGGTAGGGGAGTGGAATACTGCGGTCAATTCTTTTTCAGAGGAAAATTTCGGGTTATATGATAATTCAGTTCTAGGAGCGACTCAGATTGTCCAAATCGTTGGTGAGAGTTTGCTATAAAACAGCTAGAAGTTCTCCATCACGAGGATAACTGTCGGCCGTTTTATCGTTCAGCTTCGTTTTCGTGATTTGAAAAGATGATGATTTTGTGATTTTGAAAATAATTTAAATATAAATACAACTTTTTGAAAGAAGTAACTTTTTAATTTTTTTTAAATAAGTGAGACCAAACGAGTCTCACATTTTAAATAGTTTAGATGACTTAATACAATACTACAAGCAATATATTTATCCCGAAGAATAGATATATCACTTGTAATAGGGATTCAATCATCT
>JXCR01140769.1:0-30159 GCA_002079205.1 Phalaenopsis hybrid cultivar
GTTTAAGATATGGCTCTTATACTATAGTATTTTTTCTTGTATGATTATTTTGATCTTCTAGCCGATGTATTGCTCTAATATCATTTATAGCAGGGCATACTCTCAATCATCAATATGATATTTGTTTTGGCCTAATAATCTCATAGTTTTGCCTACTTGGTGCAACTTAGTAGGGGTCACCCATCCTAGGAGCACTAATATACTAGCACACATAACTTCACACTAAAGGCACCTCAATATGGAATGATGAGCTTCATACATTAGGGATTTTATAGTAATCTTTTGTAGAAGATTTGTGGCCTTTTCAACAAATTTAGTCCTATTGGTAAGTAAACGTGATTTTCATTTCCATGCAAAGTCTCTGCCTATTCNAATCATGAAGCCTCGCGATCAGCCTTTGCTTCCTAGTGAGCTCAAATCGCAATTGTACCGTGAGCTTCAGTCACGTAAGAGTGATGCAATCCCAGAATCTCTACTGCGACATGTCGTTTCCCTCCCAGATAGCTTTTATCATGACTATATCGTCATAAGGTATGCTGCAATCGAGTCGATTCCCAGAATCGACCGTTTCGATATCAATTTGATGAACATGAGCCAAAATTAGTGAACAACTTGTGACAATTAGGTGGGAAGAAATCTAAATTAGGGCTAATTGATTAATATCAAGCAAACAAGAAAAATACAAGGGTAATTTATAATTTGAGAGGTAGATCGTCTCTCCACAAATCTTAAATGCCGCTAGGAACATGACGGCAAAAGGAAAAGTTGCAGGAAATAAAACATAAAGAAAAACCTAGCTTATGACCCTCATAAATATCCTTGAAGACCCATTCAAACTTTCCGCCCGAAACACCCCTTTCTTCTTCTCATATAGGTGATCAACGGCTGTCAATCTGGTTTGCCTTGGTACTGGACCAGCTGAACTGCAGGCGTATCATAGAGTTGGATATAAACTCAGCGTCTTTCCATATTGCTAGCCCTTGTTAGGGCTATCGTCCATAGCTTAGTCAAAACTTATATTTGATATTCATGAAAGAAAAGGTAATATCGGGAAAAAGTAAATTTGTCTTAATAATAATGAAATTGTAAATTAAATAATAGATTTTTCCATACAANGTATCAAAATGGCACATGTTTAGTTTCCAATTCCAAGGAATTTTTGGTGAAAGATAGCCTGGAATCTGTAAACTCAGATGCTGCATCGAGCCTTGGATTTGAATATACCGAGAGAGAGTATAACTTGAAGAACAAAGAGAATCATAGGTACACAGATGCGATTAAGGAACTTGGGAAATCTACCAAAACAGTGACTAAAAGGTCTGAACGGCCAAGGATATCATGTAGATACAGTGACAGAATTAGGAAAAACCAAAACATTTTAAAAGGATGCAAACAATCCAACATTCTATCCAACATATCTTCATTTATCCCTCAAATTCAGCAGAAGCAGCGACAAGCTCTGCCATTACAGAGTGAGTGATTTTTGTGTTTGGTAGTTTCATTCCTTTTCACCATTAAAATCATGTCATCGTCTACTGGTTATATTGTCATGCCTAGTATAATACTGTTGTTATCCGGGAATTCACGTTGCCATTTCCCATATAAAATTTATAGGAGATAATAAAATCCAGACAACACAAATGCACATGCTAAATTTGAGGGTAATTTTGGAAGTTTTTATTCTTTATTGCAATCGGGTATAAGCCAGCCTTTCTTGGTCTGTTGCTTAATAAAACATTTTTGTTGACGGTAGAGAATTTGAAAATTGGTTCGGTGAATATGAGTTCTGTAGTTTTAGGAAGGAAAAAATAATTATTCCTATTCAATTTCATAGAATACGATTACAAGATAAATAGTGTGGGATGACTCTCACAATAGGGAAATAATAAATTCAGCCATAACTCTTTATGCTAAAAGAATGAAACATGAATTATGACATATCAATAGTTCTAACTTCTAAATATAGTACACTAATTATAAAATATACTAAAAATATGATCTTTCTAAAAATCCAAGACCCCTCTCTCATGTTGGAGCGTAGATATTTATCATGCCCAATTTGCGTACAAGTAGCTCAAAATTAGGTCTGAACAATCATTTGGTGAAGGTATCCACAATTTGTTGAACAGTAGGGATAAATGACTTGCAACTAGCTCCACAATGAATCTTAGTTTTATGTTTTGTCTATTAATCTCCACATGCTTTGTGCGATCATATTGCGCTGGTTTTGCTGCTATGTTTATGGCTGCTATATTGTCACAACATAACTTCATTGGCATGCTTATTGGGATATGTAGCTTTTTAAAAAAAATTTTCAACCATAACTTCTCACATATTCCACTAACCATAACCCTATATTCTGCCACCACACTACTCCTTGCGACCACATTCTGTTTCTTCCTTTGCCATATAACCTAGTTTTCTCGCACATATGTATAATTCTTGCAGATGGTCTTTAACCAATAAATGAGCCTGCCCAAAATGCATCAGTATATGTCTCTATAGTCGTTTTTGTGGTTTTCTGAAAGAGTAATTCTTTACCTGGTGTACTTTTTAGATATTTGAAAATTTTGTTGACCGTCTCTAGGTGTTTCTTATAGGCTGAAGGGATAAATTAGTTTACCAAAATCACCACAAAGGTAATATCTGATTGTGTATGTGATAATTATATCAATTTCCTTATTAATTTTTTATATCTAACTATACTCACTTCCTTTTTATCACCCAATTTTTTATTGGGATCAGTTGTAGTGCCTGCGGGTTTACGTCTAATCTTCTCAATTTTCTTTAGAAGATCAATAAAATACTTCTGTTGGTAGATAAAAATTCATTTCAACCTCAATGCCAAGGAAATACCTTAGAGATCTAAAAACATTGGTTTTAAAAACGAACGACGGTGAAGCTTTCAAATGGTTCGTCTCATATGTAACATTTTCGTTGATAAATATCATCCACAGATAGAATCAATATGACTATTTTCCTATCATTTGAATGTCTGGAGAATGTTATTTGATCTCCCAGTCCTTGAGTTTATCCTTAACTTTTAACAAATAGTGTAAATTTTTCAAACCATGCTGAACTCATATAAGAATTTTTTTAGTTTACATATCTTTGTGCCGAACTTCTCATTAAATCCTAGAGGTGCATCTATATACACTTCTTTCATGTCCCTATTGTAGGGGCCAATCATACACTTCTTTTATATCCAACTGTTGTAGGGGTCAGTCAACATTATTTGCAAATAAGAGAAAAACTCTTATAGAGTTTAGTTTTGCGACTGAGGTGAATGTCTCTAAATAATCAATGACATAGGTTTGAATTTAACCTATTGGCAAATAATTGATCATTTTACCGTTCTAGAGAGTCATTAAAATTATACTTGATTGTAAACACTCGTTTGCACCCAAAATTCATCTTACCTCTTGGTAGATCAACCATTTTTCACATACCATTTTTTTTCAAGAATTTTGAAATTCTTAAGATAACATTTTTCTGTTTAGAGACTTTCAGAGCATTCTTTACAACACTAGGAATCTCTATACACGTTAATTATGAGTTAAAAACATGGAAAATTGATAAGAGGTTTTCATACAACACATAATTGGACAATGATTGTAGGGTGCAAGATCTTTTCTCAATGGGAGAGCTAGACTCATCAGACTCAACATTCAATTTAGCCTTAGATTTTGGACTAAAAGGCTTAGAACTTGAATGTGAAGTGGACTGGATATGGAGTAAAGAATTAGTGAGGACATTACCAGGGTTCACAGATTCTGGGCAGTGCAATGATTCGTAGGCCTTTTCTTTTGAGTTGTCATCTGCCTTAAGTTTTTTTACCTGTTTCTTCTATGTTATGAACATCATGAGATGACATTGTCGAAACTTTAATACCTTAAAGACCTGACACACTCTCTCATATATTATCGCTTGGATTTTTCAGGTTGAACAATTAAGGTTGAGGATATTCTATTTTGATTGTTTTTGGTTTGAAGAAAATTCTGAAACTCGGTAGACAAATCTTTGTTTTATTCTCCTCTGAAGATGAGGTGGAAAAAGTAGTAATTTAAAAAAGATGACATTCATGGTAATACATTTTTTTTAGAATTGAGATCAAAACATTTATACTTCTTTTGGTTAGATTCATAACCAACAAACACATTTTTTGCTTGGGTTCAAGTTCTCCTTGATTATGAATGTGAACAAAAGCATGTTATTTGGGCACCTGTTTTGTTTAATGGCAATGCCCGATCTAACTCCAACAATTTCTTATTTTTTCTTTCAGCCATACCATTTTTTTAGGGCATGTCGACACAAAGAGTTTTAATGAAATATTGCTTTCTCGAGGAAAAGTTAACCAAAAATATTTTGGAGTACTCTCGGCTATTATTATTTCATAATATTTGAATGATTTTTTGAAATTATGTGTCGTGATGTAAAAAATTTTAAAATTTATTCACTTTAGATTCTTCTTTCGTTAAATAGTGATTGCCAGTGAAAGTTAAATACTATTTTTTCTCGGAATGTGTATGGTTTTTAGAAGGATCCCAGATATTGCTATGAATCAAAATAAATTGTGTAATAATTTGTACATTTGTGGAATAAATGATGCAAGATGTTGTTTAGCAACTAACAAATTTCACATTGAAATCAAAATAAAATTTTTTTTTCTGAAGTAATTTGTGAAATAATTATCTTAGATACTGAAAAGTTGGATGACTTAGGCTCTGTTTGGGGCAACTGCAGTTTTTCAGCTTTCAGCCGCAGCTTAGTTGCTTTAGGAAGCTGCTGCGGGAGAGCTAGCTGGTTGTTTGTTGCAGCTGTGTAAAAACAGTTGTGAGACAATTGTTTCTGGACAAATGACCATTCTGCCTCTGTTTAGTAATGTTGTTTGTAACAGAATTGTGACAGACTTATATTTGACACTTCAAAAATAGAAATTTGCAAACCAACATTATATTTACACTTGTTCTAATGTATTCATCTTCCTTGCTAACCATAACCCATAATTGAAGTCATCGTGTTAGATTTCAAAAGCTCAACGCCTATTACAAAATACGAAGTGGGGAATTCAACTTCAGTAACATAAACTCAGTACAATCCAAAAAGTTCAATATATCTTTATTAATGGCACAAGGAATCATCCTAATGTTTAATGATCCAATAGGATCATAGTATTCATATCACTTCAACCTTATGGGAAGAAACTTTCATATCAAAATTCCTACTGAAAAATAAGAAATTTCCTCCTGTAGAATATCAAACCTAAAGTTACTATTTTTGTTAAGGTTTAAGAAGCCAACCCTAAAAAATTCAAAAACAACTGAGCCTTAGACATATCTTCGCCTGCTGCAAGAAAAAAATATCACCAATCAATTCCTCGAAGAAGTTCCAGATCCTCTCAAGGCTGAATTTTGAAGCTGAGTAAATTTTGAAAACTCTTTCCTCCTCCATATAGGCCTTAACCAAATTTGGTGGATGACTAAGGCAAATAAAAAGGTTTTAGAAGACCACAGTTGACTGGTGACATCAAGGGTTATCAAGAACTACATGGGGGCAGCTAAAGACTTTATTTAGGGGCTGAACTTACTTTCAGAGAATTATAACTGAAAAATAATTCTTATAAACTCTTAACTAACTCAAAAAAAGAAACAATCATAACTTGAACTCAAAATTCAATACACAAACTCGTGAACTTTATCAAAATTTGAAATTCATTTTTATCTTCAGTTGGCTAGTTACACTAGTCCTGCTATCATTATTTCCATTCGAAGTACTAGATTATTTGCCTCCAATTCTTGATCATCAGTTGTTTGACTGACAATAGTTTTCACATATAGACTCATGTTTACTTGGTCCTAAATCTCATTGACGTATATAAGAATCGTTGCCATTGGCATTCGCTATCAAGAGATCAACCCGTTAAAACTTCAACAATCATGAAACGATTAATCGTTGCAAACTCCGATGCCCAAAGTGATCATAGAATCAGACTAGTTGTCAACAATCTTATACCAATATCAAGGTGAGTCCTCTGCAACTGCATTCTAGTGTAATTTTGACAATCAAAATTTTAGCAAAGCTTCCTCATAAACTTCGAATTTCTTCGCTCTTCACCCAAGAAAACTTTGAAAATCCGCCAAAACTAAAAACATTAATGAATACTGGCTCAGTTTCAATCAAAACCACCAAAACTGAAAATCATATCTAAAGCATGGTTTCCATTTACAAGCTACAAAATAAGCAAATATAGACTCTGTTTGGCGCAACTTTTCTCACGCGGTGCGGTAACAAATCGCGAAAAGTTACTGTTTGGCTCTCGGTTTCGCGGCAGAAGGATGTCAAAGCGGGCGGAAATCAGGCTGCGGGATCGACCCCGCGGCCCCAGCTTTCGCCCGCTAAATATCCCAAATTGTCGCCTCTGCCCTCGCGTTCTTCTTCCCGCGCCCGTCTCGCCTCTCGCCTTCCACCAGGACCGCGCCCGTCTCGCCTCTCGCCTTCTACTAGGACCGCGCCCTCTCCTCTCGCCTCGACCAGCCCTCTCGCCTTCGACCAGGTCTCTCGCCTCTCGCCTCGACCAGCCCTCTCGTTGTCTCGCTTCTTGACTTCGACCAGGACCGCGCCCTCTCATCTCGCCTCGACCAGCCCTCTTGCCTCCCGCCTCTCGCCTTCGACCAGGTAATCAACCTCTTCTCTCCTTCACTTATAATTGATGGAAATATGGAGTTCATTGCGATCTCCGTTCATTTGTTTTGCGATCACTTGTTTTCTTGATCTCCTCTCATTTGTGTTCATTACGATCTGAATTTTGTATGGAGTTTAATATTTTATAAGGAGTTCTCTCGCATATGTATGAAAGGGATTTGTTTTCTCGCATTTGTGTTCATTGCATATTTGATTTCCATCGTTGGAGGGATTTTTCACTTATTTTCTGCTTTTTTTTATTTTTATTTTCTGCCGTGCAAAATGGATGTAGAATGTAGATTTGAGTTCATCTTAATGCACGATTTTTCTGTTAAGAAATATGTTGCTGTATTTATGAGTTCATCTTAAGAACCTATGATCATATCAGCTTCAGAGTTCATTCTGAATTAATATGGATGGAGCTGTTGAAATATCTTTTAATGTTATTATCTTCTGTAGAGCTGTTGAAATATCTTTTGATTGATTGCAAAGGATTAATGCGGCATGAACTCCATGCTCTATGTAAATGAGTAATGTTTTATCCTCCAAATATAACTTGTTAGTTGATGTATCATTTTAGAGTATCACTTCACCCTCAAAATAAAACTTATTACTTTAATTATCAAAGTATCACTTCACCTGAAAAGGGTGCTTGCGTTGTAATTATCAATGTTTTAAACCATATGACCTTTTTCCGCTGCCTGTGGACCTTTTAAATATCGTTTGTACTTCTTAATCTCTTTATATTTACTACTGTATTGAGAAATGAAATCGATTTATGTGATTTGGTGACTATTTAATGATAAATAACAATAATGTGAGTAAAAAAGCTTGAAGTGATGCTAAGTAGTTAAAATACCCTCTTAATCAGCCAACCAACTAATACTTTGTTTATTAATGTATTTAATAAATATTTTGGGCCACTATTTAATGGCTGTTAAACCGTTAAACTTGTCATGCAAACAATCACGATGATACAAGTTCAAGCACTTTAAAAAAAGTTCATTGTAAATTTTCTTTTATTCCGTACCTCAGCTGCTTTATTATTGCTCAGTAACAGATTTCTCAAAATGGATAGTCTTACTAAGAGAGTCCTAGTCTGGAAGTATGTTGTGGCATCCTTGTGGAACGTTGAAGATAATGTTGGGGAGTTTGTTATATGCAATACTTTTTAATTCTCTGCAAAAAAAATATTTGTTCGAGTGTTGTTTACCTGCTTTTTCTTAACATATATTATGATGAATAATGCTTCTTAAATGCTCTAAATGAAGTCGACTGTGAAGCTATTAAAGGGAAAGCTGTGTTTTCAATTTTTCTGTAGTTAGTTTCGTTTTGTGATTCCTACCGTCTAGGTGCCTGCTTTAGGACAATCATTTTTTGGAAGGTTTATTTCACATTTTAATAGTTAAATAATGATATTTTGATGTGATAAGAGTTAGGTGGAATAAATCTAAAAAATAAAGATTAGGTGTTAGATTTGAATTATTTGGTATGTATGCAAATGCCCTTTTTTTATTAGACTGCTATGCTGCTGCTATTTGGTGATTATGATTGATTGACACATGCCTAAACTTCAATTCTTACATACCTGCCGTATGTTCAATTCTTACATACATACCAGTTGAAACCAATGTATGTTCAAGGTTGCTAGTTTTGATTGAGTCGTGATCTAAAAAATAGTTTTGGCCGGCTCGCTTGAATCTCTCTAACCCGAGATTTCCGCTAATCATAAATCTACACAGAATAAGCAAAATAAGTGATGTGTCCCTTGTTCTTCAATGATTTGCCCATAATGCAACCACTTCAGCTATATATAAATCAACATAAAATTTACGATATTTAATTAGGATATGGATGATAATTCTGTCGGTTCATTGTAGTCCTATTTTATTCATTGTTTGAGCCATCTTTAGTAACCGTGCATACTTTGAAATCTTAAATATTCTATTTTCGTCCTTGCAGAGAAGAAAGACATTAAAGTTAAGGCCCTGGAAGCTGCTGAAGCTGCCAAGCGCCTTGAAGATCAGATGAAACTTGAGCGTGAGAAAAGAAAGGCAGCTGTGAAACTGGAGCGGGAAAAATTGAGGCAAGAAAATACCAAACGACTGAAACTCGTGCAAAAACAAAAAGCTGAAGAGGGGAGGAAGAAGGAAAACATTGCAGCAAGGAAGAGACATGGGGAGGCTGAAGAGAGAAAAGTGAAAGATAGAAAAAGGCAATGCATTGGAGAAACAAGGACATTACAAAGACAACATAGAGACAAATTGCATTGTGGGAAAGCGGAGAAAGATAATCAACAAAAAACCATAGTATAATAGCTTATCTATTCATTTGTTTATTGTATTTTTACTCCTTATATGATAAACATGCATTATTCCCGTAGGATGAGGAACAAAAAGGGGGGAAACAAAGAAACAATGGAGGCCAAAAGAAGTTGGAAAGTGCAGTAGATGTTATGGAAAGTCAAATGGCTGTTGAAATGCAACAATGCACTATTGAACTTGTATCTGCTGATACCATATGGGGTGATGATAAGATTAAAGCTCTAGTGGCCTCTGATGAACGCACATCCTTTGAAAAGGTAAGAGTTTGAAAAATATACCGGGATAGCTGTTACTGGTTAGTTTATTCATAAATAAAAGCTGTTGTGTTGCATTAGACATAATTTTATAGTTTTCCTTTCCATAGGTGAAGTTAAAATTACTTTCTGATTACTTTTATTGGCGAGTAGATTTACAATATAATATGAAATGCAATCAATAGTCGGCATCATGCTTATTGTTAAAACTTTTCTTTTGCAAAGGTAAAGTTGAAATAATATGAAAAAGCATTGTTGACTAATCTATTATGTTAGTATATAGGGCAATCCGCTTTAGTATTAGGCTTAATTTTCATTTATGATAGTCAACATTAGTTTCAATACATTTTATTTCTTTTTGCATAAGATCTGGGCCTCAAGTCTCTAATAGCCACGTCCATTCTTTTATCTTTATTTTGTTCCTGTTTTCCTGCATGCAGTTACCTTGGATATTTCTGGAGCATTTCTCAGCATTTTTTTTTTAAGTCTGAAAGAAATAATTTTGATTTTTATCCTTCTATTACAAATTTATCAAGGGAGTTGGCGGTTCAAATTTTTTACAAGAAACAGTAGAAGATACTGTTGTGCTGCACACATTTCTTTTGAATTGCAATCATATGAGATGTCTCCATACCAAACGTCTGATGAAGAAGACATGGAAGAAGATAGCAGACATAGAAAGTACATTCCAAAGTGGGCAAGGTAAGCTTAGTTTTGTAATGTTCAACTGATATAAGTATGCATTTTATATTTAATGATCTCTTTTGGTAGCCTATAGCTGTAAAAAGCCCGAACTTTCAATGATCAAAATCTTGTTTGCTTTGGTCTACTAGTGACTTCACAGTTTTGTCTACCTGTTGCAACTTCCTAAATTCACTCATCCTAGGATTGCTGCTATAAGATCACTTTTAACTTCAGTTTCTAAAGAAATTCTAACCATCACACGACAAAATGCCTCTATGTTTGAGATTTCAGCTTCATCCTATTAAAGGGATTTCACAATCTCCCTCATTTAGTAACTTACATCCTCTTGTATCCTTACATACATACACCAAGCAGAAAGGGCTCTAGATGTGGCCTATATATATATTTAGGTGGTGGTTCCCACCATGTTGTACTTTGTCCAATAAGAGTTTAAGATATGGCTCTTATACTATAGTATTTTTTCTTGTATGATTATTTTGATCTTCTAGCCGATGTATTGCTCTAATATCATTTATAGCAGGGCATACTCTCAATCATCAATATGATATTTGTTTTGGCCTAATAATCTCATAGTTTTGCCTACTTGGTGCAACTTAGTAGGGGTCACCCATCCTAGGAGCACTAATATACTAGCACACATAACTTCACACTAAAGGCACCTCAATATGGAATGATGAGCTTCATACATTAGGGATTTTATAGTAATCTTTTGTAGAAGATTTGTGGCCTTTTCAACAAATTTAGTCCTATTGGTAAGTAAACGTGATTTTCATTTCCATGCAAAGTCTCTGCCTATTCATTGTCACCATGATTATGAAGTTTTGCCCTTATTTTTAGCTTTACATAACTTTTTAGTTGGCTGTTTCAAGTAATGTACCTTATTTTTCTTCGTGTTGCACAAGCTGTTGTGCCATTTAATGATATCCTTGATTGAGGATTTTGATCTTTATTTGTTTCATTTAACATTGGTTGATGTGCTGCCTTTGAAGTTCTTTTGTTCTTGTCTTTCATAATTACTTCCTTGGATATCGACTTGAGCTTATTTTTACTGATTTTCTTATTCTGGAAACGTAAATATAAAATTGTCGAGTATCTGTTAATGCAGAGTAGAGAGCTTGAATGAAAGCATTGTCAGCAATCAACAGTTAGATCCAAAGGTTATCTTTAGCCGCAAACGGTCATTCAATATTCCTCAAGGTAAAAAAAACCCCAATAATTTTGTTTGCATTTCAATAACTGGATATTCAATTGCTGGGTGCAAATCCTTTACACGGTTATTATGACAATTCTGTAGAAGGCCAGTTGGGGAATTCCATGTCTAATTCATTTTGAAAGATTGGGGGCATGTTTGAGATCAATTTTATTATTTTTTTAATTTTTTTTTTGAACTTTTGTTTTCAAATATTTGTCTTGTGTTTTTCTCGCCTTTTTGTTTTTGGCATTTAAAAATAAATTTATTCGTTTCTAGGAACACCTGAAAAATTTTTAATTTATTTTTTGTATTTTTAAAAATAATTTGATTTGTTTTTAACGTACAAACATGTTATGTTTCAATTAAAAACTAAAATAAAGCTAAACAAAAACACAAAATTGAAAACAAAAAATAAAAATGATCTCAAACAGTCCCCAATTTCTAATTTTTTTTTTAGATTAAATTCATGCCATCCAAAGTTTCTTGGACAACTTACTTTCCTCAACTGTACCTCTATAGTTAACCATGATAACTGCTGAGTATTTGAACCCTTATTTGGTCTTGGTCAAAACAAACTGAATTCTTTTTTGCAGTTTTACCCACCTGAATTGGTTGGCGCCAACTATTGAAGTGATCTGTAATCCTTGACTTGAATATTCAAATTGGACACGGACTTTTGTTTCTGATAACCATGTATATCGATCATGACCCAATGCAATTTTTAGCTTGGCTCAAAAGACTTTTTTTTTTATTCCCTTAAAACCAGTTTTTAAGGGAGTTCTGAGTTTATTTTCCATGCATTGGGCATTTGCTGTATTAGATTCTCTCAACACTAGTAATGAAGGTATTTAACCTGCTTGTAGAATGACATGGTTGTTAATTGTTATGTTACAGATAATTACCTAATGGAAGGTTGCATGTGTCTTCGTACTCATTCCTGGATTAATTGCCTTTCCTTAGTTGGTTAGGAAAAAAAATGAAGCTTTGGTATATAATTTTATTTCAATTTTTTATGTTTTTTTAGGACAGCTAAATGTTGAGTCGAATTTCAAGCGATTCAGCTTCAATTCCAAATAACTCCGAAATAACTTTTGCCGTTCCACTTTATTAATCCGAAATAACCTCCCTGAAATAACAACGTGGATGTTATTTTTGGGTTATTAAAGAGAAACCATATCTTCTACTTCAATAACTGAGAAATAACACAAAAATAACCTCGAAATAACATCCGCGATGTTATTTCAGGCTATTGAAGTGGAACCGCGGAGGTTATTTCAGAGTTATTTCTGGATTATTTATGGGTTATTGAAGTGTAATATATATGTTTCTCTTCAATAACTTCGAAATAACCCCGAAATAACATCCGTGGTTCCACTTCAATAACTCCGAAATAACCCTTAACTTATTTTAAAAAAAACCCTTAACCTAAATCCATCTCCCTCCCCGCCTCATTCCCTCGAACCCGTGAGCCTGCCTTAGCCCTAGGATGGCTCGTTCGATCGCCCGACTCGCTCCTTCGTGCCGTTGGGGGGTTTTATTCTTGCGTTCGTCTCTCGCACGCAAAACAAATCTCGCAGACGCCCATCCCTTGTATCCTATCTTCTGCGATATGGGTTCGATCTTCTCTGCCGCGGATCGTATCCTCTGTGAGGATCTAATCTTCCGCATCTCTCGATCCCTCTGCCGTATCTTCTTAATTATTCGTCTCCTATGCCCTTAACGTATATGAGAGCTCCTCTGTGAAGCTTCGAAGAGGCCGAAAACCTTTCTAAGGGAGAAAACTCTGCTACTTTTCTTTCTCACTCACTTCTTTGATCTTCTGGTGCTTGAATCGGTTTCCTCCTGCTGTTGGGAGAGAAAGTGAAGTTGTGGAGTGCTTTTAAAGTTTCTGTGTTACTTTCTCTTTGCTTCAAAGAGGTACATTTTTCCCTCTCCTCCTGTACGTTGTCTGTGTTCGGCCCTACTCTTTATCGAGCCCCTGCGCTTTATTTGTGTTCATCCTTGTTCTCTGTTGAGCCCTGTTAGCATGCTAGACTAGGAAGATTACTATTTGCCTCATTTCTAAACATGTTCTAACTTATTCTTTATACATTTGTTATGTGGGAATGACATTTAAAAGCTTGAGGGTGGTATTTCCTTCTCCCTCCCTTTCTCTGTGCTTTACTGGCTCTCGATTTTAACCTTGTCGAGCCTCTGATGATGATTTCACGGTATGGTTTAGCACTCTAGTTGTCATTACGCTTGTATTTGGAAATGTTTATCACTTAAAGCATGTGAAAGATAAAAAAAATATGCATATATGCTAGAAGATAGGTTTGGCATGCTATTAGTCCTTTCTTTTACTTTGCTTATCTAAAGTGCTGAAGTCATGGCATGTTTCCTATCTCCCAAGGCATACTTATATTGGAAGTAATTAAGAGGATGGTTTTGAAATAATTGGCCCTTCTCATGAGCATGTTAGTATGTGTATTACGAAACTTTCATCCACTTTCACTCAAAGCATGTGGTAGTTCTATTTTGAGATGTCTTAAAAGCATGTGTTGGAGGTCTCAATTGCAGCTTGGTTTTTGACCCTTGCTTGGTTTGGGTTTTGGCCTTGCTTGGCTCGGTTTGGTCTTTAACTGGTCTGGAATTTGATAAAAAAAAACTTGAGCTGGCTCGGTTTTACCTTAAGATGGCTGGGATTTTAGTTTTTGTTAAGGCTTGGGTTTTAATCTATGCTTGGACTCTGTTTTGGCTTTGAATGGCTCGATTTTAGCTTTCCTTGGAGCTCTGATTTACTTGCTTTGGCTCTTATCCGAGAGCTGGTTTAGTGGTTGGGCTCGGTTTTGCTCGTTTGACCTCGTTTTGGCCTTGTATGGCTCAGTTTGGACTTTAACATTTGGCTGATTTGATTAATCCTACATCTTTGGGGTTTGAAAAATCAGCGCAAAGTAGCCCTTTATGGTTTGTTAGGAAAGACCTTGGGTCTTACTTTTCCATGTCTTTTCAATAGGAGTTTTGATAACTGATCTATTCTCCTTTTCGGTATTTTAGATGGATCAGTGTCTCCTCTCTCTCACCCCATTTTTGTTCTTTTCTTTCCCTGCTTTCTTATTCGATTTTCGATGCTTATGTCTGATGCATAAGTGTCCACGTATAGCCTTTTGTTATACGTGAGGTTTTTCGATGCTTATGTCCGATGCATAAGTGTCCGCGTATAGCCTTTTGCTATACGTGAAGTTGTTTTAGATGGATCAGTGTCTCCTCTCTCTCACCCCATTTTTGTTCTTTTATTTCCTTGTTTCTTATTCGATTTTCGATGCTTATGTCTGATGCATAAGTGTCCACGTATAGCCTTTTGTTATACGTGAGGTTTTTCGATGCTTATGTCCGATGCATAAGTGTCCGCGTATAGCCTTTTGCTATACGTGAAGATTTTCGATGCTTATGTCCGATGCATAAGTGTCCGCGTATAGCCTTTTGCTATACGTGAATTTGACGCTTATGTCCGACGCATAAGTGTCCACGTTTAGTTTTTTGCTATATGTGACAAGTAGTTTGTTTAGGCTGGGAAGTAGCCATCTAGGTGAGGTTCAGGGCACACTTATAGATGAGTGGCGGGTTCTATACATTCGGGTGACCGAGTAGCCTTCGTGGACCCTCGAGTACATATACATATATCCGAGCCTAGCCCTACTTGAGTGCTTGCGGTCCCCCTTACTTGAACTTTTTGCTTTATCGAAGCTTTGAATAGAGCACTCGCGCTTCTTTGCTTTTCTTTGAGATTTCTCCGAGATTTTTGAAGATTTTTTTTACTTGAGTCTTTTCTCTTTGATTTTCTCGAGTTTTCGGTAATGAATCGTTGTTACACTCTTCTTCGGATTTCCTGGATGATGTTTCTTCCAGACTTCGCTTATTGCAATGTATTTCATCTTTCTATATTTAAGAAACAATGGATCTCACGGGCGTACAAGTTTGTTTTACGTTTACAACATCATTTTCCTGTTTATACCTGCTACTGTTCTGTACAACATGTTATATTATTCCTGTTTCAACCTACTACTATTCTGTACAGCATGTTATACTATTCCTGCTATTGTTCTTCCCGTACAACATGTTATACTATTCATGTTTCTACCTGCTACTGTTCTTCTTGTACAATATGTTATAGTATTCTTGTTTTTGACCTGTTACTGTACTGTACAACATGTTTCTGTTTCTACCTGCTACCGTTATACGTGCATCATACTGTTTGTCCTGTACTGCACATTTTATATTATATAGCCTTAAGCATGTATTCTTTTTATATAGGATGTTTAGAAGACTATTATCATAGGGTCGTTTGATTTGACATCATAATTTGACACCCTAGAAAACTTAAACTCATCACAAATAGAAGCTTGGAACTAGCGCGGTGGGCAGCACGACCATCTTCAACAGCAGAACATGTCTTCCCCAGCTCAACCATTCCTTTCCTAGAAATTAAAATAACAATTCATAGGATTTCGTGGTTGTTCGCCTAGTACAACATAAATCCTCAACCTTTTCGTTAGGCTTTTGTATAGCTCTGCTATACGATCTAAGCCCTAACTCGTTTTAGGATTTTGAGGTTGTCGTTCATTACGACCTAAATCCTCAAATCTTCCAGGCTATTTGTGTGATCGTTTCACATGAATGTAAGTCCTAATTAAATAAAATTGTCAAGATAAAACACTTGAATATTTTTCCTCGAAACTAAAGCCAAACTGTAGGGTAGACTGGGAAGTCACCGAGGATCTCCTCTGGATCTGTGGCATCCCCTAGTTATAATTCTTTTGGATTTTGTGATAAATGTTCAAAGTTTGAACAATTCACTTCTGCACACCTCTTTGTCTGATTTCGTTGAAAAGTCCTATCCTTTTGAAGTCCTTGAAGATAATTTTTCCTGATTTTTATCGAGAGTATTCTTAAGTGATTTCGGTCATTTAAGATGTAATTAACTATAGGGGTTTGCCCTTATAGGAAGCTTTTCCGAACCAGCTTAAAATAAACCCTATTTAATTATTTGTATTAAATAGGGGAACTTGTCGGCAAATAAACGCTTAAAATAAACCCTATTCAATTTTTCATATTAAATTGGAGAATTTGTCGGCAAATAAAACGGTTTCGCAGACCAAACAGACGTCATATATATCTTAGTTTATTTGATCGAGTCTCATCCTCAAGTCTTGTGTTTATCCATCGGGATAGATACAAAGTTTGGGTAAAGCGCTCTTTCATTTAAAATATGAAAAATATGGGGTCAATTTGATTTTCATATTTGATTTTAAACTTAAATCTATATGTAAATTAAAACGTCCTTCCAAAGCGGGCGACGAGATTTCGATTCCGGTGACCGACAGCTTCTTACGGGCAACTCCTCCCCCAACCCCCACTTTTTATCGCCGACAGGGAAATATTAAGGAGATTAATGATTTATGCTTTAATTTTTGTTATTTAAGTCGGAGTCATACTAAAAGTTGTGTAGGCGTAATTATCGATAATAATTTGAAAGATAATATTGGAAAAAATATATAATTAGAGTTAAAATTATAATATCAAAAATTATTATTGACTTTAAGATTTTTAATATTATAAGTGCTTATGCTCTCCAAGTACGTTTATATATATATATATATATTCAAAAAAACAATGGAATGAATTGGAGGAGTTAATATAAATGATACTTATTGAAGAAATAATTTTTATTAAATGAGATTTAAATGGATATGCTAGTAGAATGATATAAGATTTTATAAATATTTATGGTGATCATGAATTTGGAGTGACTAATGATGAAAGTAGTCGCATTGGATTAGGTTTTAAATTATAACTTTGATATTGTTAATATTTTATTTTAAAAAAGAAATGAGTATATTAACACTTATAAATTGTCAATTGAATATTTTTTTATGAGAAAATAGATCGTTGAGATTCTAAGAATTACAAGGTTGTTTCAAGTAAAAATTTAAGTATCCAATATCAATTATTGATTTTTAGTTTTAAGATTAAGGTTTGAAAAATAAAAAAAATATAATATAATATTATTATAATATCAGATGGGGACGCTTGTCAAAAATAAATGTATTTATGAGCATATTAACACTCAAATTTTTTTTTTAATTCTTTCCCTCTACAATGATGCCAAAAAATTGACAAGCCAAAAATTTATCACCAAGTAAATCAGTTCCTCGCGCTATATTGCATGTCGATCCCATGAGGAAAGGAATAAGAACTATTCTGATATGCAAAGCTAAAGTTTACTAAATGATTAATCCTAGTTTAGCATAATCACAAACATAAGATGACTTTCTAAAATCCTACCAAAAAAAAAAGAAAAAGAAAAAGGAAATGAGGTTGGAAAACTAGAAATCATCGTTAGAGTAATCTTATTGTTCATCAAGGGATAAGAGGCTTGCGACTATGTGATTTAGGTAATGTGGTGGTTCGTGGTCTTCTTAGACTTTATTTTACATGATAGTTATCAATAGAAATAAAAAATCCTCTTTATGTTATGCCTAGGTCAAGAAAAAAGGCTAGAATCCATGAAGTTAAGGCTTCCTCAATATTCATGACATACCGCAGATTTGTTTTGATCCCCTTTTTAGGCTTCAAAACCCAAATATAATATGTCTATTCTTACCCACTTTTTATAGTTAACGACTTCGTTCGTCCACACAACTGACACATATTAACATGTTAATATTCTAATTGGTCATATTAGGAGTAAATTAAATTATGTGGTTAACACAACTACTCTAAACCTTGATTTCTCAAGACAATAGTACTGGAAAATAAATCATCTGAGAAAATCACATCTCATGAATCACAGAGTCGTGAAAAGAAATTTAGCCACACAATAGAAAAAACACAGAAACAACATTCCATCAAAATCATTGTTGCACGTAAAACTGAAAGATAAAAAATTACAAAACAATTTGTTTCCACTTCCATGGGAGCAAAACAAAAAAAAAAGGTAAGGAAAATCAATTGGAACTCAATCTCAGGAGAGGAAGAGAAAACCTAAGGAAGAAGTTCTCAAGACAATAGTACTGGAAAATAAATCACCTGAGAAAATCACATCTCATGAATCACAGAGTCGTGAAAAGAAGTTTAGCCACACAATAGAAAAAACACAGAAACAACATTCCATCAAAATCATTGTTGCACGTAAAACTGAAAGATAAAAAAATTACAAAACAATTTGTTTCCACTTCCATGGGAGCAAATCCCTTTCTTATAACATGTAAGAAAATACAAAAAAAAAAGGTAAGGAAAATCAATTGGAACTCAATCTCAGGAGAGGAAGAGAAAACCTAAGGAAGAAGTTCTCCGAAACCCTCACTTTTGCTCTCCAATAGTCTTGACATCTCTCCTCATCCTTTAGATTCCCTAAAAGTGCATTTTTATAGCCAAATCTATGAATTTGGCAAGAAAAATTATTTCCAAACTAGATTCCTGCTCCATTGCTGTGGTAATGTTGAATTGCGGCGCAGTCATGCCAGACTTCTGGAACAAGCGGTGTGGTCATGAGCCCGTTTGTTCCCCAATGGGAATCTGCCCTTATGAGTATGAGTTAAATCATAGGGTATATTTGATATGGCAAAAAGCCCTTTGTAAGCTAAGATTGCTTAGATTAGTCTCCTTAAACAGAGATTCACTCCAGGTCTACAAAGTTCCCTTGGACGAAGCAACTCAAGACTGCTAAAAAGGATTTTTTTGTTTGGTTGGGTCAACTGCCTCCGCTGACTAAATAGACCCGAGACTATGACAACCCAAAATGACAGAACCATGTGATTTTGATCGGGTTTGTCGTCATTTGCTCTACCATCCGCTTTGAGCTCATGGTGATGATAAATTTTGTAATTTAAATTTTCAAATTTGCTGCTATTATATGCTAAGTCTGAATATTTTGCGCCTAATGACTAACCTTAATTGAAAGTGTTCTCTCATTATCGGTACGGATAATTAACCATAAGGGCTTGTGTCATCTTAAAGCCCTTTGTAAAATGAGGGTGTAATCTCTTGATAGTGTATATCTACCATCTCATCCGCCTTCTGAAAATTGGAGTCGAAAACTTAACAAACTCACCGCGTTATTATCTCGATGAGGGTTCGGGGTGCTTTTTGAATTCTTTTGGAGCCCACATCGACACATGATTTATCCTATAAGCAAGGTAGCTTCTTCAAGAGTATTGTATGATATGTTTTGTTTGAATAAAAACAAAAAGGGCTTACAAATTTTCAAAGTGATTGCATGCCTTTCAAATGATCTCACAACTGTCGAGGAAAGGATGAATTTAACTTTTTCTTAGTCAGTGCAGCATTCCAAGACACTATAATTGAGCATTAAACCCATTTTTTGGAGCACATGTAAATGCTAAATTTGAAGAGTTTACAGAATGTTTTACATGATTTGCAACATAACTTGCATGATTTTCGTGTATTTAGCATGTGTGAGCTTGCAATTTTACAAATTTTACTAGTGGATAGACACTTCATGTATGCAAAGCTTTATTTTTTAAGTTATAAAAAGCATCTATTTGCTTCCACAGATGTGTTGTGGTTCTGGTGGCTTTGTGGATTAGATAACATTTTAGATTTTCTTGAGATGGGAATTTTTCAGATGTGAGTTGTATTTTACTTAAATATGCTCCACTTAAACTATTTTTTAATAAATANCTTCTTCTTTTTGGTATACTTTTTGGGGTACATGTGCTTTTGGGTATACTATACCTTTTATTTTATCGTTTTCTTTTTTGTGTGGAGTTGTAATGTGGATTATGGAACCCCTAGGACCTCAATATATTTTCTTTTGCTTTTAGTTGGGATCCATTTTCCCTCTAGCATTTTGTAACTTCTTTTATTATTAACGTGTAAGGAGTCACAAGCTGCTCTTTTATTAAAAGAAAATATAGTGTACTCAGGTCTGTTGGTCGGGCATCTGCTTGTCAGTTGTAAGTCTCCTTTGGTATGTGGTTAGATTCCCCCCGAGTGTAGGGTGTGGTACTCGAATTATTAAGCGCATGAGGAATGACCGGGGCTCGTATAATAGCACGTTTGCACCTGTTGGTGGATTTTTGATTTTTTTATCTTTATGTAGCTTTGCTTCTTTGGGTTTTTGTGTGTGTTGTGTTGTGTAAGTTGGGTCTTCTTTTAGGTCATCTCATAAAATCTATATGTACCTTTTCTTCTTTAATATATTAGCCCTTGGGCTTTTTTTTTACTATCTATATATATATANAAATTTGTATCTATTAAATTCATTTTCGTTGTGTTATTTGATTTGAGATGCTATCATTTCTTTTGCTCTTTGCAAGCAACATTTTGGAGAATTTTAACAGTTTCTTATGGTCTCTTCCTCATGGGTGANGTATTAAATTCATTTTCGCTGTGTTATTTGATTTGAGATGCTATCATTTTTTTTTGCTCTTTGCAAGCAACATTTTGGAGAATTTTAACAGTTTCTTATGGTCTCTTCCTCATGGGTGACGTCTACTGGGAGTTGGGATTTTCAACAATACTTAATAATTAATGCATGGTTGGTGGTATAGGTTCTTTGTGTGGGGTGTTTTAAAATTCATCACACTTTAAAAAGGATTAATGGGTATTTTATACCTCCACAGAAAAAAATACATGGATGACGGGGTCTTCCTGTTGTTACGAGAAGATGTAAATGACTCTTTCCCACTACACTAGAATATTTTTATGTTTGTTGATTTNAACATCTACTGGGAGTTGGGATTTTCAACAATACTTAATAATTTATGCATGGTTGGTGGTATAGGTTCTTTGTGTGGGGAGTTTTAAAACTCATCACACTTAAAAAAGGATTAATAGGTATTTTATACCTCCACAGAAAAATACATGGATGATGGGGCCTTCCTGTTGTTACGAGAAGATGCAAATGACTCTTTCCCACCACACTAGAATATTTTTATGTTTGCTGATTTTTTCTAGAGATAGAACGAGAAAAAGATGATGAAAAAGCTAATGAGAGAGGGTAAGGGAGAATAATATCTCAATCTGGAGAGAAATATGGAGAGAGAGAGGCAGAGAGAGTGTGAGGTGGGAACTAGCTAGAGTTGGGTTGTCGATGAGATTTGTTATGTTGAGATTGAGTGGGGGGAAGAAGAGGATTGTTAGAGAGTGGATTTTATTCTCTCAACTTACAGAAAGAAAGCAAGAGGGTGAAANTTCATCACACTTAAAAAAGGATTAATGGGTATTTTATACCTCCACAGAAAAAAATACATGGATGACGGGGCCTTCCTGTTGTTACGAGAAGATGCAAATGACTCTTTCCCACTACACTAGAATATTTTTATGTTTGTTGATTTTTTCTAGAGATAGAACGAGAAAAAGATGATGAAAAAGCTAATGAGAGAGGGTAAGGGAGAATAATATCTCAATCTGGAGAGAAATGTGGAGAGAGAGAGGCAGAGAGAGTGTGAGGTGGGAACTAGCTAGAGTTGGGTTGTCGATGAGATTTGTTATGTTGAGATTGAGTGGGGGAAGAAGAGGATTGTTAGAGAGTGGATTTTATTCTCTCAACTTACAGAAAGAAAGCAAGAGGGTGAAATGGAGTGATGCATGGCAATAACCTTGTTGATGGCAAGATATTGATAATGATTCTTGTTGAAGTTGAGTAGGCAAATTTATTTGTTTTCTTGCAACAATGTGGAGAGGGAAATCTATGAGAGGCAGGTAGGTTCTATTGTCTATTGTGGTTTTAGCTTGCTAGAAGGAACATGGCAAGTGGCAGTAGGTTGGTTGTGCTTGAGACTTAAGGAGGGTTGAGGGCCTATGCTTGGAAAGGAGAGCGCGCGCCAGGTCAGTGCAGTGCAAGTAGGAGACAGGGCCATTCGAGGAGGGGTGTTGTGTAGTTGTTCATGAGAGGCACAGTGAGTTGGGGGCTTTGCATGCTCAAGTAGGCGTGGGCGAGACGAGGGAAAGTTGACAGTGAGCTTTTTGTTTTTGGCTGAAGAGAGCAGTGGAGGATCCTTCAGAATAGGAGTCAGTAGATTAGTATAAAAAATAAACAAAAGTGATTATTATTTTTTTGTCCCTTCACATGCATATGAAGGGGTGCGGGTGGAGTGATTTGGCTAGCATGTGGAATAGGTGAGTGTTGGGTGCGTCAAAATAAAATGTATAAATTGATTAATAATAACAACAATAATAACAAGATAACAATAACAATAGATAAATATGTTTTAAAAATATAATCTATTTAAGTTGTTATTATTTTATATTATTAACAAATTTTTTTTTAAAATTGACTTTTAATTGTGTAGTTCTATATATAGGTATTTATATGATTTATTTGAATTCTTTTTTTCTTTGTATTTTTAATAAAATGTGCATCTTGACCACCTTTCATGCATCCTCGTCACTCTACTTTTAAGTTCTCTTTGTCGCTTTGATTTCATGTCGAGGGATAAATGTTTTCAAATCTTTTTCGTGTTGCAATCTCTGCAATTTGGGCATCATAAATTGGTATTTCTGTTCTGCCAAATGTATCAATACAGACTAATTTGCATACGGGTGATGTTTGAGCAATCTTGATGGTGATCTACGCATGTAGAGCCGATTTGTGTGACTTTAAATCCGTTGTCTGCCATTATTTGTTGTAAACGATTAAGTCAATTGCATAAATCCTTCGTTTGCTCAACATTTTAGACACATTTGGCTGGTGCATTTTGTGAAAAGGTCATTTGTTTGATTAGTTTTTACTATTGATCATTATCGATCTGTCTCAATTTTATTTTATGTGTTGTTGTATTTGTTCCTTATTCTTAATGTCTCGTTCGATTGTGTTTGAGTTGTGGAGTTCATATCAATAGTAACAAAAACATTCACCCTAAGCTACCTGATCTTTTTGGATGATGTAATCTATGACTATTGATAAGGATCATTTGATTAGGTTGGGCGGTTGCGTCCTCTAAGTTTACCAGGTGTAACCTAGGACAATAAATTTATGAGATCTTGATTGTGTTTGTTATTATTAACTTCGCCGTACGCACAAATGTATTTGATATTCTTAATTTAAAATCAAAATTAGTGTTATTATAAGCTAAGCACTTAATGCCTAACAACTAACCTTTGTGAAAGTTCTTTCTTATCATCGGGAGGGATAATTAGTTATTGGGGCTTGCACCTATGAGAAACTTTGAACCATATCATAAAGCTCTCATAAAATGTGGGCAAAATCTTTAATTAATTTGCTAACTAAAAATTTAATGTCCTCTAAATTTTATTAGTAACAAGCAAATACTACCTTAGGAGGCCAAGCACTGGTTTTTCAGAGCTCACAAAGTGGGAGTGAAGAACGTTGGGATAGATGGAGTGGGGAGCAGTTCACCTCTACAAATTTTTTGCCCTCTGTACGCATGCTCTCATTTCAGCTACAGGATTTTGGAAAAGTAAAGGTAAATTTGCTATGTAGCCAAATTGGTCATCTAACTTTTTTTCAATTCTGTTTTTTTTTTCTTGACGCTTTTGCTGCCTCATTTTCAGCCTGCGTGTCTTTGTCTTTCTTATATGAGAAATAAAAATAAGGTTTCTTAAATTTAACTAAAGTGATGTGTCCCTTGTTCCTCAATGATCTGCCCATAATGCAACCACTTCAGCTATATATAAATCAACATAAAATTGAGGATGTTTAATTAGGATATAGATGATAATTATGTCGTTTCATTGGAGTCCAATTTTATTCAGTGTTTGAGCCATCTTTAGTAACGTGCATACTTTGAAATCTTAAATGTTCTATTTTAGTCCTTGCAGAGAAGAAGAAAGACATTAAAGTTAAGGCCCTGGAAGCTGGTGAAGCTGCCAAGCGCCTTGAAGATGAGATGAAACTTGAGCGTGAGAAAAGAAAGGCAGCTGTGAAACTGGAGCGGGAAAAATTGAGGCAAGAAAATACCAAACTACTGAAACTCGAGCAAAAACAAAAAGCCGAAGAGGGGAGGAAGAAGGAAAACATTGCAGCAAGGAAGAGACATAGGCAAGCAGATGAAAGAAAAGTGAAAGATAGAAAAAGGCAATGCATTGGAGAAACAAGGACATTTCAAAGACAACATAGAGACAAATTGCATTGTGGGACAGCCGAGAAAGATAATCGACAAAAAACCATAGTATAATAGCATAGTATTTATTTTTTTATTCTATTTGTACTCCTTATATGATTAACATGCATTATTCTCGTAGGATGAGGAACAGAAAAGGGGGAAACAAAGAAACAATGAAGGCCAAAAGAAGTTGGAAAGTACAGTAGATGTTATGGAAAGTCAAATGGCCGCTGAAATGCAACACTGCACTATTGAACTTGTATCTGCTGATACCAGACGGAGTGATGATAAGATTAAAGCTCTAGTGGCCTCTGATGAACGCACATCCTTTGAAAAGGTAAGAGTTTGAAAAATATGCCCGGATGGCTGTTACTAGTTAGTTTATTCATAAATAAAAGCTGTTGTGTTGCATTAGGCATAATTTTATAGTTTTCCTTTACATAGGTGAAGCTAAACTTACTTTCTGATAGCTTTTTTTGGCGAGTAGATTTATTATATAATATGAAATGCAATCAATAATCGGTATCATGCTTATTGTTAAAACTTTTCTTTTGCAAAGGTAACGTTGAAATAATATGAAAAAGCATTGTTGGCTAATTTATTATGTTAGTCTATAGGACAATCCACTTTAGTATTAGGCTAAATTTTCATTTATGATGGTCAACATTAGTTTCAATACATTTTATTTTATTTTGCATTAGGTCTGGGTCTCAAGTCTCTAATAGCCATGTCCTTTTTCTTTTATCTTCATTTTGTTCCTGTTTTCTTGCATGCATTTACCTTGGAAATTTCTGGAGCATTTCTCAGCTTTTTTTTTTGAAGTCTGAAAGAAATAATTTTGATTTTTAATAATTTTAATTTTTGTCCTTCTATTACAAATTTATCAAGGGAGTTGGCGGTTCAAATTTTTTACAAGAAACAGTAGAAGAAAGTGTCGGTGCTGCACACATTTCTTTTGAATTGCAGTCATATGAGATGTCTCCATACCAAACGTCTGATGAAGAAGACATGGAAGAAGATAACAGGCATAGAAAGTACATTCCAAAGTGGGCAAGGTAAGCTTAGTTTTGTAATGTTCAACTGATATAAGTATGCATTTTATATTCAATGATCTCTTTTGGTAGCCTATAGCTGTAAAAAGCCTGAATTTTCAATCATCTAAATCTTGTTCACGTTGGTCTACTAGTGACTTCACTATTTTGTCTACCTGATGCAACTTCCCAGAGTCACTCATTCTAGGATTGCTACTATAAGATCACTTTTAACTTCAGTTTCTAAAGAAATTCTAACCATCACACGACAAAATGCCTCTATGTTTGAGTGTTCAGCTTCATCCTATTAAAGAGATTTCACAATCTCCTTTATTTATAACTAACATTCTCTTCTATCCTTACATACGTACACCAAGCAGAAAGGGCTCTAGATGTGGCCTATATATATTTAAATGGTGGTTCCTACCATGTTGTACTTCGTCCAATAAGGGTTTAAGATATGGCTTTTATACTGTAGTATTTTTTTTTTATGTATGATTACTTTGATCTTCTAGCTGATGTAATGCTCTAATATCATTTATAGCAGGGCAAATTCGCAATCATCAATATGTTATTTGTTTTGGCCTAATAATCTCATAGTTTTGCCTACTTGGTACAACTTACTGGGGGTCACCCATCCAAGGAGCACTAATATACGAGCACACTTAACTTCGCACTAGAGGCACCTCAATATGGAATGCTGAGCTTCATACATTAGGGATTTTATAGTAATCTTTTGTAGAAGATTTATGGTCTTTTCAGCAAATTTAGTCCTATTAGTAAGTAAACGTGATTTTCATTTCCATGCAAAGTTTCTGCCTATTCATTGTCACCATGATTATGAAGTTTTGCCCTTATTTTTCTTGGTGTTGCACAAGTTGTTGTGACATTTAATGATATCCTTGATTGAAGTTTTTGATCTTTATTTCTTTCATTTAACATTGATTGACGTGCTGCCTTAGAAGCTATTTTGTTCTTGTCTTCATAATTACTTCCTTGGATATCGAATTGAGCATATTTTTACTTATTTTCTTATTTTGGAAAAGTAAATTTAACATTGTCGAGTATCTGTTAATGCAGAGGAGAGAGTCTGGTTGAAAGCATTGTCAGGAATCAGCAGTTAGATCCGAAGGATATCTTTAGCCGCAAACGGTCATTCAATATTCCTCAAGGTAAAAAAAATCCCAATAATTTTTTTTGCATTTCAATTACTGGATATTCGATTGTTGGGTGCAAATCCTCGACACGGGCAGTTGGGGCATTCCTTGNTTTTTGCCCTTATTTTTCTTCGTGTTGCACAAGCTGTTGTGACATTTAATGATATCCTTGATTGAAGTTTTTTATCTTCATTTCTTTCATTTAACATTGGTTGATGTGTTGCCTTTGAAGTTATTTTGTTCTTGTCTTCATAATTACTTCCTTGGATATCGAATTGAGCTTTTTTTTACTTATTTTCTTATTCTGGAAAAGTAAATATAACATTGTCGAGTATCTGTTAATGCAGAGGAGAGAGTCTGGTTGAAAGCATTGTCAGGAATCAGCAGTTAGATCCGAAGGATATCTTTAGCCGCAAACGGTCATTCAGTATTCCTCAAGGTAAAAAAAAATCCCAATAATTTTTTTTGCATTTCAATTACTGGATATTCGATTGCTGGGTGCAAATCCTCGACACGGGCAGTTGGGGCATTTCGTGTCCAATTCATTTTGAAAGATTGGGGGCCTGTTTGAGATCAATTTTATTATTTTTTTAATTTTAAAATTTTTTTGAACTTTTGTTTTCAAATGTTCGTCTTGTGTGTTTTTCTCGTCTTTTTGNTTGTCCAATTCATTTTGAAAGATTGGGGGCATGTTTGAGATCAATTTTATTTTATTTTTTTAATTTTAAAATTATTTTGAACTTTTGTTTTCAAATGTTCGTCTTGTGTGTTTTTCTCATCTTTTTGTTTTTGGCCTTCAAAAATAAATTTATTCGTTTTCATGAACACCTGAAAAGATTAAAAATTTTATTTGTATTTTTAAAAATAATTTGATTTATTTTTAACATACAAACATGTTTTGTTTCAATTTGCAACATAAATAAAGCTNTTTATTCATTTCCAGGAACACCTGAAAAGATTAAAAAATTTTATTTGTATTTTTTAAAAATAATTTGATTTATTTTTAACATACAAACATGTTTTGTTTCAATTTGCAACATAAATAAAGCTAAACAAAAACACAAAATTGAAAACAAAAAATAAAAATGATCTCAAACGATCCCCATTTTCTAATTTTTTTTTTAATTCAATTCATGCCATCCAAAGTCTCTTGGACAGCTTACTTATCTCAACTGTACCTCTATANTTCTCAAACGATCCCCATTTTCTAATTTTTTTTTTTTTTAATTCAATTCATGCCATCCAAAGTCTCTTGGACAGCTTACTTATCTCAACTGTACCTCTATAGTTAACCATGAAAACTGCTGAGTATTTGAACCCTTATTTGGTCTTGGTCAATGATAGACTGAATCCTTTTTTGCAGTTTTTCCACAATTGTTTGGCGCCAACTGTTGAAGTGATCTGTAATGCTTGACTTGAATATTCAAATTGGACATGGACTTATGTTTCTGATAGCCATGTATATCAATCATGACCCAATGCAATTTTTAGCTTGGCTCAAAAGACTTATTTTTGTTTTATTCCCTTAAAACCAGTTTTTAAGGGAGTTCTGAGTTTATTTTCCATGCANTCTAATAAAGATGGCAGCTCTATACTTTGTCATAAAAGATATACTTTTGTGCTTGATGGGGCTTTGATTTGATGATTGATGCCATGCTTTATCATGATTCTATGATTTTATTATTGGGGTCAGGATTCAATATATTTAATCAATCAAATGATGGCAACTGGCATTAAGTCAAATTTCTAGTTGTCTTAACTATGTTGATGCACTATTCATCATATTTTTTAAGTCATCGTGTCAATTTTAAGGCATTCCTTCGAAGCGATGCACTGTATAAGTTGAATGCAACGGTATGTGTATAAGGGCNAAGTCATTGTGTCAATTTTAAGGCATTCCTTCGAAGCGATGCACTGTATAAGTTGAATGCAACGGTATGTGTATAAGGGCCATTACCCTGATGACTAAGTGGTTAAATATAGGTACTCTCATAGGTAATTTAATAAATTGGCAGATGTTATGGCTAATAAACAAGTTTTCATATTATGAACGGATGAGAGCAGAAGATATTAATTAATAATGATAATATTAGAATGAAAAATTTAAAACATATGTATTTTCATTTGTAATTTTAATAAAATTAGTAGATATTATAGTTATAGGCAATAAATCTCTATACATTCAAGAATTAAAAGAGTTGGGGGAATGTTGACCTCGCATTCAGTCGAGGTGTAGTTTTCCCCTCTTTAGTAGCCTAGGATATAGCCGTAGGACCTTTCTGTCGACTAATAGAAAACTAGTGAAGGAGATCTCCCTTTAGCAATTCTGGACTTTTCTTCGATCGACTTGACGTTTCATGTAGTAGTCTTGACCGCTATTGCTTAGCAGGTAAGGCTACTCCGAAGGAACTCAAGGAGCATTCCTATAGGACTGTCGACTTTATGATTGACTTTACTTGTAAAACAAGTCCTCTTTTAAGCTTTTTGGTGGCTTTGTTTCGTCGAATGTATGTTTTAACTACTTAAAAATTATACAATAAAACCCAAAATTTTAATTTAAATTCTTAAAATGTAAAGCCAAAATAAAAGAAAGATATGAATAACACTAGGCCTTTTAGAATATTGGGCTCCTTATTGTTTATCCTTTGGCTTTATAAAACAACAATTCCAAGTTTGAGTCATTGCTCTTACAAACCCCAATTAGTAATCTTGAAATCCATAGTTATAATCCGTAGAAATGCCAACCATTGCTTTATTCAGTAGATTTATTATAAAATGCTTTTTCTTATGATATAGTTAATTAAGCATATCAAACCCCATAACTAAAATAAACTTTATTATTTTAGGATAAGGGAAAGATTTCTAATCCATAACCCCACAGAGCAATGAAACAATCACTTCACAATTAGATCTACTGTATGGTAGTATTTCTACATATCAAGGTGATATACTATTTCTTGATGTAGTATTCAATCTCAAGTGAAAATTATTAAAACATTTATGAATGCCTCCCCCCACCACGCCCCGCCCCCAACATCAGACATAAAATACTACCATGAGTTACTTTTAATTTTTTTGACACTACATATTATTTGATGACTTCTTTAATCTTAGTATCCAATTCGAGACATCTTTAATATAAAAAAAATTTGTAAGTATCTTTCTCCCTCCTATGCTCTTAAGTGAACATTTTGCTATAAGCAACACCCATTAATTGCGCTACTAAACTTGCAGAATGAGTCATTCCATATGGCATTATAGTTCTCACAATGTTATGTACCGCCCTAATATGACTAGAACTCTATCCAACTATCACATCCCAATCTTTGGGATTCGTAACTTCCCAATACTTTCATATGATATGCACATAGAAGAATGTTAGAAGAGAAAATAACATTAAAACATGCAAAATCTTACCTCTCATTTAAGATCATTCCTATAACTCTGGTTGTTAATTAATTCCTTACAATAATTTACTGTAATACCTTTGAAGTAGTTATCACAACTCGACCCGATGCGACCTGCATATCAAGACACGTCCCCTTATGTTGATACAATGATGATTAACTAATTACTGAAGATTTATTTGAAATAGATTTAACTAATTTATTTTTTTCAACTTATATCAACACAAAACCAATAGTATTATCTAAAATATCATAAGCCATAAACTCAATTTTTTTTCAAATTATATAATTATGCAACAAAAAGAGTTATATATAACAATTATAATCTAATCTTCTAT
>JXCR01140770.1:0-10720 GCA_002079205.1 Phalaenopsis hybrid cultivar
AAGGCTAGATCCTAACTCCTACGAGAAAAACTAGACCTCACGAAAATTGAGGTCAACAGCACTCCTTTTCTACAATTTTTTGGAACAAAGACAGATCGGCTAGATATTCTCAAGTGTAATCATAATATATAGGTCGCATTCCTTAATACAACTAGAGCATTATAGTTCTGGGTCATGGTCCTGCACCCTTGTTTTGCCTCATGATATTTCTTAGATTCCTCATAGAGTTGGCTGGAATTCTCCACATCTGAGTAGGTATCACAGACTGCAATCTAGATGACACTAGCTGAAGGAAGGAACATATATGATCAGTCAATAGAAGTCTCCATGGAGTTGATCAACCACGACATGAACATGAAATTCTCCACTTCCCAAGCTCTATATGTTGAGTCAGCTTTCAGAGGCTCGCGAATCATACCTATTAGATGACTAAACTTCCCACATCATTTGATTAGCAAAGACATATCTTGAGACCATCGGAGAAAGTTACTACCTTCAACTTATGTGTTGTGATCAAGAAATTGTTGATTTCTTGTCCTCCGGTCTGCAAGGGAGCGAAGGTTGGAGTTCATCCTTCGGTGGAATCTATAATATTATCTAAAAGCGATTCGGTGTTGGATGAATCTGCCTTAATTTCTATAGAGCCAAATGATATGTTATTGTGGTTCCTGATCCATCGATAAATTTTGGTAGAATCATGAAAAACAGATACAACTGCATGAATTACAGGTTGCAGGACAACTGCAGGAATCCTTCCTGCAGAACGAAGGTTTTTTTACAGGAGGAATCCATCAGACAGGAATCTGCAGGAACAGGATGAATCCTTCTGGAATTGTAGCTGTAGGAACAGAAGCAACAGAAGGAATATGCCGGACAAGATCCCACAGGGAAGAAAAACCGGTTGCTTGAAGTATTCCTGTAGTTCGCAGGAAGTAATCTGAAGCAGGACCAATTCAAAACTGTCCATCCTCAAAAGGAATCTGAAGGATTCCTGCAGTTTGTTTGAACAGAAGGATACCGGCGGGCAGGAATCTGAGGGATTCCTGCAGTTCGCAAGAAGGAATCTGACTGTTAGTGACCGCTGATTTACTGGAATACCATGACCTGGGAGAGGACGCCGCCGGCTTGGAGGAGGAGGTGGAGGCGGGGGCTGTTGGAACCGACGGAGGAGGCTGGCGGATCTAGAGTTAGGCTCTGATATCATAATGGAACTAGATCATTATAGGTATGGGTCACAGTCTTGGATCATTGTTCCTCATGATATTTCTTAGATTCCTCATAGAGTTGGTAGGAATTCTCTACATCTGAGTAGGTATCATGGACTACAATCCAGATGACACTAGCTAAAGGAAGGAATATATATGATCAGCCAATATAAGTTTCCATGGAGTTGATCAACCATGACAGGACCATGAAATTCTCTACTTCCCAAGCTCCATATGCTGGGTCAGTTTTTAGAGGTTCGCGAATCATACCTATTAGGTGACCAAACTTCCCACATCATTTAATAAACAAAGACAGCTTGAAACCATTGGAGAAAAATACTGCCTTCAACTTATGTGTTGTGATCAAGAAATTATTGATTTTCAGTCCTTCGATCTGCAAGGAAGCGGAGGTTGTAGTTGATCCTTCGGTGGAATCAATAATATTATCTAATGGTGATTCAATGTTGGATGAATCCACCATAATTTCGATAGAGCCAAATAATATGTTGTTGTGGTTCTGAGTCATCGATAAATTTTGTTAGAATCACGACAAACAGATACAACTACAGGAATTACAGGTAGCGGGACAATTGTAGGAATCCTTCCTGTAAAACAACGGTAGTAGGAGGAATCTTTCGGACAGGAATCTGTAGGAACATGATGAATCCTTCGGGAATTGGAATTGCAGGAACAGAAGCAGCAGAAGGAATATGGTGGACAAGATCCATCGGGAAGAAAAAACGACTGCTTGAAGTATTCTTGCAGTTCCCAGGAAGGATTCTGAAGCAGGACTGGTTCAAAACTGTCCATTCTCAGAAGGAACCTGAAGGATTTCTACAGTTTGCTGGAATAGAAGGATACTAGTGGCTGTTGGTGACCGCAGATTTACTGGAATACCATGACCCGACAGAGGACGTCGCCGACTAGGAGAATGTGGTGGAGGCGGGGGCCGTTCGAACCGACAGAGGAGGCTGGGGGATCTAGAGTTAAACTCTGATATCTTGTTAGAATTGAACCCAAGATCATCCTTATTGATGCGAAAAGGGGTATAAATACCCATTACATGATATACTAATAAGGAAACAAATTAAAACATAATAAAGGAACAAAAAAAGAAAATAAAAGCAAATAAATGCAATTAATACATAATCCTTTATTAAGAAATATTCTAATAAGAATTAAGTAATTGCAAGAACCCAATATACTTGATTTGTTTTAATACTCAGGGATCAAGCTAAAGTCTCGGCATTTTTAATTTATAGGGGCTTATCATTTCTAAACTCTAACATAAGACCTTTAATGATGCAAGTAGCAAAAACAAAATTGTCTTTAAGTTAAATCGTATGTAGCAACAGGATATGCAAGTATCATATAATATTTAAACGTTTAACTTTTTTTTATTTAAAACTCTATTTTTGTATATTTCTTAAAGCTTATATTTCATGCCAGTTCATATTGATTATATTTTACTTGAAACACTTCGCCAAAATGAATTGAAATGTGGCCCTAATTTTGTTTCAGCAAATTAAACTTTTGAAATATAAATAGTAGGTAAAAAAAAATAAAATTTCAGAATAATTTATTCACCACGAAAATAATCCAATAAGATCACACATCATTTCAAATGTAGAAGTTTGAAAAAAGTATAAATCTCAAGCTCATGATAGTTGTGTTGTTATTATCTAGAACAAAAACCTACTTGTTTTGCACTGTTACTTAAAATTTTATTATTTAACAGATTAAATGTTCCACCTTTACTTGAAATAATGATGCAATTATAAATTCTTTTTCTAATTTGATGTAGATTGATTAGGGTTGGAGTATTCTATTGTTAATGGAGCGGAGTTAGGCATGTAGATTAGCAAAGCTGAGATTATCATTTTACTGACCACTAATCACATGAACAAATGACCATAATTGAAAAAGTTAAATGTGGTCGTGAAAAATAGTGTTACACAAAATTAGTGAGCAATTGTTTTTTATCTATCACAAATAAAGATCTAATCTGAGCAAAATAAAAGCCCACCCAACTAATAATAAGATATGCGGCTTAAATTAGGTTAAGGAAAAAAATTTACCAAGTATAAAATCATGCTTTATACGTGCACAAGGAGATGATTTTCCTTATAACTTGACAATCACATTTGTACTGCACTCAAATGAAGCACACATCTAACCTCCACATGCAATATTGCAAACTAGAGGAAGAATATTCAATCTAAGTTATCAAGTTATATAACTTGAAACTTTCTTTTATGGACTTCTCATTCTTAGGTTGTAGATATTTTTGGCGCAAGATTAGCCTATTTCTATTCCAAGTGATCATTAACTTCAACTTTGATAATATACTAAATTAACAAATATAGCAGAAAAACTCGTAAAGCAAATAGGAAAATCAAGGCACACAATGTTGAAGAAATTCTTCATAAAAGAGAACTACAACAGTCATAGAAAGTTACAATAGGCTGGTAACCTTTGCAAGGCTAGATATCTTCAATAACTTCATAATACGACTTTCTAGTTAAAAACAAAGAAATAAATGAAAAGTATTAGACTTTGTAAGACTATTCAACTACAAGTTGCTTCCGAAGGGATTCTTGTGCTAGTGTGAAGAATTTTGCACCAAAAAATAAATATTTTAGCCAAAGAAAGCTTCTATACTCTCCCAGAATTCGGCAATTGAGAAATGAAAGTTTTAGACTCCACCACAATCTCCTTCCCTTTTCACCTCCCTAAATTTTGGGGATCCAACCCAAAGAGGACATCTTTCCTAACTTCAGGAAAACTCTGAGGAAAAAAAAAAAATCCAAAAAATTATTTTTCTTAAAGGACGGCCTATCATGAAATTCTATGAAACCTTTTGAATTCAAAGTAAAGGATTTAATGTTAGTGGAAACTAGTGAATGATTGAGAATATTTTTTAAAATTGAAATGTTAAGATTTTAGATTAGTAGAATCTTATGCCACTTTTAAGTAGTACTCTCTATGTTTATTATATATTGTGGTCCTTAAGTCAAAGAAAATTAATTTGGATTTTTGGTCTATTAGAATTTTATAATTATTGAGTGAGCTTTGAGCTTTGGGCATAATTATTTGCCTCCATGAGCTAATTATTTTCTTTACTATTTTTTTTTCTTAATATTTCATGTCTAAGTTAAGCTATTAGTTCTTCGAGATAGCAGCAAAGTGCTTTTTAAAATTTCCAGTGAGAATAAATTTCTGTTGTTGATCAGGAAGGGATGAATAATGTTCTAACAAATTTTTAGTTTTGATAGATTGACGACAACTTTTAGTTGTACGCTAAATATAAAATTGTGACTACGATTTCACATTACGTTGACCTGCTTTGTGATACTGTTTTATTCTTGCAAATGCAGATGTCTACATTAACGAAAAAGAACAAGATCTTGACAAAGAAATGCTTGTGGCCTGAAAATGATGTCGTCCTGAATCATGAGAAAGCTAAAAATAACAATGATCATGGTAGCTTCAATTCGTATAATGAAACCCTTGCAGAGTCTCTGTCTACAAATTTTCAGGTTATTTATTTTTTGTGATTTTATCTCTACTTTATATGCACTCATAATTTCTTATTTGCATATTTGTTAGATACAAATTGACAGGTTAGTTTTTTTTTGTGATTTTATCTCTACTTTTAGCCAAAGAAGAAGAGAGATGCGGCAATGGAATACTTCACTGCATGAGTAGGCCAAAATTGACCCTATAAATGAGCGTTACAAAGTTGAAATATTGGGAAGAAATCAACTGGTTCTAGGATGAAATGAAATTCGAATATTATGTGTTTTTATCTTAAAATTCTTTAAATACAATGTGTAGAATTCATAGAAACAACTCTTAATTAGCCCCAATCTATTAACCTTTCATTGTTGTTTGCTACTAGTTGCAAGTTTTTTGGAAGTTGATGGCGAGAACATATTTGGTTTGAAAAATGAATTTTGTGATGCTATTGTTGAAATTAAGGAGATACAGTGTTTCATTGTTTAATCAAGCATAGCTTTTAACGAGTTAAACATAACTCTCATGATTGGGAGTTGCTATCCTTCTATAATGGTGATGTCAGTGACCAATTTTGTTCTTTGTTTTTGGTCTAAGCCCGAGCGAATTCAACTGTTGTATCTCACACTACTAGGCATAATGTGCTAGAAATTATACAATTTTGAGCAAAATAAAGTGAAATTAAAAAACAAATAAATCAAGGATTATGACCACAGGACACATTTACTTGGTTCAGTGATATTCACAATTGCGCGGAGATTCAATATTCGACTAAGCTTTAAAATGGAAGTAAATAAAGATTTCCTTTATACATTTATAGGTAATGGTAGAAATACTCTTTTTCTATGTAAATGACATAAAGGAAAGGCCGAACGTGGAGAAGATGCTGCTATTGTTGTTATCACCATCTTCTCCCTATTTTCTCCTCTACTGCAATACCTTATTATGGTTTTGAATATGTAAGCCCCTTTTTCCTTCTCTTTCAATTCTTTATATTTGTCTATGGTTATGAAATATTTCAACATATTTGAGCCATCTCCTTATATAGTTTTTAGATATAATTTGAAGTAAGCTTGAATTTATTAGGAAGATGGTGATGGTTATCATAACGTTGATGTTAGTTAGGGAATGATCTTTAATTAATTTATAGGAGAGAAATTAAATTATCTTCATATTTTAACAATTTCCCACTTGGAGATAAAATTTATCATTTACTTGTTTTGTGATCAATGTCTGAGTATCACTGTATACTACATCTCCATATCATCATTTGTGGACGTTAATTAAGGTTTTGCAGGTCTCATTTTCTCCTTGATAGGTACCACTTTTGTTAGTATATCAACTGGGGTTTCTGCTCTTTTAATTTTATTTAGTTGTAAAACATCATCTTTAAACAAATTGTGTATGAAGTGATATTTGAATTTTATATACTTTGTACGAGAATATAAGACGATTTATTTGCCAAGTAAATGACATTTTGACTGTCACAGATTAGATTGGTTCAGTTCTTTCAAAATACCTTTAGCCAAATCATCTCTTAGTTGGTTTTCAATAACTATATTTTTAGCTTTTGTCGGTTCCACTTTAGGAGTAGATGCATTCTATTGTGCTTCTGTATGTATCTTGGGCTTCTTTTAGATTTGCATCAACTTATCTTTATAGTTTCAAGTCAATCTTTCAAACTTCATTGAGTGATTAATTGTGCTTTTAGTAGCTTAGAATTCAATTTTCAGTTTACCATTATTTTTTCTCTAGATTTGACATATATCAACTAATAACACCAATTGCATGTGCAATGTTTGGTTTTATGCGGACTGTTACATATATCAAAGAGCCAACTTCTTAGTCGTAAGAGATGTTAGCTAATAGTCTCTCTTCATTTGCTTTTGGTAGTTATTTCTTTGAGATCTTAAAGTGGTTTGCAAGTGACATGTTCACTTTTTTTGCATTCATCATGTCAACCATTTGAACACATATCAATCTTTCTAGATGGTGATATGTTAAACATCTGAAGTTTTTTGTCGTTCTATTCTCATTCTAAGTTTTTCTTAGGGTTCCCTTAGATTTTCTGTGGCAAATTCCTTTGACAAATATCTTTTAAGATTGTAGATTTTCTTGATGTTGTCCTTTGGAATAAACATGTCCAAGGTAAGATGATACAATCCTTTGCTTGCCTTTTTAATGCCAGCAATGATCAACATGATAGATATGAAAGTCAATCTTTTGCGTGAATCCATCAAGCTTTTGATATCATCGGAGTTGGGATTGCTTCAAGCTATGTAGGCTTTTGTTGGTTGAAGTTTAGATTTTCTTGTTCTTATACTATGAAGCCTTGAGGTTGAACCATGTAGATGCCTTTCTTTTGATCTGCATGGAGAAAATTATTCTCAACATCCATTTGCTTTAGCTTCAAGACTTAATACTCAATTTAATTTTATAGTTTTTATTTTAACCACATGAGAGAAAATTTCAATGTCTCCCTTTTATTGGAAGTACTTCACTATCAATCTTATTTTATACTTTTTTTTTGCTAGTTTGCTTATCTTTGATTTTATTATTTCATTTAGCTTGTGAATTTTTTTAGCTTAATCAATTTCCAGGTATTTTTATAGAGAAGATATCTCTTTTTGCATTGCTTGCTTTCACTTGTATTAACTTTTAAATTACACAGTACCTTCATAACATTCAGATTTATCTGCATCAGTCAGTAAGAAATAATATAGAGGAGAATTACAGTTAATAGGTAATAAAATTTTTGTGATTTCTTGATTTCTATCACGAGTGCTCGGTTGATGATGATTTTGATCATTTTATTTTTTGTTGTCTTTTATCTCTTTTCAAAATTAATCAACTCCTCTGAATCAGCATGTTCTGGGATCCTGCTTCATATTAAACATACAATAACTCTTACTATTTCTGTATTTATGGTGGTACAGAGTATATACTAATCTTATTTTGTGGGGCAGGTGGATGAATCTATGGCTAGTGCTGCCTTAGAAATGAAGCAGGATCCTACAGTATCAGCAGAGGACTCTTTGGCTGCTCTTCCCAATGCAGAGCTTGTAAGAACTATTGATGCCACCCAGCTTAATTACAAGTATTTTTTCCTGGCCTTCATTGTCTTACTCCTATCAGTCTTAGCTGTGTTCTTATTTCAACTTGAGAACTCTTAATCCTAATTTCTATATATAAACGAGCAAATATTTCCTACTTTTGCTCACCATGTGTTTTTTTTTTCCAAACTAATTCAGTAGGAGCATGAATCCATCACTGATACACATTATTTTTTATTATTTTTAGTATCATTTCTTTATTTTGTTGGAGGCACAAGAGGAGTATAATAGATGTTTTACATAAACTAAGGCACTCATAAATGCCATGTTTCTATTATAAGAAGGATATTCAATTATTTCTTAGTGTTAGTAATTTGAGTTGTTGGCTAGAAGGATTAAATTGAACTTGATTTGGTTGCACCAACTCTATATAATGCTTAATTTTAAGTTGCTTTAAAATATTTTCTTAGCCAATAAATCATTATTTCTTGAGGGTGAAGGATTGCAAAATTGAGTTCTTCGAGGCATAATTTTGTTGATTAATTGATTGTCTATGAGTTCAAGTTAAAACTCATCATAATTGGGATATTTATTTGTGTTTTGTGATTAATTTATTCAAAGATTTAAAAAATTTTGACCATGATTAAGCAAGGTACCTTCAATTGCATCTCCAATGTGTTTGATTTGGGTCTTTTCATAAAATTTAGCTTTGAGAGGTTGTTCATGTTCTTATCATTCAGTATCTATAATCTGAATATATTTAAATTATTAAATAAAATATTTTATTAGGATTTAAAAGTTGTAATATATGAAATTTTATTGGTTCTCACACAATTTTATTTGAATTTTGTGTTGGAATTATTGAATTTTAAATGAAGCAATTTTCTTAAACTTTGGCAGCCTTTTCAAGTGACATGTGATATAAAAAATTAGCCATTGTGATTAAAGACATTACTTAAGATCTGGTTGGTTTCCTTTTATTGATAATTGGAGCTCCATGTAAAAAATGGGGAGACATTTACATACATACAACACAATTTTTATGTATTTATATACATGTAGCCTAAAACTTTCATATGTGCATTCATGACATTTAAATTTTTAAATCACAAAAAATATTACCTCACTTTTTTTTATTTTTCATTCATAGATTTATATGACACTAAAATGTGATAAAATATTAGATTTTGAGTGTTGGATATTAATTTCTAGGTAAGATATATTTATTGAAAATAAATTAAATAATTTTAGAAAAATGTGAAAATTTTAAATTATTGTTGTTTTTTCACTATATTCTCTTAAAGCAATATTTTATCTTTTATTATTATTATTATTTGTATTTTTTTTTATTTTGTAAGATTTGGGTTAAGATAGAAATCACAGGCCGCACCTGAGCATGTTCATTAACTCCCCAGAACCCGAGCTTTGGATCGAAAAGGTCTGTTTGGGGAGGAACCGTTTCTTAAAGCGTTGGCAACGCTACTCGGCAGAAACATCACTTTTTTGGCGTTCTGAAAGAGGAAGTTCCTCCAAATGGAAAAATTATTACGTTCGACGTAGAAATATGTTTGGAGTCCAATGAATCACCTTCACGTAGTGCTGACATAAAAAAAAAATGCTCGTTTTCTTGTGATCCGGTGAGGTAACATAAGAGAATATTTTTTCAGTGTTATTGAGGTGATATTGATGTGTTATTGTGTTATTATAGCACCAGTAATATTCACAGAACACAATAATACATGAATAACACCCGAATAATGTGGAATAACACGAGAAGAATATTTCTTTGTGTTGAAATAAATTTTTTTTATTTTTCTATCACCTATACATAGCGTGATTTTATTGGACTCCGAACATATATGTAAGTCCGGACGTAATATTTATTCCTCCAAATTAGGGCCTAGTTCCACCAGTCCGTATAACTTCCACCGTGGCGCCACTTTCCTGCTTGGCTCGGTTCGACTGGGGCTTACTAGTAATATCGAATTTAGGGGCTTGCTTAGTAAAAAAAAAACGCAGCTACTTTTTAAAACAAGCTTAAAAATCTTTGGTTTTACTTTGTGATTATTATTTTATATTAAAATTTACATCATATTTTTCTCAATAGAAATTCAATGATTTTATACTAACTTTGATTAAAATTTATATTAGAATATCTTGAAATATTTTTATTCAGTAATTCCAACATTTAATTATAAATATTCATGTTATAAAATGCATTATTTATATTTTTAATAATTGGATAATAAATTAAGAATTAATTTAAAATTTTCAATAAATTTATAATTAAGATTATGTTTACTTTGATGTGACAAACTTAATAAAATTAATACTACATATATATATATATATATATATATATATATATATATATATATATATATATANGTACATCAGAAATGTGTCAACATGAATCTCGAGAAGATCCAACGGACTAAGAGACGAAAATGTACAACGAGGAAAACTCACCTATAGGAGACTTAAATAACCATTAGTGGTATATTGAAGGACTTGCTTACTCAAGTGCAGCCAACCTAAAATAGGGCCCAAAGTTGATAGGCACAAACATTTCAAATCGAAAATCAAGATCAACGAGGCCAAGATTAGATCAACTTAACTCTTATCCCAGTCTAGTTCAAGGGGAAAATAAACTCACCAAATATCTCACAAACGCCTTTGATGCTCTTCATTAAGAGGCCGAGAATCAACCACGATATACTCCCAAAACTATCCCAAAGGATTTTTTCAAAATTTATGTATTAGATATGTAAATATAAAAGAGTTTTGTGGAATATTTGTAAATTTCACAAAAAGAATAATTTGCGTAGAACTTCAACCCTAAAACTTAAAACAAATTACAATTGAATTCCAACTACCATAAATTTTATTTTTGCACCCGTTATTGCTTGCTTTAAATTATATATATATATATATATATATATATAT
>JXCR01140770.1:15311-32833 GCA_002079205.1 Phalaenopsis hybrid cultivar
TCTGCAGTGAGCTCATATGCGATCTCTTGTTTTTATGTGTGTAGCTTCATGCACATTATGATATCTGATTAAAGGTAACATGGAACGTTGGGCAAAAGAAAGGTTGCAACTAGTGCTGCTCTTGCTCTCTTTCTGACCACGAAGGCCATTAGCACAGAAGTTGGATTGGACTAAACAGTATGCTTGAAAATGACCAATTAGGAGAACTGGATAAACAGGTAAAGACTACTGGTAAAGAATACTTTCAACTCAATTCTTTTAACATTTTCATTTACATTTTCTTCTGATTATTTTCTCTCATTCAATTCCTTCGAGCCAAATTGAACCAATCTATATATGAATAATGCCTACGGTTGCATGTGATTGAGCGAGGCTAAGAAAAAAAACTTCCGGTGGATCGCAACAATTAGCCGTAGGTGAGACATGTGCACCTAATAAGTCCTCTAGAAATAGGGCTGTAAAAGAGTCGAGCTTGAGCAAGCTAAGGCTTAACTGATGTTCGCCTCGTTTGAAATTGCTTGAGAATAGTGTATCAGCGTTCCCTAAAATTTTTTTTTTTTATATTATGTACCTAGCACCCTAGCGCCTAAAAGATATATGCTAATGCAGAGATCAGACGGCCAAGTTTAGAAACTTAGACCATGCCCCACCTTTAAGACCAGCAGTGCCACAACACTCAGTCCACATTTAGAACCTGCAGAGAGTTTGACACTACAAATGCCCTTGATGCAGTGCCCCATAACCCATTGGAGTGTCGCAACACCATATCGTACGCGGCACGCCAATGCTCGTTACCCAATCTGAGTAGTTTTTACTTATTGTATTGTCCTTGTCTACGAGAGCGTCTTGGTTGTCTTTGTCTACGAAAGTAAGAAGGGTTCCAAAAGGTGAAGAGGCTTGAGTGTAGTGTAATTTATACGATTCTTCTTATTTTTTTTCATAGCGAGTTCCTCTTTTAAAATTATATATTGTGGAATAATTATTTGGTCAAAATTTCATAGGTTTTAGGCCTATTGAACTTCAAATTTATCAGCTCAAATTCCGATCTTGCACACATTTTAAAATCATTATCATCAGTTACAAATTTGAATAAAAGATTGAAGTTTGCCTTAAGTAGTAGTGAATATATAATTAAAAGTATATAAAAAAGACTTTCTATTATTAATGATGATGATATTGTAAATGTGGTGATCAGTATTTAGGCTCTTACAATTAAATTGATGCAGCTTGATGGAGTCGATTTCTTATTCCGTATAAAGTAGCATTGATTTAAATAGTTTTAAGTTCCAATAGAATGAGTTATGATTAGATATGCATGTCATGATAGATAATGATGGAAGAAGAACTTATACTTAGACTCTTGATTACTTATACATACCCTTTTAATACAAAATTAATGCTTATGAAAATGAGAGCGCTCAAAATTATTTCAAAATGGGTCTACTAATTAAATCATAACTAAACTTCTTCTTAATCAAGTGGGCAAAATCTTTATAAAAATATACAATTTAAACATAGGAGGGATAAATTAATGTGCATTCTAAAATTAATGTCCATGAAAAATATATATATTAAGAAAAAATTACAAGTACTAAACAACAATTATGTATTAAAGATTAATACCTCATAATTAAAAAAAAAGAAAGATTAATTACTACATTTACCATTAAAATGTCTTCTTTGAAGCCATGACTAAAGTAATGATTCCAATTAATATGCTTTATTATACCTTCTTAACTATCTTCATAATCACCCATATACTAAGTACTTCCATTTCCCATTGAAGGAGAGTTACCAAACCCTAATACTTGACCAGTTCCACTATTGCTCATCCATCCTTCTCCTCCATTTCCATTAATGCTTCCACCAACACTCCATTCTCTTTCATGATAACCGTTCATCTCAGCCGCCGTGACGGCCGCCTCCATTCCTCCCAAGTATGCCAACCTCCATTGCCCGAAACCCTGCCCCGCATNAGAAAAAAATACAAGTACTAAACAACAATTATGTATTAAAGATTAATACCTCATAATTAAAAAAAAAGATTAATTACTACATTTACCATTAAAATGTCTTCTTTGAAGCCATGACTAAAGTAATGATTCCAATTAATATGCTTTATTATACCTTCTTAACTATCTTCATAATCACCCATATACTAAGTACTTCCATTTCCCATTGAAGGAGAGTTACCAAACCCTAATACTTGACCAGTACCACTATTGCTCATCCATCCTTCTCCTCCATTTCCATTAATGCTTCCACCAGCACTCCATTCTCCTTCATGATAACCGTTCATATCAGCCGCTGTGACGGCCGCCTCCATTCCTCCCAAGTATGCCAACCTCCATTGCCCGAAACCCTGCCCCGCATGCCCGTCCTCTTGCAATTGGCTCCACGGCACCGCCGGCCCGAACAAGGACAACGGTGGCGCTGCAGGAAGAAGTGCCAAGTTCAATTGGGACACAGCAGATGATTCTGACAGTTGAAGCTTCGGTGGCGTCGAANAGCGCGCAGAAGTGCCAAGTTCAATCGGGACACAGCAGATGATTCTGACGGTTGAAGCTTCGGTGACGTCGAAGTGGTCAAAGATGACGACTTTCCGCTACTTTTGCTACGTCGACGGCTGCCGCCACCGACCGGAACGTTCCGGAGGGTGCCTCCACGTGTCCAATATNTCCTGTCCTCTTGCAATTGGCTCCACGGCACCGCCGGCCCGAACAAGGACAACGGTGGCGCAGCAGGAAGAAGTGCCAAGTTCAATTGGGACACAGCAGATGATTCTGACAGTTGAAGCTTCGGTGGCGTCGAAGTGGTCAAAGATGACGGCTTTCCGCTACATTTGCTTCGTCGACGGCTGCCACCACCGACCGGAACGCTCCGGAGGGTGCCTCCACGTGTCCAATATCGGCGGCAGGTTTTGCAGAAGTGGCGTGGTTGAGTGAGAGAGTAGTTGTTGAAGTAACAGAACTTTGTGTTGTTGGAATGGCAACGAGGACAACTTAGAGCGGCTTCTGGTTGGGGGATTTTGGCTAGCCTGGCCCGTTCAGTCATGGATACCGGCCTAATTGGGCCGGATCCAGTTGAACCGGCCGGAGGGAGCGGCTGTTGCGGCTGTTGATCATCGGATGTGGTGGCGGTTGCTTGCTGATGAGCCTGCACTAGCTATCAAAACAACACAATTAATAGCGAAGAAGCATTTGCAGCAAGCTAGGATATGATGAAAAAAAATACATTTTTTTTTGGATTTTTTTCCTTTTTAATAAAGGCAGGTTATGATTATGAGTTTAGGATGAAGAAGGAGGGAGATGAAGTTAAGACACCTGGGTCCAGCTGTTGGGTGGATCGACATAGAGAGGAAGGGAGGGGAAAATCATGGCGAGTGGAATTGGNGGATTTTTTTCCTTTTTAATAAAGAAGGCAGGTTATGATTATGAGTTAAGGATGAAGAAGGAGGGAGATGAAGTTAAGATTAGGGTTGATCACCTGGGTCCAGCTGTTGGGTGGATCGACATAGAGAGGAAGGGAGGGGAAAATCATGGCGAGTGGATTTGGTTAAAGTTTTCTTCTTCTTTTTTGGCTTGAAAAGGTTGATGGGTTTATAAAGATGGTAGAGAGAATCACATATCTTTCCACAAAAGAGAGAGAGGGGAGGGGAGGTGCTTTTGCTTTTTTGTTGCTATTTCTTAGCCTTTAAGCGACATTGAGTCACATCAGGGATTGGCAATGCTGATCAGTTTTAAGTGGTTTTTTAGAGAGAAAATATTATCAGATGATGGCNAGAGGGGAGGTGCTTTTGCTTTTTTGTTGCTATTTCTTAGCCTTTAAGCGACATTGAGATCACATCAGGGATTGGCAATGCTGATCAGTTTTAAGTGGTTTTTTAGAGAGAAAATATTATCAGATGATGGTGTGAATCATATCATATCTTACTTTCAATAGCATGATAATATAATATGATGAACGCCGTGGTCCGTATGTCCTCACAACTAATCCAAACTTAATATTCTCTTATTTATCCCCGCTGGTTGCAAGTTGCTTGATTATGCATGATGGACTTGATTGTGCGTGACGCACATCTAGACGATGGTATGAATCACATTACACCGTTTGCAAGACATGGTGTGATCCAAATTATGGGCCTTATGTTTGATTTGACACACACATGCATATATATATATATAACAAAATTGAATGAACTTAATCGTCTTCTGAATTGATTTTTTTATAATTTTTTCCTGCCGAGACTTCCAAAAACTCTTGGATTTTTGTTAAGAAGATGTGTAAGAATGGAATTTGTTACCTTCGTTTTATGGAACATTTGATGCTAGTAGGTGCATGCATTTAGAAATTTATCTTTGATATTCTTATTCTTTTTTTTCTCATGTATAGAATATTATATGCGTATGATAAAGTTCTTATAATTAATACGGTTTTTAGCACTTTAAAAATAGAATTACTATTAAATTATTTAAAATGATATTTATATAAGTACGCTATATAAATAAATATAAATATTTTGGTATAAAATTTAAATATATAAAAGAATTTAATAATATCGTATTATTTTAATTAAAGGAGCCACGCAAATGAAAGTTAAAATATCAACATGTGAGACCTTATATTTATAACAATATATACAGATATAAATATTTTCATTCCAAGTTCAACTTCTGATAATGAGATTATAATATTTGACAGGATGAAATGCGCAACGAAATAGATGAAATATGAATCATACCTTCAATGGAGCTCCACTCCACTGGCAGATTCATCTCTGATTTCATTTTCTGAACAGAGAGCTGCCATTGCGCAGTATGTTGCACCACCTATCACTAAGATAACGCCATATAATGAGACTCAAAGAAGTGAATGGATTAACGGCTATATACACGATCCACATGTTTCTGCTCAGATTTACAAAACAAAGGACGATTTACATACATAACCGACACAATTCTCATGTATTTACATGTCTAACACATAAACTTCAATTTTTACATATACGCCACCATATCTAAGCATGAAAAGCTGTATTTCACTTTGTAAAAGTTAAAATAGCAGTATTTTTTATGTGATATGAAATATTTGGATGGTATAAATGTAAGAAAAAAAACTTTAGGTGTTAGATATGTGAATGCCCCGAGAAAGAACTGCCTCAGCAACTGAAAAACTTAAAACCGCTGCCTGAAGATGGAATTTTCAGTGTGGAGTAAGCAAATATCACTTTTCTAAATCAGTCCTAATTATTTACATTGCCTTGGTCTGAAGTTCTCCGCATCCAAGAGCTTCAAAAGCAACCCCTCCAGCCTTCTTGAACCTGCAGTTGGTCTGATAACATTAGCCTCCCCAAGAACACTACAAGGATCCAACCACTCCTTCGAGCTTCCCAAGCACCATCCACCTGGAGTGAATCGGCCACTCGACTTCTTTAAAAGTTCGAGGTCAATCTGATCGAGAACTGGAGAATTTTCGACGAAAGTGCGAGCAAAGGGAGCTCCGCTGTCGACCATCAGCCTAAAATGCTCCAAAGTCAAGTTCATGGGGCTTTGGCGGGGCGGTTCATTCCACATTTTAAAGCGAAAATCATGGTTCACAGTGGTATTTTGGAAATCCATTGAATTACAGATAACAGTGTGGAAGTAGCCTTCAATGGAGGATAAGAAATTTGTGTAATACATCAATAATGTTCGAGGAAGATTATCCCATCCCAAGATGCAAAATTCAAGAAAAGACCAGCTTAAAATTACAGATGATGAGCCTGCAGTCAGGAAAAACAGATAAATTCTTGATGAACCCGAGACATTCTGTGGTAGCTGTAAGCTTGTAATATTTACTGAATCTAAGAATTTTTCACTGGACAACAGAACCGGATCCTTCATTTCTCATAGAAAATAGTTGTACTTTGAAAAGTTTAAGATGGAATTTGAAAATTTATCCTAAATACATTTGTTGAAACTTGCAGTTGAGCATTTACACTACAAATGAATTAAACAAAGCATAATTTTATTCTGGATGACTCTGATAAAGCATAAATTGAGCAATTCATTATTGACAGAGACAAATAAACAAAAAGGTATAAAATCACAGCTTTTCTAATAAAATTATTTCGCACTTAATTCTTTCTAGTTTTACAATGCGTCAGCAACTTGGTTATAACTTTCTTATTAGAAAGTTGACACTTAGGATCCACATAGCATCATTGATCTATTTGAAGTTATATAAAAGTCAACTTTATAAGTCTGCAAGATAATTTTTTATTGCATAATTTTCTCAAGGTACTTCATTTTTACCTCTCAATTTTATCCAAGATGTTATAAATCAAATCAACTCGACCAATCCAACCGACTCAATCATTGGCCGGTTGGTATTCAGTCCACACTTAAAGCCATTTTTTTATTTCCGGACAACTTATGAGCAGCATGATAGCTTCACAAAATAGGCAGTGAATGTAACATACGAGCAGTTGGAAAACTTGAGCGAACCAAGCCAAGATGAGTTAGAAGTTGTTTAAGCTCGAGCATGTTACTAAAAGCTTGCTCTAGCTTAGCTAGAGCTTGATTTGAGCTTTTGTATTAGTGTTCAAGTATGGCTCGTCTAAATTCATCTTTTCAAGTGTAGCTTTAGCTAGGTGAATTTTGGGCCTATCAAGCTTTAAACAAGCCTTTTCGAGCCAAGATTACAAGATAAGACCAGAAATTATGAGCTTTTAAAATGAGTTGATAAAATAAGCTTTAATTTAAAAAGTTTTTAGGACAACCCTTGTATGATCCCTTCTAGCATATCTGCCTCATTTTCTCAAGAAATCCCACCAACTCTCAGCATATCTCCAACACAAGTTACAACTTAAACCCTGCTCGAACATTGCTCAAATCATAATTGAATTTTGTTTGAACCAAGCTCAAACCACACTGGAACTATGCTTGAACCATGCACAAATAGTGTTTGAATATTGCATGAATCTTGCTCAAATAATACTTGANACGAACCGAACACGAACACAAGCTTTGTTCGTTCGTGTTCGGTTCGTTTACACCCCTAACTGGAACTATGCTTGAACCATGCACAAATAGTGTTTGAATATTGCATGAATCTTGCTCAAATAATACTTGAACTTTCCTGAAGGCTCAAGTGTAGAAAGGCGGAATATTGTTCTTAATAAAAAGTGGGAACATAAGCATAAGAATAACATTTTATCCTGATTCAAACTTTCGANTGGAATAGTTCTTAATAAAAAGTGGGGACATAAGCATAAGAATAACATTTTATCCTGATTCAAACTTTCGAATACATTTCTCTAAAAAAACCAAACAAAACGCTTATTTGACCAATTGAGGTTACAATGAGGAGAATATAATCAATTTTCTATATATAGGTATGAGAAAATTTGACTTCATATTGAATATTATATTGAGCTTTAATCGAGCTTGTCATAAGCTTTGACCATACAATTCATGAACAAAAACAGATAGAACAACAAGATGTTCAGGTTAGTTCATTTACCAATCGAGTATTCATAAAACTATAAAAGTGTTCAAATTTATTCGATTAATTAATCAAATAAATTATAAAGATTGTTAATTGAGTTGAGCCATAAGTAGCTTATAAAAAATTTAGTTCATTTGCAACCTTAGGAAGGTACAAGTTACACAAAAAATTTTATGACATAACTCTTAGCCTTCTATAAGATTAAAATCCTAAAAATAACAATAATAGTTCAAAATTATTATAAAAGAACTTTGAACTACTACTATGGAATGGAAAAGTCAAAAATAAAGGAAAAAAATGTAATAAGCCAACCGTGTAAAGAAAAAAACAAATAACGATAGTAATTGTCCCCAGAAAATTTAGTAGCATTGATAAGAACACTTAAAAATCTAAAGTTTCTAAATGGTCTTCAGATATATATATATATGGTATAAGTGGGACAAAGAGAGCGTAAAATGAAAGTGCCATGAAAAGGATTCATTTTAAAATTGTGTTTCGAAAAATTTTCAAAACAAAGAAAACATCTCATACAAGAATTTTTAAAATCCTCAGTTAAGATGTTTTCCAAATTTTGATGAGGGCAGACCAAAATTTTACAGTTAAACCCCAAAAAAAGGAACATCAAAGTGGAAATAATAATTATTTCAAATCAATTTTTAAAAACTTTACCTTAGTTATTTTTCAAATTTTTATATTAAAAACGTAACATTAAGTATTAAAATATAATTATTTTATATGTAATTTTTTTTATTCGATATGCATTTATGGAATTATTTATTTCACTAATATCAAGAATAAAAAAGTATACAAATAGATCAACAAATTAAAAAATAAAAAGTTTATAATGAAAAAGTATTTCCTCATATTTTTTTTTAATTAAATGTTTTAAAGTAAAAATAAATAACTCATCTAAGAAATTTTTAAAATCTCGGATGAGATTTTTTCCCCTTATTTTCAAGACAACGAAATTTCAAAACGTATCCCAACAAATAGCGGTTACACAATATGAAATGAAACTAAAGTTTTTTTTAAATCACTTTTTAAGAGTTTCATCATAATTTCTTTTTCCTTTTATTTACTTATTTAACTATTGATATCAAAAGCATAGCATAAATTTATTACATTAAAAAATTAAATATAAGTTTGTAGTATTACAATAAAGTAAGTTTATACTTAAATTCTTTAATTCATTTCATAAGATGTTGAGACAATAAAAAGGGACAAAGGGAGTAAAAAATAAAAATAAAAATAGCACAATAGTTTAAAGGTAATATATATAAGTGTTCTGCGAATGCAGGAATGTTGAAACCAATAAAATGAGTGGCTCAAATGCCTGTTTAAATTATTACTCTGCATGATCATTCCAGAGATACGACTTAATATGTTAAAATATATATCTTATTCGTCCCAGTAACGTAGTTTTCTTTCTTGTGAAATAGTATAGTACCTACAAATAATTTGAAAGATGAAGGCAGGGATCTTTTGTCTTTGACCCAAAATACGTCTCTTTTATCTGAGCCATATAACCCTGGATCAACAATAATAGGCCTAGCTCTTTGATGCCTGCAAAAATGAATTCAAAAACAAAAAAAGCTGGGAAAATTATAAAGACAAGGCCATAAAAAAAGTTAACTCAAATTGTAAAATTTAGTACGATAAGTAACTAACAATAGGTGGCACTTACTCTTTCCAGCCAATATTACTTGTGTGCTCAACAAAGTTCAGATCCCTTGGTAAGAATGATAAAATATGAAGAAGATCTGTAGTCAGCACATAAAAGGACATAAATTAAAACCAACTTCCCCAAAACATAATAATTCTGATACTAACAACAAATTAAAGAAGGTTGTAAGTAATAAGACTGTAAATTGGAGATGATTAGCACATTTTAAACACCAAACAAGCAAGGTAGTGACAATTAACATCATCATCATTTTTGCTCCTTCTCAACATTTGGGTTAGGTGTAACAAAGCCCGGTCATGAATCATTATTAAAAAATTACCCTTAAACCAATAACTTGCAGCTAAAAAATGAATCCTAATACATTTAGAGGTATTTACATAAAAAGCACACAATTCTTATGTATTTAAGCACCTGGCACTTAAATCTTTAATATCACATAAAAAATAACACTATTATCATTTTTTAAAAGTGAAATAAAAAATGAATCCTAATACATTTAGAGGTATTTACATAAAAAGCACACAATTCTTATGTATTTAAGCACCTGGCACTTAAATCTTTAATATCACATAAAAAATAACACTATTATCATTTTTTAAAAGTGAAATACATCTTTTAATGTATAGCTTTAAAGCAGCAAAGTGTCATATATGTAAATATTAAAGCTTACGTGTGATATATGTCAATACATAAAAATTGTGTGCTTCACATGTAAATTTCTCATACATTTAACTATTACATGCAAGGGTAGAACCAGCATGGAACCCATGCTGCCATCAAGTCGAGTCTACTCCATTGAGTTAACCAATCAGGTGACCCGGCTGGCCTCACTATCCCTCTTTATTTCACGACTCAGAATGAGAGATTTCCCAAAAACTATCACTTGAAGAGGCAGATGATAGAGGAAGCGAAATTGTGTGGATGTCAAAGTCTTAAAGAGGTTATATGATAAGTCCTATCATGAGGNAAAAAAGTTTATATGATGAGTCCTATCATCAGGCTTTCTCTTCTCTCGCCTTTATTTCCTTGGCAATAAACACTTTCCTGCTTAAATCCAATAATGAAAAGCTTTGTTACAAAGTTTTTCAGAAGAGTTTTGACACAGGCCCCCTAAGCTTTCCCCTTTAATATTAAATTATATTTTTTCTAAAGAATGTGTAACTCATGTTATATATCAATACTGCAGTAATTAATTATAAATTTTATGAGATTGATTTCTTCATAGTTTAACTTATGCATGAAAAGAGATTTATGTGAATCAGAGGTAGGAAAATAAGACAAGTTCTCTTATCTTGCCTACATGAGATTTTACTTCTACTTCACACAAGCAGGTTTCCATAATTCTAGTTTGTTACCTTTCTTCCAAACTTTTTAATGCAATGCAGAAGGAAGCAAAATACAAAGTCAAGTTATAAGATGGTGGATAGACCTGCAATGCTCTAGGGTGTTGAATGTTAGCCTTTAAAAGAGAAGCACAATACTAAGTTAAGTGTTGCAGAGATGAGAATGATTAGGTGGATGGGTGGCTTTACATTTAGAGACAAAATGCAAAAAGAATATATCCGTGATGGGGTTGGTGTAGCTCTAGTGACAGACAAAATCAGAGAAAGCCGTCTTAGATGGATTGATCACATTAAACGTCGACAATCTGATGATCATATTAGGAGAGTAGATATTTTAGATTCAACTTATGTTAAGAAAAACAGAGGTAAACCTATGAAGACTTGGGCTTATTATATAAAAAATGATCTTAATTTATTAGAACTAAATCAAAATATGACACTAAATAGGACGCAATGGAGAAAAATGATTCATGTAGTCGACCCCACATAGTGGGATTAAGGCTTTGTTGTTGTTGTCGTTGTTGTAGAAGGAAGCAAAAGCCAATGAGATTTGAATTTAGTGTTTGGATCTCACAATTCACAATACTCAAAGAATTTAAGGATCACAACTCTTGCAAATCTTGTTATCACGATTTAGCAAGATATAATAGTTGGCAAGCCAAACAATTTATAAGTTTGAATCCTCTCGAGATTTACTAAGGTGATGTTTTGCACATAGTTTTAAAATGATTTAGCCATGGATTTAGCGTAATTCTAGCCAAACATCAAAAAAATGAAAATTAAATCAATCACTCCGTTAAATTGAAATTTTTCACATTTCGACTTTTCATCCTGCTTTCCGTGTCTTTTATGGCGTAATTCTGGATTTATTAAATCAAAATGTAAGGCAAATTAAAGAATTTGCTTCCACCATCGCTCACGAGCTCATCTTCGTCGCAAAGAGCATCAGATTTACTGGCATAAATACTATTTAAGTTAAATTCAGGTTGAAGCCAAACGCCTAAATTTGGATTTGCTGGATTCGCATTTACTAAATCCGGATTTACATTTACTAAATCCTACATTTAGCCAAACAGCCCCAAAGATTGAGAAATCACAGAAACAAAGATTACCAAAATAAGAAACCTGATCTGAAAATTCAGAGATCTATATTTCACTTTGATTGAACAAGTAAGAAGATTAGAGATTGAAATGAAAAAACTAAAGGACAAGTAAGCCCCACCGTTNATAATAATAACTAGATAATTTTTTAATATTAAAAAAATTATTATTTATATTTAAATTAATTTTAACTTATTTAAAGTATGTTAGTAAAATACTTTGTTAAATTTTGGGGTTAAGACTATCTTTAAATTGTTGATTTAGTAGATATTTCCATTGCTCTAATCAAAATTATTTTTATGTAATTATATCACATTTAAATTTGAAGGATAAAAATTTTCTTATGAATGATAAATATCACATTCTAAAATGTCGAATTTTATTTAGAAGTAGTAATATTTTAAAAGATATTGATAAATATTGTTAAANTAAAATTATTTTTATGTAATTATATCACATTTAAATTTGAAAGATAAACATTTTCTTATGAATGATAAATATCACATTCTTAAATGTCGAATTTTATTTAGAAGTAGTAATATTTTAAAAGATATTGATAAATATTGTAAAAATAATATTAAAGGAAAAAAAATATTTCATTTAATTGTCTCCATCCAAATTAAACTAATTTATTATGAATTTGGTAGGGTGTCGCTAAAAGCCATTCAACGGAGATGTAGAGAAGTGGGGGAATCATTCCAATCCTAAATTTGGCTAACCAAATCCTAAATTTTCTAATCTTGCCTTTTCTTTCTCTTAAATTCGATGATTAACAGGAGCTTATGATTTATGATCAGATAAATCATCACGCTCTCCATTATTTCCGTCATATTATCTAAATCTGATGTTGAATCGTGATTTATTTGTGATTCATACCCAATGAATAGAGCGTACATAAGGTAAGAGATATAAGAGAATAATAATTAACAACCAAATATCGACCAATTATGTCAATCATAAATTATTTGTAATTTGATTATTCTATTTATAGATGAAATGGTACAATATGGCGACGTTATTTTCTTACTCTTGTTTTTAAAGGGATCTGTAATGAGATATTTATGGTATTTTACATAAGCAAGTTGTTCTTTGTTAGTTTTTTTTTTTACTTGGGAGATTCACCATAGTCAGTTTCGGTTGGTAGGATTAGCTCTGCAGCTGATCTTGATCGGTATAGATCTGCTCATTCGACTGAGCTTGGTTTGTATGGATCCGTCGGTTGAGATTNGAAAAAAATATTTCATTTAATTGTCTCCATCCAAATTAAACTCATTTCAATCATCCATTATGAATTTGGTAGGGTGTCGCTAAAAGCCATTCAACGGAGATGTAGAGAAGTGGGGGAATCATTCCAATCCTAAATTTGGCTAACCAAATCCTAAATTTGCTAATCTTGCCTTTTCTTTCTCTTAAATTCGATGATTAACAGGTGCTTATGATTTATGATCAGATAAATCATCACGCTCTCCATTATTTCCATCATATTATCAAAATCTGATGTTGAATCGTGATTTATTTGTGATTCAAACCCAATGAATAGAGCGTACATAAAATAAGAGATATAAGAGAATAATAATCAACAACAAAACATCGTGACCAATTATGTCAATCATAAGTTATTTGTAAATTGATTCCTCTATTTATAGATGAGATGATACAATATGGTGATGTTATATTCTTACTCTTGTTTTTAAAGGGATCTGTAATGAGATATTTATTGTATTTTACATAAGCAAGTTGTTCTTTGTCAGTTTTTTTTTTTTACTTGGGAGATTCACCATATTCAGCTTCGGGTTGGTAGGATTAGCTCGGCCAGCTGATCTTAATCGGTATAGATCTGCTCATTCGACTGAGCTTGGTTTGTATGGATCCGTCGGTTGAGCTTGGTCAGTATGGATCAGCTCCTTCGGTTGAGCTTGGTCTGTATGTATTGACCGATTGAGTTTGGTCGGCATGGATCTGTCAGTTGAGCTTGGTCGAAATAGATTGACACGCTGATATGACCCGACTATCGGTCCTGGACTACTGATGATAAGCCTTTTCACGTGCTTGGGATGGTTGGATATGTTAAAGAACAAAACGAGTCGACTCAATTGTGGTGGTTGGCTCGTACACCTTTTTTATCTAGTTTTATGGCTAAGTGTTTCATTCTTATTTTCTTCGGTTACCTTTTGTCTATCTCGTGGTTATATCGGCTTTAGCCTTGTTGGGTGGACTCGAGTGTAATCAATATGTTGAACAATTAGGCATCATGATATTATGTTAGTGTGTCTTTCTTTGATGCACACATATTATGAGGAAATAAAAAGCATTTTATTTTCTTTTTTGTGTGGGATATTTACATGAAGTGTTGGATATTGAAATATATAAGAAATNTTGAGATTGGTAAGTATGGATCAGCTCGTTCGGTTGAGCTTGGTTTGTATGTATTGACCGATTGAGTTTGGTCGGCATGGATCAATCAGTTGAGCTTAGTCGAAATAGATTGACACGTTGATATGACCCGACTATCGGTCCTGGACTACTGATGATAAGCCTTTTGACGTACTTGGGATGGTTGGATATGTTAAAGAACCAAATGAGTCGACTCAATTGTGGTGGTTGGCTCGTACACCTTTTTTATCTAGTTTTATGGCTAAGTGTTTCATTCTTATTTTCTTCGGTTACCTTTTGTCTATCTCGTGGTTATATCGGCTTTAGCCTTGTTGGGTGGACTCGAGTGTAATCAATATGTTGAACAATTAGGCATCATGATATTATGTTAGTGTGTCTTTCTTTGATGCACACATATTATGAGGAAATAAAAAGCATTTTATTTTCTTTTTTGTGTGGGATATTTACATGAAGTGTTGGATATTGAAATATATAAGAAATTGGTGGTATCCATGTAAATGCCCCGTCATAAAAAGTATCGACTAATGCTGCCATGGATCGGTAGCTGAGTTTTGCTCGCCAAAAACCAGAACAATTAAAGACAAGTAGGTCATCCGCCAACTTCCTTTACTCCTCTCCTCCAATGGGGGCGCGCGCCGCTCCCGTTCTATAAAACTTCAACAGACCACAAATTGCTTGAAAATCTCCACCCGCTTCTTCTTCGCCTCCACTCCTCCGTCTTCTTTCCGCTCCGATGGCCGCCTTTCTCTCCAGCATTCGAAGGCTTTACCTCTCAGCCTATAACTGGGTGGTCTTTTACGGATGGTACCCTCCGCACTCTCTAATTCTCCAACTCTAGATCTCTTTCGACCCTGTTCTATCCTCTCGCAGGTTCCAGGTTCTGTACCTAGCTATCAAGGCACTCAAGGAACACGGGCACGAACAGGTTTATGATGCGGTGGAGCGGCCTCTTCAGCTCGCTCAGACCGCCGCTATTTTAGAGGTGTGCTAGATCTCTATTTTCTGATTCAGATTGTGATTTCTTCGCAAAGTTTCTGATTTTTAATTTCTATTCATTGATTTTTCAGATTTTGCATAGCCTTGCTGGTGAGGATGAACAATCGGCGCGCGTATTAACTGTTTGATACATTTTATCTCAATTTTTTTAAATTTGTTTGACTTGATTTGATGTTTTGTTAAAGGTTTGGTAAGATCTCCGGTTTCGGCCACCCTGCCGCAGATTGCATCAAGGCTGTACGTTACTTGGGGCATCTTGTGGAGTTTCCCGGAGGTATTGATTTGTGTTTAAAACTTGTCGTTCCTGTTGAAAATTCTGCAAAATAAGATTTTTAAGATTAGTACTGTGCTACTTTCAGGTCAGGGCGAATGTTCTTGTTAGTTCTTTGGTTATCAGCTGGTCTATTACAGAGGTATGAAGCAGCACTNTAAATTCTGCAAAATAAGATTTTTAAGATTAGTACTGTGCTACTTCCAGGCCAGGGCGAATGTTCTTGTTAGTTCTTTGGTTATCAGCTGGTCTATTACAGAGGTATGAAGCAGCACTGTTGTAAATTTCTTGGTACTTTTGGGAGGCTTTCTCTTGTTTGATTAAAAGGTTTTACATAAAACAGGGAAAGCATTAATCTAATCTTCATATTTAGATGGAAATATCAAAATTTGGGAAATTATATAATATTTTGGAGTGTTGGATAGTTAGAGAAAGGGATAAAAATTTATATTTTGAGTCCATTTTAGTGTGCTGCAACACTATGGCTAAGTAGTGGAGAAGGTAAAAGTGTATTGCTCAGGCCTTGTTTGAGAATACAGTAACGCTCCTGTTTGGCTTCTTTTTGTTGCAGTGAACGCCAATGCATGGAAAAGTTTTTGTTTGGTGAAACAGTGTCTCTTGAGCATTTTCCAAAGTTGTTTCGCAAGANAGTACTTTTGGGAGGCTTTTTCTTGTTTGATTAAAGGGTTTTACAGGATAAAACAGGGAAATCATTAATCTAATCTTCATATTTACATGGAAATATCAAAATTTTGGAAATTATATAATATTTTGGAGTGTTGGATAGTTAGAGAAAGGGATAAAAAATTATATTTTGAGTCCATTTTAGTGTGCTGCAACACTATGGCTAAGTAGTGGAGAAGGTAAAAGTGTATTGCTTAGGCCTTGTTTGAGAATACAGTGATGCTCCTTTTTGGCTTATTTTGGTTGCAGTTAACGCCAATGCATGGAAAAGTTTTTGTTTGGTGAAACAGTGTCTCTTGATCATTTTCCAAAGTTGTTTCACAAGAACAACAAATTTTCGTCGTTTTAGATCGTAGTTGGCCTCCACCACTTGGGCGGATGTGGCTTTTAATGAGTGTAGTTGAGCGGAGAAGCTCCTTTAAAATGAAGCCTTAGTCGTGAGATGTTTGTCATACATAAAACTTAGAAAATTCCTTTAAAATGAAGCCTTAGTCGTGAGATGTTTGTCGTACATAAAACTTAGAAAATTTTTTACTTTTTAAATATCATGAAAATCCAAATGATTATTGTTTTTGAAATTTTAAAGAGATTAATCAGTCAAGGCGACACTTATAGAGTTTAGTTTTATCTTAATATTGAATGTATAAAACTTGACTACTACTTCCTGGCTTAAATAAGTTTCTTGGCTTTAGCTGTGTGTCAATACTCTTAGGAGTTACTTGTCCACTTCTTAACATTGTTATACTTGTCTTATACATTTTAATTTCATTAAATATAAACTCCTTATGTTTATCATCTTTAAATTTTAATTATCTCAAAATCCTTATGCAAAATCATTAACTATGTATCAAATGAAAATTCATTTAATAGATTTGGGGGCTAGCTTATCTCTACCAATAAAGTCTACACACATACATAAGAAATATGATTAAATACTTGTAAGTGATAATGATGGACAAACCGCTCAAAACATTAATATTTATAAATTAACCACTCATGTGGTTTTTTTGAACTGTTGAATCAATGTATTTATGCGTGTCACGATCAAACTATCAAGAATTTGATAAAAATGAAAAATATGGGTTGGGGTTTTACCATGAATTTCGATATTTGAGTGAGAATTTGAAAAATGGATGAATATAGCTCTTTCATGTAGGTTTATTTTCGTGTGTTGAGCATTCCCCCATTTTACAACGACGATATTAGATCTGTCCTCTCCATTCAAATTCCATTAGCCGCAAATTTTTCTGAATTCATTGTCATTCTCTTCTCTATACCTAACCTTAGACTCTTCATGCCTGCATATAATTCCTAGATTTCAACTGATCTTTTTTAGCTTTTAAAACCCATGTTTCTTTGTTTGTTGCCGATGAGGTTGACGTAGTTAAGGTAAGCCATGTTAGTTGGCTCGGTCGGGTGCGGGGGTAACGCCTCCGCGTTATGGTACAAGGTAGTTTTGTAATTACATATTATACACTAGGGTTATATATATATATATATATATATATATATATATATATATATATATATATATATATATATATATATATATATATATATA
>JXCR01140770.1:41961-53092 GCA_002079205.1 Phalaenopsis hybrid cultivar
GGAGAAGCCATGCATTTGGGGAGGGAAAATTGGAAGAGTTGGGATATATTAGGCGTGCCGGCCAAGTTTGTTCAATGCATGAGGGATTTATTAGTTTAGTAATGGCTGTGTCGTCGTTAGTGATGGTTGGGGGAGGGATTCTCGTTGTTTCCCTTGTTTTGATTATGCTGATGGTAGTTAAATAAATGGGCAAGAAAATGAAGCAATTACATTCGCAGACAAACCCATCGAAACTTGTTATTTACAAACCAACCCACCTCTCTTAGCTAAGTTCATCATGAAACTTCAATCTGTATTTTTCATTTGTATCTAATTCTCAATGGTTTGGTCGTGGCATGAGTTAAAATGTTTCAAGGTGGTGGTTAATTTGAAAATATCAATGTTTCGGGTGGTTAATTTGTATATAAATTTTACATGAATTTATGGGGGATTAAGTTAGGTTATAATTAGCACTAATTAAGACTATAAATGAAGGCTAATCATATGTCTTTTTATGCTACCTAAGCTTTTCATATTTGATAAAATTTTTCTTAGTTTAACTTTGGAAAAGTAAGATACACCATTCAAGTATAGATAAGGTGTCATGTATGTAACAATTCAAGTTTAGATGTTGGATATGTAAATATATTGGAATTGAGTGGTATGAATGTAAATCTTCCATAGCTTAACCTTTATACACATATTTTGATGTGAATATTACACTAAAATGTTGTAAATATAAATATCCAAACTTAGATGTGAGAAATATAAATACATTAGAATTATGTGGTATGTGAAAAATTTTCTCTTTTTCTTTTCAATATTTGAATTTGAATTAAATCATGCAGAGGCGATGATGGCGGCAGCCACCGGATGGGCAAGTCGGCGGCAACTGTGATAGAGATTCCGGTCGGTAAGGAGCCAAGGGAGCCTTAGATCATTAGAGACAAAGAAGGGCGGCGTTTGAGCTGCATTAATAAAGTTATGCATGTAATTAGTCAGGATGAACACAGATTTAAAAAGTAATTAATTTGTCTTTTAGCTTTATTTAAAATTTGGATTATTATATATATATATATTATATTGGATAAAATAATGATTAGGGATCATGTGCTCATATGTTTTTTGATTAAACATTTTATGATAAATTAGGCTCCGTTTGGGGTAGTCTATTTGGTGCGGTGCGTTTTCAAAACGCACCCAGGACCGTTTGGGTAAACTGCGTTCTGACAGTTTATTCAAAAAATTGCTTTTTCAAACAGTTGAAATTATCTAGGTCGCTTACAGCTTTCTAACTACATTGGTTTTTTCAATATATATATATATATATATATATATATATATATANATGAGCCCTCATCTTCCTTCTATGACCTCCCTCTCAAGCGACACCTTGATACAAGACCTTAAGATGCTCTCCTCCTCTCTAGCTCTCTAGTTCTCTAGCTATTCTCTCCTCCTTCGTGGTAGCTTAAGATCTCTTCCCTTTTCTCTCCTAAGCCTCACACCCTTAAGATCTCTTCCCTTTTTCTCCTAAGCCTCACACCCTTGGTTCCTTTCCCCTCAACCCTCCCCTACAAGACACCCCTTCTATTTATAATAGAAGGGGCCTCCCCTAGTAGACCGGGTCTATCTAGCCTAATTATTGAGATTCATTACAACAATTCTTCCCTTGACTCTCAATTACAAAGCTCCATGGTAAAGATTCATTCCACCCGGTCCCGACGGGCCCTTAGCCCTTGCTTGAGTTTGTTAAATCCAAACACCCTGGACAAATTCCTGTAGTGCTTCACTTCCAAAAATCTGGAGTTGCCGTATTCTTCTCTGCAGCACTGCCGAAGCCTTCCTCTAGGATGTCGCAGAAATCCTTTGCGTGAGCGAACTCCTGCTCCGCATGTTCTACGTCACGAACAGAACCACGCGCATTCTTCCTCGAAACGGAACTGTGCACGCTTTCTTCTTCAGGGAACCACACGCCTTCTTCCTCGCTGAACCGCACAACCTGCGGTGCTAATCCAGTTGATCAAAGCTTCCACTGCTCACTGAATCTGTCGCGATTCGGCTGCCTGCGACGCGATCCGCTTGCTCCTCTGTTCGTGAATGTTGAACTCCTCTTCTTCGTCGCTGGCCGCGAACACCTTTACGCGGACACCTCTAGCCAAGAAGTATGGATCTTCCCACAGACGACGACAATTGTTGTGAGATATGTACTTTCTAGCATAGAAATGAGACAAAAAAGAACACAAGCAAACACAGATCGTTTGCGTGGTTCGATCCAACTGGATCTACGTCCACGGAAGGGAATCAATCAAATAGTTCACTAAGACAAAATAAATGGAGAATACAAAACTTATACATAGAGATGAGCCCTCATCTTCCTTCTATGACCTCCCTCTCAAGTACAATTCTCAAACCCACACAAACTCAATTTAGAAGCTTATAAAACTTTCCTCGAGATTTGATTCACAGCCCATAAAACTACGAGGTATTTAGACAAGTTGAGAAGTAATCAACACCACACATTATTCGACAACAACACTAATCTAAACCTTTCATTCTTCATCTACCACACCTACCACACACATGCATCACATGTCTCACTTAACATTGACTTTCATCATATCATATTTTCAACCAATTCAATTATTCAAAATAAAATTATTTCTAAAATAAAATAAGTTTATTTCTAACCTGAGTATTAAGTTCATTTGGCTCCATCATATTTCATATCACAACATTCATAAACTTATCATATTATTAGTTCTTAGCGACCTCTAGTTATATTCACTAAAAAGCAAATTGACATTAATACTCTGTATTTTCTTTCCTTCATTGACAACTCCGCCCAAAGCAACTTGGTATTTACAAATCAACCATCCTCTTTCATCCATTTGTCAAATTCTCACTAAAATATCAAAATTCATGATAAAATCCCATCGCATATTTTATATTTTTATCCAATTCTCAATAGTTTGATTGTGGCACACGTAAATACATCAGTTTAGTCGTTTAAAAAAAAATTATCTGTGTGCCAGATCTATAAAAATCAATATTTCCATGATCAGCATGTAACTACCCTAGATTATTATTATTAGAAATTTGAGAATGTGAACATCGTAAACTTAGAATTACTTGATTGAAAGATAAAGCTCTCAATGATCAGATCAAAATGACTTGCATGCAATCAACATTCCACCTCATAAATATAAAACAAAAATTTAAAGATAACTTAGATAATTGGAATAAATATAATGGTATTTTCATAACATACTTCACAATACATATTTTGAACATATTAGTTCACTTTACATAGAATTAAAGAAAGTGTACATAGTTGGTCCTAATTCTAAGGAGATTTAATGGTCTAGAAAGAAGAGAATACGACATCAAAGAGCCAGTCGATAGAAGACCAAAAAGTCCACTTATCCAGATGCAGTCACCTGAGCTAAAGCTAAAGGCTAGCTGGATGTAGCTGTTTGAGCCAAAGAGGAAGGTTAATCGAGCCAGGAAAAGGTTAAAAGGATTGCCGATTAATCCAAATATGAACTATCGGAATAAAAAAATAAAAAAAAGCATCACAGCCAACCATTACAAGAAATCTAACCGAAGGCAGCAACCTACCTTTTAGTAGATTCGACCCGAGGGAATATCTAGTTCTTCAATATCACCAGTCATCTCACAGAAACCCCTGTGGCTTCTCATTAGAGATAAAAAATTGATGATACAACAAAGTTTTGTAATCATCCCACAGTCTCTTCTCATTGAGAAATGAGATATATATCGGGTTACAGTGATTCACCCTGATCTATTAGTCTGGTCTTGCTTCGTTGGCAGAAGCTTCTCATCTAGAGATCAAGGGTTGATAACCAGATTAAATTAATAGATCGACAAAGCCTAGTTGATCAAATAAGTCCCATTTACTTAAAGCCAAATAAAGTTCAGTCAATCGACAACACAAACTCAGTCTAGCCGGCCAAACCAACCTTATCAAGTCGAAGCTAAACAAACATCGTTGAGCAATAAACTCATATATGTAAAATACATAGAATATTCTGTGCAACCCCAATTAAAGTTGGGGCATAAATGTAATATCACTATATTTTACCATCTCCCTTATAAATATATAGATTATTTAATGAGAATACAAAAGAAAGACACAACTTATCACTGTTCATTACAATTCTCTCCTCTTTTAGTCTCTCTCTCTCCTCTCTTTCTTACGCTCTATTCATTTGAATATGATTCACTTTGTAAAATTGACTTGATGATTGGGAATAGCATATCAATCAGCTACATTTGATCTCAGTTAAATTAAAATGAGTTGAATGTGACTCAAATAAAGTGGTTTGAAATCAGATTCATATATTCATTTTTATATGCATAAATGTTTATACTATATATATATATATATATATATATATATATATATACATATATATATATAATACATATAAACTACTTTGATTAAAAAAATATTATTTACTTTAAAATAATAATATTTCTAATAATTTCAATGATAATGTAACATCAAAAATACTTTTAATTTAATAATTAACTTTACAATAGTTTTAAAGTTTTTTCTTAAATTAAGAGAATAATATCAACATCTCACTACATAAATGAATGGTCCAGAAAATATTAAATTCTAATTAGTGCTTATAAAAATTAAATAAAATATATATTGATCATAAGCAAATTAAATATTTGCTAAAACTAATTCCTCAAATCCATAAATACAAATCATCGTTGTAAACTAAAACCTATAAAATTAAAAAAACGACAACATAAGCCTGACAATGCCCGGCTTGCAGCTTGGTTGGACATGATGATATTGAAGCCCTCTCTCTCTCTCTCTCTCTCTCTCTCTCTCTCTCTCTCTCNGACATTTATTTATAACTAATTTAATCTCTTATTAATTATATTTTAGTGCATGTAGGTGGGACAATGTTTGACAATACATATACAAATGTGATTTAAAATGCCTTTCCTGGTTAAACATTTATGCAATGGATGTTCAAATGCTTAATTATCATTTATTTTCTTGATATGTTTTTTGTAAGATGATAGATTTATCAAATAATTGAAACTTATCATATTCTCAATCATCAACGATTGATGCTGAACATATTATTGTGATAAACATTATTTGTGTTGCAGTGAGCATCAATTTTTTATAAGGCAACCCTAAAACATCTCTTGTTTACTTTTGTGCAGACAAGAATTCAACGTTCATGTTTCCACAATTGTTCATAGGAAAAGTCAAATGGGATAGGTTCAAATAGGAAATAATATGTGCAGACAACAAAAATGCATATAGATGCAGATTTGGTGTCATTGTGGTGATGCTGTGATGATATTAATTACAATACCACCACAACACCATCAAATCGCATATGCATTATCCACACATAATATTTTCTCAATACATACAGAGTACATAAATGAGATTTTACATACGATGAAATATTACTTATAGACAGAAAAGATACAGATAAATGCAGATCTGGTGGTATTGTGATGATATTGCAACAGTATTAATTACAATACCACCAAATCATATATGCATCATCCACATGTAATGTTTCCTACATAATTCTTTAGAAAGTGCATTACTTTTTTCAACTTTTATTATAATTATTTCTAAGTAACCTCTAATTATATTTAAAAGCTAAAAAAATATTAATTAATACTTCCTCTCTTTCCTCCAACAACTCTGACATCAGCAATCATATAGTGGAGAATTTAAAATAAAGTTTTATAATGATTCAAATGATTAGAATAAATGCAATCAAAATTAACATGATAAATTGAAAATATAAAAATTTATTTTGTTTGAAAGTTTCTGATGATTTCTTACTAACTATTTGACTTTTATTAGTCAACTTTATATGAAATAATGGAGATCAGGGTTGTAGAATTGACTTTCACATTGGAATAGTCTTAATAACCATTTATCATTTTTAGGATAGTTATATTTATAAAACATATGCGATGATCTTTATCTTTAAAAGATGATAATTATATTCATAAAAGGTATTTTAACCTTTGTTTTTAAAATTTAACATACCATTTTAAGTTAGCATATTGTTGTAGGTGTAAAACATCAAAATTCAAAAGTTTTGAGTTGAATGAAATAAATAAATAATCATTGAAAAGATGAGATTCTTATGTTCAACTAGTTTCTTATTGGCAAGTGTAAAATGGTGAGGAAAAGTTGATCGATAAGTAAATGTCTTACTAGGGATGTAAATGAGTCGAGTTTGAATGAACTCAACATGTATTCATGTTCAGATTCTTAATATTTTTTTTTTCTCAAAGCTGGCTCGCGAACGGTCCATTCGAGTCTGGCTCTAAAAAATGTTTGTGCTCTGTTTGCATTGGCTTGTTTCAATTAGTCAGAAAAATAAATATAGGTTGCTAGAACTGAACCCGCACCATTTTTCATGTAACTAAAGGCACATAACTACATGACTTAGATGAAATAACTTACGACATTGGCAAAGAAAATGAAAATATGCTTTTTCATATAATTGGAGAGAACAAATTTCTCAAAACAAGTTCTCTTGCATAAATAAAAAACGCTTTTACTTCATACAACATCAAACTTATTCAAAACAAGACAAAATACCAACAATCAACAATCAACAATCAACAATAAAAAACAGGAACACAACCCCTTCCCATATGGTTCAATCACTGCTAATAATTACCAGCGACAACAGAGGGAGCGGGTGCAGGAGCATGAACCGGAGAATCCACCTGCAGAAACTTATAAGTCTCATACCTCACCACACAGCTGCTTCCAAATACACGGCAGCCAGTCTTGCCCACGCAGTAAAACGATATAATTTCCAATGCACTTTTCATACACTCATTGCATGCATGCTCTCCAAGATCCCGCGTGCACTGTGCCATTCCATATACCGTCAAGTTTTCATTCACGTAACTCTCCCCAAATCCGAACTTCTCTCTCCCTCTCACCGTTTCCTCCATCACCTCCCCCATCAGCTCCCCTGCCGCTCGCTCAAAAATCTTGAAATTTACAGAGGCGTCGAAGGAATACCACACATTGGCAAAGTATTTGTCCAGCTTGCCGATGAAGTTCTCGGTGTCGTAGTGAAGGAAGCAGTTCTCCTGCCATGCGCGGGATATGGCTGCGTTAGGGCATGCAGATCTGATATTTTGTGCTGCGTTGGTGATGCAGGTGGAGCACGCTTCCCGGCTCAGGTCTCCTTGGCATTGTGTGAGGCCGTAGATGGTTTGGCAGCTGTCAGAGGCGTAGGAGGAGATCGCGTAGCCGTTAAGAGAACTCTTTGCTACCATCTCGAGAAGGAGGTTGTTGATACTGGTCTGCAATATGTTGTTTTCAGTGAAGTTTTTTCCGCATTGTTGGATGGGTAATGAGACTGCGCCGAGGGTGGCGATGGGGAAGGAGACGAGGAAGAGGAAGAGGAAGAGGAGCTGCATCGTAGTCTACCAATTGAGCAAGTTTGATTAGTTTAGATGTGTTTGAATACTGGCATCCTGACATGCTCTTTATATATATATATATATATATATATAAGAATTTGTCATGCCTTCTTGCTATTACTGAATATAATTGAAGGGCGGCAAAAAATTAAAATAATAAAAAAGAAATATAAGAAAAGAAAACTTGATCGACTCAAAGCCGGCGAAGTTTTCTAGAAGAAAAGGTCAAATTTAATATGTCGAAAGAAGGGACAGTCATGTACACAGTACCATTTGGTTTGCTTTCGACTTTAACAGGCTCTTTTAAATTTGTGATTCGGACCATTAGCTTGGATTATTTCAATGTCATTTTTGGGCCACTTCATGCAAAGGGTTTTGAAGGATGACATTTTGGGTTTCATGGGGTTGACTAATTCAGTTGCAGTATTGTCTATTGTTTGTTGCTTCGTCTCTTGTCAATTGCTTTGATTGATTATATATTAGTTTAGAAGAGATTTGGTCAAATCAAATAAATAATTTAATGGTATCAGAGGCGATCGTATACAAGTTGAAATTAACATGCTCAGATCAAGCATTTGAAATATGGCTAAAAATTTTGGAACATCAAATAAAAGAGTGAGCAATTTCATATCTTAATAATCAAAATGAGATTCTTAAATAGAGAAATCAAATAAGCCCAAGATCATTCAATTATGAGGTCATTAAGGCGCGGTAAAAAGTTGAACGAATAATTATTGGTCAAGTGAATTGATACAGGTTGTCCAATGGAACATTTTAAATATTTTGGATAAAAGTAGTTTAATACCATCCAACAAAATTATAAATAGTTCCCATTTCTTACATGACATTAAGAGGATTGTACCAAAACAAAAAAAAAAAATTAGAGATATCTTTGAGATACAAAAAACTCTGCCTAATCTTTAATGTCAATGCTCATCAATGGCAATCATTGACAATTGATTTTTTTTAGTTTGACCATAACCCTAACTTCAACACCTATTCATATTGTTTGATTGCTTTCTCCATCTTCATTTCACCTCCAACATTTTCCACGACTTTTGGCAGAACGTAAAGCTTGTAAAACAAGAATTCAACATCTTTGTGTAGGTTATATCAGATGCAAAACCAATGACATTTAAGGATTAGCGTTGGATTTGCATTTGATTTTCATCTGTTTTGTTCCAAAGTTAAATTGGGGGTCGGTAGTTTATTTACGTCTTATTTACTTTAAAATATTCTGACGCCAGTTATTTGTGTCATATTGTCGTCAAATTTAATTATATGTAACATGCATAGACATTTGCGTCGAAAATATCATACGATGAATAGTAGCGTCGGAATACAATATAATTTGCATAAAAAAATATCGTAGAACGATAGAATATTATTGTCGTTTTAGCGTTGGATTTTGCATCAAAAAATGGACACAGATCCTACGCATACTTGTAACAAAAATAATTGAATATCATTTGCCATTACACAATTTACACAAAAAACAGATTCCACATCATATACCAAATTAGGTATAGTCATATCACATATCAAATCTACAAACAATATCATTAATAAGAGGAATATACTTTCGCGAATAAGAATAATAAAGTTAATTTAAAAAATTCAGAACAAATGTTTGACATAATCCTTACAAATAAAAGAACACATAAAAAAACTATCCCCCCATCCTCCTCCTCCTCTTACAGGGATGTCATCGGCTGCTTACCTTTGCTATCTGCTAAAGTCTCCGCTATGTGCGCGATAGAGTCCTCGACTCTATGTTGGTCTTGTAGCATCTGTTGGTGCAACTTACAGATCTCCTTGTTCATAGCAACCATCTTCCTGACAAGAGTCTTTTGGTTTGGCTGTGAGGAGTTTTGAGAGCTAAGAATGTGACCACAGGAGAGCTTGACCTAGGAGGCTATGGCATTCGCTCCAAGGCTATAAATCCTCCCCTTCTTACTCCCTACCACATGTGTCCAAAGCTCATACTCCAAATGCATAGTGATAGACTAACTACCACTGTTGCTGACATCAGTCTGGGTTTGAGTGGCCAAGTGCCTCTCCTGGAACTGCTTAAACCCCTTCTGCATGATGAAAATCATCATTTAATTGACAATTTCAATAGTTGGAGTCAAAATAAAATTTTAATTGAAGGTTTTTAACTTATTACAACCCACCGAGAATGCTCCGAGACACATTCTACAGTCCCCGGGCACCGATGAGCTCAAATATGCAACTCCACAATGGAAGGAGCATGACTGAACTTCTTGGTTTGTGCAGTGTACAAAAATAGTTAGCGTTAAAAAATGACTCCAAAATCTGAATTAATGTTTAAATATCTAAGAAAATCTTACCAGCCTTCTGCAATGCTCTGTTTGGGGGACTGATCCATTAATGTGGAGCGCAGCTCCCTTGGGCCCCTCCATCACTCAGTTCACTTGACTCACCTCCTCCTCTCATAATCAGGAGAGGCTCAAGCTGTAGTCAATTGATCCTAGCACCCATCACCAATTCAGGCATGTCGTTCGCCCCTCCAACATTCTGTTGTGAACATGTCGATATGGCGATGCTTATCCCTAACTTCAAAGATTCAACGCATCTTCTGGTGGTGCTCTGGGAGCCAGGTGAAGGATCTCTGCAATGCAAAAATCCATATGTTAGTATAAAAAAATTAATATAAAAAACAAATTTGATTCATATTACATGATCGTACCTCAAACTCCCCGAACACTTGTCTTGAGTAGCTATAAGTATTTGCTTCCACTACAAATATGACTCATTGTACCTGCTCCTGATAATGATGCAAGTGACGGGCAACCCTTGGGTAATGAATCTGCTTAAGAAACAAATTAGTTACCAAAATATATAGCATGAAGAATAAACATAATACAATGTTAAAAATAACTTACGAGTCCTCCTCTATCAAAAAGTGAACCCTCGAGGAGGGGCAGAAGTAAATGAGCTAGGCTCAAGAGGCGTGTCAGGAATAGGTAGGGGAGTAGATGAGGAAGCAGTAGGCGTCACATGAGACGGGGTAGCATTAGGTGCAGGAGCAAGTGCCACAGGAGGGGTGGCAACAACAAGTGCAGGAGGAGGAGACACAAGAGATGTAGCAGCAGCCGGTGGGGAGGAGGTGCCACATGAGGTCAACAGTTAGGGGAGATGGTGCCAGAGGAGGTCCAACAATAGTGGAAGTATCAACAGAAGTTGATAACCTCCTTTTCAATACTACACTAATAATCTTCAATATTTTGACTCCAGTAATTATGGGGGTAAACTTGATTTCTCAATTGTTTTTAAAGAATGCATCTCTGTTCCTTCTACATAGGTGATCCTGGTTTAGAAATCTTTGGTGACAGTCGAACTAGCTATTTTTCCTAGCAAGTTTCAAAGTAAATGCCTTCAACATTTCCATGCAGTAAGGACAAACAAATTTCCTTGTTGTGCTCCAACCAGTTAGCATCTCATAGGCTAGAAAATCACTAATTGCCCACATAGGAGCATCTCTCAGTTGACAATTCTACTTCGTAGCAATATCATATGTAAGCACACCAGACTCTTATAACATTTAAAGCTCTTCAATCAAAGGATGTATGTTGACATTGATTTTTCCCTTAATTCGGCCTATGTGGACATAATATGATCAACATCATAAATAAGAATGAGATTTGCACATTGGGGGGGG
>JXCR01140770.1:54007-70341 GCA_002079205.1 Phalaenopsis hybrid cultivar
ATATATATATATATATATATATATATATATATATATATATATATATATATATATATATATATATATATATATATATATATATATATATATATATATATATGTTGATGATGAGGATTATACTACGTTGTTTTCTAAACGTTTTTTGTGAATTTAAAACAGGGTCATGAAATTCCTTAAATGGTCGGTGGATTTTGATCATAAATCTGAATTGCCTGTGATACCGGTCTGTATTAGATTTCCAGGTCCCAAACTACATTTTTTTAATCATGAACTACTATTCTCTTTAGCTGCTGCATATGACAAGCCACTCAAAATGGACACTGCAACCATTGCTCTCACTAGGCCCTCAGAGGCTCGTGTCCTTGTAGAAAGAGATACTACTCAGCCATTTTGTAACGAAATCTGAATTGGCTCACAACATCATGGATATTGGCAACAGGTGGAGATAGAACACCATTCTCCTTATTGCACACATTGCTCCATGTTTGGTCATCAAACTAGTCAATGCTTTAAATTAAATCCTCTACTTAAAGGAAACAATCAATTTCAATTAATGGATCCACCAACTAATCTAAAAGAAGGTCCGAAAAATAACCTTCAAGGTATTCATACCATTGTTGAAACTGGTAAGACTCAGACTGAGCTTCAAAATGATGAGGTGGAGCCTCAGAATGTTCCAACCACTCATACCATTGTTGAAACTGGTAAGACTCAGACTGAGCTTCAAAATGATGAGGTGGAGCCTTAGAATGTTCCAACCACTGCTGTATCTCTACCTAACGCTCTGGTCACTACATCCATCCCTTGCTTTGGAAATGATAACATTATACCTAGTGCTCTCGTTACTCCTAATGATCCTTCTGGATTGCCTAATTTTCCTCCTCATTTGCAAGATAGTACTACTGATGTTAATGTCTCTGTCGAGCAAACTGTGCAAGAAGTTATTGATGACCCCCCCCCCCCTCATAATTCAATTCACAACATCCTTATTCCTACGATACAAGGAAATACTAATGAAATTGTTTCTTCTCATGATACTTCGACCTCCATTCTCCCTACTTTGTTGCAGGTGTCTCTTCAAGATGCAACTAACAATTTAAAAAATGAATGACAGGTTCAATGCCATTCAAGAAGGAAAGGTAAAAAATATATAGAACTTGCGAAGCTAAATGAACCTAGCATTTCTTGAGAAGGTACATATCACTCTGATGGAGAGAAGGTTGTTAATCCCACTATATCTTCTAGTAGGATTGCTTCCAGACACCATGTTTAAAATTTTGGTTTGGAATATTAGGGGAGTGTCTGACCCTTCCTCCCTTAATAGACTGAAGCACTTGTGTAGGGTCAATAAAATCTCTATCTTCGCTATTCTAGAGCTCATGGTAATCGTTAATACCAATAAAATTCTTAGTCACTTCAAAAGTTATCACCACTCTTGCAACAAAAACAACAAAATCTGGATTTTTTGGAAAAGAAATGTTATCCTTTCCATTGTGGAGGATGATGATCAATTTATTTTAATTTAGTATAAGATGGAGGATTAATTTGGCTTGGCCACTTTTGTTTATGCTAGCTCTTTAGTGCAGGAGAAATATCTCTTGTGGCACAAACTTGAAATTATGGGAACTACCGTCATTGATAATTGGTTTTGTGGAGGTGACTTTAACATGTTAATGAAGCCTACTGAAAAGAAAGGTGAGGGAAGATGTGACACTGCTCTTATAAATAGATTTTGTAATTTAATATCTCAATCTGGTTTTTTTGAATTGGGTTACGCGGGTGCCCCTTTCACTTGGAGAAGAGGGCTGCTTTCTCAAAGGCTGGATAGATTTTTGGAGAATGGTTCCTTCGTAAGCCACTTTCCCATCTTGCATGTTCAACATTTAAATTCTGCTTCCTCTGATCATAAACCTAGTTTGTTGACTTTGACTTTTAATGACAAACCTATTATCTCTCATTTTAAGTTCTTTAACATTTGTACCACTCATGAATCTTTTTTGAGTTTGGTGCAGCAGGCTTGGAAGACTTAGATGGTTGGCTCTCCTTGTTATATTCTATGGAAACTTCATAAAAAAGTTGCTGCTCATTTGAGAAAGTGGAATATGCAGGTCTTTGGAAATGTTCACTCCAAGGTCTCTGAGGCACAAAGGGTTGTTGATCAATTGGAAACACAAGATGTCTGTACCTCTGGTTGGGTAGACTCCATGGCTAAAGCTCAGCTAGATCTCCTTACTGTTATTAATCTGGAGGAGGAACGTCTAAAACAAAAGGCTAATGATATATCCTTTATAGATGGGGACCGTAATACTAAATATTTTCATGCTACCCTTAAGCACAGAAGGAACATCAATAGCATCCTGAAAATTAAAAATATGAACGAGGACATAATCACTAACATGGATGAAATTGGTGAAAGTGTTGTACATCACTTTACTACTCTCTATCAATCTATTGTGCACACCACCTCTATTGACACTACTCTTTTTTTGGATGATAGGGAATTTGTTAATTCCCTAATCTTATCCTATATTCCTGTTGAGACTGAGATATACTCTGCTTTTGAATCTATTAACCCTAATAAAGCCCCTGTCCTTGATGGTTTCTCCTCCTCTTTCTATTTTTACTCTTGGAGTATTATCAAGAAAGATGTCATATTAGTTATCCAAAGCTTCTTTCTTGGTGAAAATCTCGATAATTATTTTAGTTCTGCCACCATTATGTTTATTCCTAAAACAAATGACAAGCTTACGTGGCATAATTTTCGTCCTATCTCTCTTAACTTGGTTATATCTAAGGTCATAAACAAAATTCTTGTTACTAGACTACAACCTCGTCTCCCTCACCTTACATCTCCACATCAATCTGCTTTCATCAAAGGCAGGGAGATCGCTGATAATATTTTACTGACCCAGGAAATCATTGAGGATCTTAATAAAAAATTCAGAGTGTGTGTGGGGGGGGATTATGGTTCTCAAATTGGACATAAAAAAAGGCTTTTGACACTATTAGCTGAGACTTCATTCTTAATATTTTGATTGCTAAAGGGTTCAAGAATGACTTTTGTATGCTCATCAAAAGGTGGCTAAAGACTAATCACTATAGTGTGCTTGTAAACGACAAGGCTTATGGCTTTTTTCCTGCTTTCAGGGTTATCAAACAGGGGGATCCTCTCTCTCCTACTATGTTCATTATTGCTTTTGATTACTTCTCTCGCCTTATCAATCAAGTACAACTCCAATATCCGCACATACAATACTCTAAAAAATCGAAGATCTTGGTCAGTCACTTTGATTATGCTGATGATGTTATTATCTTCTCTAATGCTAGCAAGAATGTCGTTAAGGGCATTATGAATGTTTTAGAGGATTTTCAGAACTCCTCTGGCTTCCTTTTCAACAAATCTAAATGCTCTATTTACTTTGCAAATATATTCCCAATCACATTGAAAATTAGGCCATTGACTATACGGTTGTAAAACTGCTAAGCTACATATTAAATATCTTAGGGTGAATATCCTTAGGGTCAGGAGGAAGCAAAACCAATTTGATGAGGTTGAAGATAAAATTAAATAAAGGATCCATGATTGGAGAAACATTTTTCTATCTAATGGTGGCCGACTCATCTTGCTTAAAAGTATTCTTTGCAGTTTACCTCTTTATGCTTTGCAAGTCATTAAGGCCAAAAAACACTCTGAAAAATCTTGACATCCTTTTTAACAAATTTCTTTGGCTTGCGTCTGGTTTCGGTAAAATTTCGGCCGATTGGGCTACAGTTTATATGCCTCGATTTTCTAGAGGGCTTGGCTTCAAAACTCTGCAGCAAATTGTTCATATCAATATGTATAGGTTTTGGTATAAATTTCGTGTGGGTGAGTCTGTTTGGGTACAATATCTGTATCATAAATATTGTCATACTGCTCACCCATCTATTATGGTTTGGAAAACCGGAGATTCTAAACTTTGGGAAGCTATAATCCTTGCTAGAACTATTGCTTCTTAGTTTATCTTTTGAAAAGTTGGAAATGGTAAAATCTTCTTTTGGCATGACCAGTGGGGCACATCAGAACTTACTACTTTTCTAACCTGTTGATTTCTGATGTTTGTGAGGGTGGAAATTGGAATATTAATATGTTAACGTCCTTGGTGGGAGACTTAGCTCCTTCTGTTTTCACTACCCAAATTCTTAATGGGGGTAGAGATAAACCTATGTGGAAATTTCTTTCTACAGGGTATATAACTAAAATGTTATATACTAATACTCACAGCTATCACAAATGGAAATGGAGCTCTTCCATATGGCACTCTTTTATTTCTCCTTCCACCTCTTTCTTTCTCTGGAGATACTTTCATTCATTTTTGCATCTAGATGACATACTTAAGCTAAAGGAGCTGAAATTGGCTTCTATTTGCTATATTTGTAAGAGAGAAGCCAAATCATCCCATAATTTATTTTTTGAATGTTGTTTTGCTAGGCAAGTTTGGATTACTGTTGGTGCGCTTCTTGGAGTCTGTTAGCCTAGCCCCTTTAGTTTAAATAAAATATTTGGGGTTTGGCAATGGTTTACTGCTTTTCCCCCTAAGATGAATTATTTCCCCTTAATGGCCCTTTGGTTCATCTGGATTGCTCGAAATGATTATAAACATTACTCTCCCCCCCCCTCTCTTACTACTATAATTTCTTTCATTATGACTCATTATTATAAAGCTGTTAGAGCTCTAACTAATGCTACTGCCACATCTAATATTGAGGGAAGAAAGAGACCTGTTTTAGTCAGATGGTTACCACCTTCATTTGGGTGGTTTAAGGCCAACATTGATGCTAGTTGGTTTAATATGGTTGCTTGTGCTAGTGGTTTGTTTAGAGACTGTTATGGGATTTGCCATAAGTTCTTTGCTTCACCTATTGTTGCCTCCACTTCTCTTGAGGTTGAATGTTATGTTGTTCTTTTGGCTTTAAAGGTCATTATGTCTTTTAATTTTAAATGTGTTATCATTGAGACCGACTCAAAATGTCTCTATAATATCCTCATAAAGAATTCTGAGCCGGTTTGGAATATAAATTGTTTACTACAACACATTTATAATGATATACATAGCATTAAGCTTCAAATCCTCTTCACTTTCACCTATAGTGAGGGAAATGTTCTTGCTGATTGGCTTTCTAAGCTGAAGTTAAATGATGCCCTGGTTGGCATTACACTCTCTTTTCCCCTTAAAAGTTGTATACTGAGTGATATGATGGACACTCCTTATTTGAGGAGATGATGGATCTTTATGCTGAATATTTTCTCTAATTTCTTTGGGCATTGCCCCCTCTGCTCTGTAGGGCTTGTCCCTTCTCATGCCTCACGAATTGTGGTAAGAAGGTTGGGTTTGATTGCTCCTTTGCAGCAGATTATATTAAGTCACTTTCTGGCCTGAATTTCTGCTTTTTGTGCTATTGAAATTCCTCTCTGGAATTTTCTTTTGTGGCTTTTGACAATAGGTGGTATACTGGATTGCCATCTCCCTTGCTATATTATTTTGCCAAACCTGAATCATTGGAGGAATTTTGAAAATAATATTAGAAGGCATTCTGGGGTTGAAATTTTCTGCTTTCATATTACTGATGGGATCTTGGTTTCAGAAATGTCTCACTAGTGATCTTAACTGTAACTGTATTATTCACTACCTATGTATACATCCACACACATAGTCACATAAATATGCACCTATATCTGGGGGCGGGATACCAAATGTGAATTGTTTCTATCTTTTCTGTTTACTGGCTGAGTATTATCAGGAATATCTTTTGGTTTCTGTACATCAACGAAATACACTACACCATGAGATATATTGATCATGGTATAGTGTACTTTGGCACCAATTTCATTCTTAATTTTTATTATGATGGGATTCGGTTCCTATACAGTGCCTACGATACTGTTTTGCTGTGGGCATGCAATTTGAGCGGTTACATTTCTGCAAGTAATTCACTCTCGAATACTTTGGGGCTTTTTTCCTGCTGTCTTCCTTTTAGTTTCCTTTTTGCAGCTTTTCTGGATCCGCTTTATTCTCACAGTACTGGCCTCAAAACTTTCATTGATGACCTACATGGCTGCTGGTTCAATTTTTGTTCACCGCTCGGTTTTGGTATGATATTTGTTTTGATTTCCCTTACTTTGGAGCAACTCTACAACATTTCGCTTCTTATGGTTTGGATTTCGGTTGCTTTGAATGAAGAATTTTTTGGCTTTACAACTCTCACTGTTTTTTGCAATGTATTTACATGTTCACATTGGGTATATCTCCTTGAACTAGTATATTTACAGTCGGATTATTTGTACTTCTGTGGGTATACCTTTTTGCTTTTTTCTTTCCTGTTTTTTGCGTGGATTTGTAATGCGGAAGGAGGAACTCCTAGGACGCTATGTTTTCCTTTTAATTTTAGTGGAGATCCTCTTTCCCTCCCTCTTTTTGTAACCTCATTTTATATTAACGCATAGAGAGCCACGAGTTGCTATTTTCTTTATATATATATATAGTAATACCTATCTATTTTGCAACTTTAATCTCTCCTAAACATCACATTAACCCCAAATCAAAGCATAACAAGTACTCATTCATCACAACACTTCTAACGCATGCAACTGAGATCTAATTTATTCAAAATAAGACGACAGAACACCAACAACTAATTATTTATACCCCGCACACAAATTAAAAATAAAACCCTGAATGATATGAATCACCACACAACGAATCGCATCACGTTGTGTGCACAAACCTAATTTGATGGATCCACACCATCAACATACGGAATCTTTTCTCCAACGGAGGACAGTTAATTTCAGATCACGTAGGAGGGAGCAGGCGCAGGAGCATGAACCGGAGAACTGACCTGCAGAAATTTGTAGATCTCAAACCTAACCAAACAGCTGCTTCCAAAAACACGACATCCGGTCTTATCATAGCAGTTAGCCGATACAGTCCTCAATGCATAATCCAAGCAATCAAAGCACGCATTTTCCCCAAGATCCCGCGTGCACTGCGCCGTTCCATAGACCGTCACGTCCTCATCCACATATTTCTCCCCATAGCCAAACTTCTCCGCCCCCCTCACCGTTTCCTCCAAAACCTCTCCGGCCAACAGGTCGCTCACCGCTCGTTGAAGCTTCGTGATGTTCACAGAAGCGTCAAGGGAATACCACACACTCCCAACGCTCTTCTCCGGCTTCCCGATGAAGTTCTCGGTGTCGTAGTGAAGATAACAGTCCTCGTGCCATGTGTGGATCTGGGCTGCATTAGGGCATGAAGATCGGATCTTTTGTGCAGCGTTGGTGATGCATGCGGAGCATGCTTTTCGGCTCTGGTCTCCTTGGCATAGCGTGACGCCGTAGACTGTTTCGCAGCTGTCGGAGGCGGCGGAGGAGATGGCGTAGCCCTGAAGAGAAGTCTTCCCCACCAAGTCGAGAAGGAGGTTGTTGATATTGGTCTGCAGCAAGTTATTTCCGGTGAAGTTCTTCTCGCATTGTTGAATGGGTAGTAAAACTGTGCTGAGGGTGGCGATGGGGAAGAAGACGAGGAAGAGGATGGAAAGGAGCTGCATTGCAGAGACTAATTGAACAAAATTTGATTTGGTTAGATGTCTTTGAATACTTTCATCCTAGCCTGCGATTTCTACATGTATATAAATGTAAAGCCTGAGAAGAGCCGGCCTGCCTGTACATTTGGGACAAACTAAGAAGGCGACAAAGGAGATAGAATTTGTGTGCCATTTGGCTCTTATTGGCCGGCAACAAAAAACAAAACAAAATTTGATGAATTGTATCACGTTATACTTGTGATGGTATGATGAGATCGAATCAAATGTATTAAAGGAGTCAAATTGAAGTTTTTTTCAACTAAAAAATTAGAGATGGTTTGCGTGTAGGCTTCCCATAGAAGAACTGTTCAAACTTTGTATGCCGACGGAAATGTAGAGTCAGACGCAGGACCATTTCTGTGCTTTTAAATTTAATTATTGACTGGTTCAATTTGCAATTTTGACTATTGGGGTTTCGATTCTCTTAATGTGCCATTTTTTGGGTGATTGCATTAAATAAATGAAGGATATGATTTTAGATTTCATGGAGGTAATATAAATTATATTAGCTTAGAGAATATTTATTCAAATCAAATAAATAAATTTAATGATATTCAAGGTGATCTAATCTAAATTGAAACAAGCTCAAATCAAGCTTTCGAAATATGATTAAAAAATTTGGAACATCAAGTAAAGGATCAATATGTTAAGAGGGTAAGATCATTCAATTTTGAGGTCATTTAGGAATTATAAAAGGATGAAAGAACGATTATTGATCGAGTGAATTAATACAATGTTGGTTTTCAAAACCAAACTTTAAACGCCAACAAAAATGGAGGAATTTTTTTAGTAGTTTACACACCCTCTACATTTTCTGGTTTAATTTATAAGCAAATACAATCACATTTTTCTGAAAATAAAACTAACTAACAACTTAACGGTTTTTCTAACCACATAACCACAAAACAGTTTTCAAAACTTCCTAATCCATATGAAAAATGTGCAAAAATACATAAAGAATTTCTAGAGACAACTAGATTAACACAACAATCTCATCCTTAAGCTTGTTGTCCTTCACTGACGATTCGCACACCAATTTTTTCTCTCATCTTCAAGAACTTCAATCTTGCAAGTGACTTTGTCAGAATATCAGCACGTTGATCTTCTGTGCAAACATGTTGAATTTCAATCATTCTAGATTCAACACAATCTCTAATGTAGTGAAATCGGGTATCGATATGTTTGCTCCTCTCATGGTAAACTGAATTCTTGCTTAATGCAATTGCGGACTGATTATCAATCTTCAGAACTACTTTCTTAACTTCAGTTTTTAACAAATCTGCCAATAGTCGTCCCAGCCACACTCCTTGACACGCTGCTGCACATGCAGCGATGTACTCTGCTTCACAGGAAGATAGTGCAACCACTTTCTGTTTTTGTGAACACCAACTAATAGGACTTGACCCAAGGAAAAATATTAAACCTGAGGTACTTTTCCTATCATTAGTATCACCAGCTAGATCACTATCTGAATAACCGATCAGTTCCAAGCTTCCTTTCTTCTTCTCATAAACACAACCAAGGTTTAAAGTTCCTTTCACGTACCGTAATATGTGTTTCACTGCGGCCATGTGCTCCGTTGTGGGCCTTTCCATGTATCTACTCACCATGCCAACAGAGAATGCCAAATCTGGGCGCGTGTGCAGTAGATATCTTAAACTGCCAACAATACTTCGGTACAAAGTTGTTTCTACAGGTGGACTTGTGCTTTCCTTACTCAGTTTTAGACGAGGTTCCATCGGAATTTGTGAAGGGTTGCAATCTTTCATGCCGCATTTGTCTAAAACCTTTCTTGCATATGCCGACTGATTAAGTGTAATCCTTTGAGAATTTTGACATACTTCAATTCCCAAATAGTAGCTTAGTAACCCAAGGTCACTCATGCTAAACAATTTCTTCATCTGTGATTTGAACTTGTCTATGTCTTGAATACACTCTCCAGTGATGATTAAATCATCCACGTAGACTCCAACAATTAAAATCCTTTTACCTTGATTTCTCATGTACACGGCATGCTCTAAAGAACACCTCTCAAAACTGAGTGTCCTCAATGATTTGTCCAGTTTTGAGTTCCAGGCTCTAGGTGCTTGACGCAAACCGTACAATGCTTTGTGCAGTTTTAACACCTTGTGCTCTTCTCCCTTTATTTCAAATCCCGGCGGTTGAGTGACATACACTTCCTCTTCCAAATCACCGTTGAGGAAGGCTGACTTCACATCCATATGATGAACCTCCCATCCTTTATGTGCCGCAATAGAGAGTAGCAAACGTACTGTCTCTAGCCGAGCAACAGGGGCAAAAATTTCATCAAAGTCTATGCCTTGTCGTTGAACGTACCCCTTTGCCACTAATCTCGCCTTGTGCTTCACAATTCTGCCTTGAGTGTCCTTCTTTAGCTTGTAAACCCATTTTAGACCTATAGGTTTGTGGCCTTCGGGTAATGAAACGAGCTTCCAGGTTTCATTTCTTCGAATGGAAGAAATTTCCTCCTCCATTGCTTTTCTCCACATCAGGTCTGCCTTAGCTTCTTCGAGAGTTGATGGCTCCTCCTCTCCTAGCAAACACAATCCCGAATACTCTAGTTCTATTGGAAAGGTTTCATCGTAAAGGCTTTTGATGTCACGCTTACCCCGTGGTCCTTCTAATGAACTCTCATCAGATGTTGTGGGCTGCACTGCTTCTGTCAAGGCCGAACCATCAAGAGCATCAAAAGTTGTATCTGGAGTGTGTGGTGTCAATGAATCAGGATCTGAAACAGATGTTCTGAATCTGATGTTCATCACTGGTGAAGCATGCTGGTATTGGTTATCAGTTTGTTCCCGTGTCGGCTGTGGGAAATCCATACCAGAATTTTTGATATCAATACCAGAACCGTTGAACGTCTCTTTATCTTCCTGATTTGTCGTATCAGATGCATCTGCTATGGTAAAATAATGTGCTGTAAGAGTTTTCTCTGCTGATCCTGTACCTGCTACTGAAGATTTACTCCACTCCCACTTCTTCTTCTTCTCCTCGAACACTGCATCTCGTGTCACCACAACTCATATTGTTGCTGGATCAAACATTCAATAGTCTTTCGTGTTCATATCATAACCGATGAACACCATTTGCTTGCTACGATCAGCCAACTTCGGAAGATGCGGTGTAACTACTTTTACATGTGCAAGACATCCGAAAATATGAAAATGATCGACACTTGGCTTGCGGTCATAATATGCTTCATAGGGTGTTTTGCCGACGACGCTCTTTGTTGGTGCTCTATTTAAGATATATACGGCAGTTGATACCGCTTCTCCCCAAAATTCGCCCGGGACTTCCATACTTTTCAACAAGCTCCTTGCCATGCCGACCACCGTCTGATTTCGTCGTTCGACAACTCCATTCTGCTGAGGAGAATAAGGCGCCGTGAGATAACGCTTAATTCCCAACAGCTCACAGTAACTCTTGAACTCATTTGAGATGAATTCACCGCCACGATCCGTGCGCAAAGCTTTCAACTTACTGTTTTTCTCTATTTCGGCTGCAGCTTTGACCTTCTTAAATGCCTCAAATGCTTCATTTTTGTCTCGGATCGGCACCTGCCACATAAATCTGGTACAATCGTCAACCAACAACAAGAAATAGCGCTTCCCTCCGTGAGTAGCAGGGGTAATTGGGCCGCACAAATCTCCATGCCACAATTCAAGAGGTGATTCTGCTCGGAATTTTGCCACTGCTGGAAAAGGATTTCGGTGTTGCTTTCCAATCAAACAACCATCACAGATGCGGTCCTCATGCTCGATTTTGGGCAAGCCGTGCACCATCTTTTTCTGACTTAGAAACTTCAAAGCATGAAAATTAACATGCCCATATCTTGCATGCCATCGCCATGCTTCTTCTTTGCTCCTAGCCAGAAGGCATTCGGGGAGAGCTGGTGCTATGTTAAACATATATAATCGGTTGCTTGACCTGTTCACTTTTGCTAGTAGCCTTTGTGATCTGTCTAAAATAGTCATAACACCTCCTTCAACCTCAACTTTGCATCCGTTCTCATCTAACTGGCCAAGACTTATTATATTGCTTTTCAACATCGGGATGTAGTAGACATTAGTAAGTATTCGATGTTCACCTGCGAAGCCTTCAAACAAAACCGAACCTCTTCCTTGGATTTCTACAGTCGAGCCATCCCCAAATTTGACCGACCCTTTAATTGTCGTGTCAATTTCAGCAAATTTTTCAATACAACCGGTCATGTGATTACTTGCACCAGTATCTAAATACCAAGCCTTCTCTCGGGTGTTTTTAAACTTTGACACCACCTTGTCTTCATGCAATAACACCTGCTCGTTCTGTATTGCGTGGCTGAGAACACAAGTTTCTGTCATCAACAGTGCTGGTTCATCTTCGGTTTGCGTTGCAACAAGGTTTGCTTTTTCTCTTCGGTTTGGTTTGGGACACTCTTTTGCAAAATGACCATATTCATTACAATTGAAACACTTAACCTTGGATTTGTCGAAGTTACGTGGCTTTCGGTCTTCACCTCGACCTCCACCATATCCACGCCCACGACCACGTCCTCTCCCGTGACGTCCTCCTTTTTTGTTGTTGTTGGAACCTTCATCTTTCTTTGCCTTTGAGATTCTTGCCTCCCACTCGGCCTGGGTAAGGAGTAACTGTTCTCCACTACCCTTTGAGTGCAATCGCCCTTTAAGCCCTTCCTCGAATGTTCTGAGACGACCTATCGCCTCGGAAACCGGCATCTTCTCAGTATCGCCAAATTGTTCGATTGTTCCAATAATTTGGAGAAATCTATCTGGAACTGCACTGAACAATTTTTCAACAACTTCACTGTCGTCGAACTTCGTGCCCAGTGAGCGGATCTCACCCACCAGCGTGGTAAGCTTCATGGAAAATTCGTTTATTGTCTCTGAATCCTCCATGTGTAACTTGTTCAGTTGTTGTTTCAGAACCTGTACGCGTGCCTTCTTAACGCGATCTTCGCCGACTCGCATCTCCCTGAGTGCGTCCCAAGCCTCCTTTGCCGTCTTTTTCTCCGCGATTACCATCATCACGTCATCCGACACGGCTTGAGAAATGGCTACCATGACGCCTTGATCTTTGTCATCATCTTTTTCTTCACCTTCAATCACTGACCATACTCCTAGTGAATGCAAGGTTATCTTCATCTTGACAGCCCATATGTTGTAGTTCGTTTCACTTAAAGTTGGAAATTGGATCGGGATTGAGGCTCCTCTTGCCGTCGGTTTGATGACAGCAAGTGACTTAGATGGATCTTCATCATTTCCGGGCCATTTCTTTGACACCTTCTCTATGATACCAAATGTTGGTTTTCAAAACCAAACTTTAAACGCCAACAAAAATGGAGGAATTTTTTTAAGTAGTTACACACCCTCTACATTTTCTGGTTTAATTTATAAGCAAATACAATCACATTTTTCTGAAAATAAAACTAACTAATCACTTAACGTTTTCCTAACCACCTAACCACAAAACGGTTTTTAAAACTTCCTAATCCACATGAAAAATGTGCAAAAATACATAAACAATTTCTAGAGACAACTAGATTAACACAACATACAAATCATATGATGAAGTATTTAAGAACTTTGGAAAATAATACTTTAAAACTACTCAATAAAATTATAAATAGTCCATATTAACTCTTACCTAAAGGAGGATTGAACTTGAATTACAAATTAGAGATATATTTGAGATACGACGAACCGTACGAAATATCGATGTTAAAAATCTCCTCCAACTATCACATATGCTTAATTGTTATTGTTCAGTCATCACCACATTGCTAACAACTGATTAACATTGTTTGATTTTTATAGCTGTCTTCACTTCATTTACAACATTTTTTCTTATCACTTTTGAAAAAAATTCTAGCTTGAGTTTCAAACAATGTATTTCTCTCATTTGGAAGAAGAGCAAATATTTGTATGTTTACTTATATAGATGATCATTTAATTGGTCAAATCACAATATTTTCTTTAGTCAAAATTTACAAAATGCTCCATTGATCAATAGCCTGTATGGTAATTTTCTCAATAATAATTTTTTTAATTAGCCCTTAAGTTCCTTAATGTTCTCAAAATTACTTATTTACTGGTATTTTAGTTTTCACTTATAGAGACATTCATTTTAACTACAGGCATGGAAGTTTTTTTAATCCTTGAATTAATGTTTCAAAATTCTTAATCATACTTCAAGTGCTTGATTTGAGCTCATTTGAACTCAAATTGGTTGACATTTGCTTTATATCATCTCATATCTCTTGTCTAGAACTTCAATTCAACTATAAATGTGATAAAAAAAAGCTTAGATATTTATAAATTTAATTCTAAAGTTTTATAAGTATTTCCTTGTATGGTCATGCTTGATAAGTAGATTTTCTTATCACAGGTTCATTAACCACTATTTTAGATGTCAAAGATCATATTATTTGAAAACCAATTAAATTATAAAAAATAAAAAATTAAATTTTTGAAAAAAAAATTTGAATCATGATTTCTCATAAATATGAATCTAAACCACATTTTTGGGCTCAATGTTAAATAGATTCCATAAAAATTTATTTAATCCATACTATATTTGGTGCAATACTCAAATTAAAATTTTTCCCTAAATTCTTTAAATATTCAAAACTTAATTGAGTGTGTAAAAGGCACAACATTTTAGGTGCAAAGAGATGAAAATGATAATCTTTTTCTTCATTGCTTTAAGTTGTTATAATGTTTTAAAATTAAATAAAAAGTAAAGTTAATAAAAATAATTGACAAATTTAATTTTGGCAAAAAAAAAAACTATTTATTAAACAAATCTTATAAGTCTTCTGCCCTTCAATTAAAATTTTATTATTTTTAGGCCTCTTACAATTTTGTTCTAATTATTTTATTTTTCAATGACATGTGAATGATCATATGTATTTTAATTCAGAAGAGAAACTTCACCAGTTTGTGGCATTTGTACCAATTATGAGCTATGAGTCAAGATGATCATTAGATGGTGTTTCATATTTGTGCAATTTCTATGAATGATATTTAGACTATTTTCGGGGGGCTTAATATTTTATGTATGCAAATATTATGAATCAAATGGTCATATTGGTAAATTGTTATCGTGTTTATAGCCTTTAACAACATCTTGTTATTTTCCAAGAACAAATTTTCAAAACACATTTTTCAATTTTAAAACAATTAGCCAAGCGAATGATCTTCCAAATTAATTTAATTTTACAAAAATAGCTTTCAGTTAATTTAATTGTAATTGATTTTACGAGGTGGAAGGCTTAATCCTAAAAACCTAATTATTGATCCAATAATTATAATCTCGCTCTCTCTCTCTCTCTCTCTCTCTCTCTCTCTCTCTCTCTCTCTCTATATATATATATATATATATATATANCCGGAATTTTGCCACTGCTAGAAAAATATTTCGGTGTTGCTTTCCAATCAAACAACCATCACAGATGCGGTCCTCATGCTCGGTTTTGGGCAAAGCCGTGCACCATCTTTTTCTGACTTAGAAACTTCAAAGCATGAAAATTAACACGCCCATATCTTGCATGCCATCGCCATGCTTCTTCTTTGCTCCTAGCCAGAAGGCATTCGGGCAGAGCTGGTGCTATGTTAAACATATATAATCGGTTGCTTGACCTCTTCACTTTTGCTAGTAGCTTTTTTGATCTGTCTAAAATAGTCATAACACCTCCTTCAACCTCAACTTTGCATCCGTTCTCATCTAACTGGCCAAGACTTATTATGTTGCTTTTCAACATCGGGATGTAGTAGACATTAGTAAGTATTCGATGTTCACCTGCGAAGCCTTCAAACAAAACCGAACCTCTTCCTTGGATTTCTACAGTCGAGCCATCCCCAAATTTGACCGACCCTTTAATTGTCGTGTCAATTTCAGCAAATTTTTCAATACAACCGGTCATGTGATTACTTGCACCAGTATCTAAATACCAAGCCTTCTCTCGGGTGTTTTTAAACTTTGACACCACCTTGTCTTTATGCAATAACACATGCTCGTTCTGTATTGCGTGGTTGAGAACATAAGTTTCTGTCATCAACAGTGCTGGTTCATCTTCGGTTTGCGTTGCAACAAGGTTTGCTTTTTCTCTTCAGTTTGGTTTTGGACACTCTTTTGCAAAATGACCATATTCATTACAATTGAAACACTTAACCTTAGATTTGTCGAAGTTAAGTGGCTTTTGTTCTTCACCTCGACCTCCACCATATCCATGCCCACGACCACGTCCTCTCCCGTGACGTCCTCCTTTTTTGATGCTGTTGGAACCTTCATCTTTCTTTGCCTTTGAGATTCTTGCCTCCCACTCGGCCTGGGTAAGGAGTAACTNCATTATAGTGCAGAATTTTGGCCTGAAAACAAGAAGCATAAAATTAAGTATGAGTGGCTTTACACAGAGACAACATGTGTCATGTTAGAAAATGAATTAGACATGTATATATAAAAAAAAAAAATCTTAATTTATTAGAATTAAATGAAAATATAACACTCAATAGGGCACAATGAACAAAACAACTTCTTGTTGTTGTGATATTTATAAACCTATATGCATAAAAATGTGTATTTCACAAAACACGATCCAAATATTATGGAGCAGGAGAGTGCAAAGATGAAAGAAGTGAAAGCATTTCACATTCCAGGCTTCTAGCAAAAACATAAGAGTAAAAAAAAAA
>JXCR01140770.1:91909-130730 GCA_002079205.1 Phalaenopsis hybrid cultivar
AAGTTACCTAAGAATACTCCTAATAAAAATCAAGAAAAATTACCTTCAAGGAGTTCAAATGGTAAGGAAATTTCAAAGATATCGAACTAAGATGTGTAAAAGGGATTGGTTCAAATTTGGAGCATTTTGTTTTGGAGTCCAAAGGAGGAAACACTAAAGGATGTCACGGATCCGAAGGAGAACTGGTGACTTCCTAAGCTATCCTATTATTTGGTTTTAGTTTAGGAGAAATTATTTAGATGTTTTATCCTGACAATTTTTTTATTAGGATTTACATTTGTGTGAAGCAATCAACACAAATACCCTTGAAGATGTGAGGATTTGTGTCATGACAAATGACAACCTCGGAAACCTAAGGCGAGTTAGGACTTAGATTGTACAACAGGATTGTACAAAGGCCTAAAAAAACATGTTTGAGGATTTATGTTGCACTAAGCAAACAACCTCGAATTCATATGACTTTGTTGTTTAAAGCTAAGGAAGGGGTGTATAGTCGTAGATCCTCTTGCTGTTGAAGATAGCCGGGTTGCCCACCATGTAAGCTCCAAGATCCTCGTTGTAGCGGAGCGCAAGTTCTCTAGGTCATAATGTCAAATCAGGTGACCCTATGGTTAAAGTTTTTTAAATTTTATTATGGGCATATTANTAGTGGATAATAAAAATCAAATGATTTTGATCTTTATGTTTTCTAAATTAAATGTTTTAAGCAAATTGGGGTTTGCTCAAAATAGTGATGTTTTGATTTTTAAAAATCATGAAATTATTTCCTAAGACTACTCTCGTCATAAGGAACTCATATGCATTTTTGTAGAATTTTCTAAGCCACATATAATTTTCTATAAATATTTGAATAGAAAATTCATCAACTTAGAAAATTAAGATCTCTCTCTAGAGATCTCCTATGTCTTTGGAAAAATGTTCAAATTGTGCACCTAGACAGAGGCTACAATATATAAAAATTTGGGGTCAATGTGATAATTCAATATGAATGGAGAATAGAAAAACCCCTAACCCTAATTTATTTTTAAAAAAATAATTTATGCATCAAATTAATGTGAAAATAATTCCACATGGTTCTCCTCTGTTCACTGAGCAAGAGGTGTTTTTATTTTATTTTTATGAATTTTCTATACAAAGATATGGATTTTTGAAGTTTCAGAGCTATTTTCTGAATTTATTAAATATCCTATTTATTTATTCAAACCGCGGGCTGACTGGATCCTTGGATCNTCCATTTTTTATTGCAAATCATCAAATGAATTAATTAATATCAGAAATTACCCATTTCCCATTTTGATTAAGCCTAAATATTCATTAAGGCCAAAATATCCNAATGTTCATTAAGGCCAAAATATCCAAAATTACAATTTTGCCCCTAAGGGTCCAATCTTTCATAATTTGTCAAATTTAAGTCAAATGACTTTGAAATTTTTTTATGTAACCCTACTGATAGGTCAATTAATACATCAGAGGAGAAAATGTGGATTTTCACAATTTAATTTAATTTATTTTCATGCAAAAATATGCATCTTCGAAGAAAATTCTAAAAGATAATTAGGACAATTCCTAATCACTTGAAATTTTTATGTGAGCTAGCCCTAGACCAGAAAGTCATTTGACCAAAATTTAATGATTTTTGGAAGTTTCTATAATTTATTAAAATTAATTAAAGTTTTGAAGACTTTAATAAAAATAAAATATTTTATATGTTGAAAAATATGNGCCCTAGGCCAGGGAGTCCTTTGGCCAAAATTTCATAATTTTTTGAAGTTTCTGTGATTTATTAGAATTAATTGAAGTTTTGGGGNGTTAAAAATATTAAATAATCTCAAAATCCTTTAAAATTTTTATGGTGAATTCTCTGACTCATAAGTCACAGTGGAGAATAAAAATCAAAGGATTTTGATCTTTATGTTCTCCAAGTTAAATGTTTCAAGCAAATTGGGATTTGCTCAAAACAGTAATGTTTTGATTCTTAAAAATCATGAAATTATTTCCTAAGACTACTCTGGCCATAGGNTTTTAAAAATAATGATATTCTGATTTTTAAAAATTATAAAATTATTTCCTAAGACTACTCTGGCCATTGAGAACTCACATGAATATTTGTAGAATTTTCTAAACCACATGCAATTTTTTATAATTATTTGAGGGAACTCACATGAATATTTGTAGAATTTTCTTAGGACATGCAATTTTCTATAATTATTTGAATAGAAAATGCTTAAGAACTTAGAAAATTAAGATCTCTGTGTANGATTTTCTATAATTATTTGAACAGAAAATGGCTAAAACTTAGAAAATTAAGATCCATGTCTAAAGATCTCTTATGTCTTTGAAAAAAAGCTCAAATTGTGCATCTAGACGGAGGCTACAACATATAAAAATTTGGGGTCAAGGTGATATTCCAACATGAATGGGGAATTGAAAAACCCCTAACCCTAATTCATTTTTTAAAAATAATTTTTGCATCAAATTAATGTGAAAATAATTTCACATGGTTCTCCTCTATTCATTGAGCAAGAGGGTATTTTTATTTTATTTTTATGAATTTTCTATGCAAAGATATGGATTTTTGAAGTTTAGGAGCTTTCTGAATTTATTAAATATCCTATTTATTTATTCAAATGCGGGCTGACTGGATCATCGGATCCGTCGAAAAGCCACGCGGCGCGCTCCTATTCGACGCCTCCTTCTGACTCAGATGCCACGCGGCCCGCTTTATCATCCCGGATGATCATCCGGCTTGATCTCCGCCGTTCATCCAATACACGCGAGAATGGACGACATCCGTTCATCGTCCCCGATGGCCTTAACCGAGAGCCGTCCATTTTAAAATATTAACATCTCTCTCTTTTTTAATGTATTTCGATGATTATTTTTTTAAAATGTTCGTCTTGAAGAGGCGATTACATCTATATGGTAAACATGCTATGAAATTAAGCCATTGTAAACGCAGAGCTCGCGAAGGCTCGAGAAAGTAAATGAGTTATACCTTTGCTCCGAGAGGTTTAGCCTCAATCAGAGATTCTTCACACCTTTGTTAGATCCCAAAAAGCTTAGGGATGAAGTCTCTGGCTCTGGTATAAGGCTTATGTATGTTTTAGACCAAAGCCGATTTTGGGTGTTAGTTGAGAGCTATGGTAGAGGCTATTTCAGAGGGGGAATTGATGGGGGTTTGGCTTCTTTCACTATTGTGAAGGTGTAGGGCCAATCTATTGGGAGTTTGGTGCTGTGTATGTTGGGATTGGAATTTGTCCTGATTTCGAGCAGAAATTCAAACCCAAAATTGGATTGCCATGGTGAAATTGAGAGAGGGAAGTGAATTGGGATGTGTTAAAGGACTCTTAGAGAAGCTCTATGAGGAATTTGGTAAGCTTTAGTGAAAATTTTTTACCACCCCACTATTCATGACTGTGGGGTGGATTTTATAGAAAATAGCCAATGGGATGCTTGGTTGGCCAATTGAGAGGTTAGCCCCACTGCTTAGGTGTCAAGCAGAGGAGCTTAGCTCAATTTGGGCTGAGGTGGCTTCTTGGCATGAGTTTGGGTTTTGGCCATGTAGGGGCTCACGATTTTTGTGTTTTAGCTTGGGTTAAGGAGGCTAACCAAGGGATGGATCATGGTTAAAGCTTATGATGCTCAGTAAAAATGGCACCATAGGGTATGGACATGTGGTATGGAAAGTACATTGATTTAACCTCATTATCTCTTTTAAGCATTTTTTTCAAATTTCACCCATGGGATAAATATCAAGCCTAACCATTGACATTGATTTAACCTCTTTATTATCTCTTTAAAAGTTTTTTTCTCAAAAATTTACCCATGGATTATACTTTAAGAATTTTTCTTAAAAATTCACCCATGAGATAAATATCAAGCTTAACCATGGGTTGATGGCTCGCTTTAAACTCAACCCTAGAGTCTAGGATGAGTTATGGTAAGGCTCATTTGACCATACCAAGTTGGTTTGGGTTAGAGTCTAGGATGAGTTAAGGTAAGGTTCATTTGACCATACCAAGCTCAATTGGTTTGGATTGATGAGTTATGGTAAGGCTCATTTGACCATACCAAGCTTAATTGATTTGGATTTGGCCATAAGTCCAAATGGTGCACATGACCAAATCTTGTGTTTGAACTAGGTTAGGCATGTCAATTGGCCCAATTAAATGGTCGAATGACAAAATCTTGTGTTCGAACTAGGTTATCCATGCCAATTGGTCCAATTAAATATGGAATTTGGTGTACGAGACTATGAGGAACAACTTTCATGAAGGTTGAAAGTCATTTTGAGGTCAATTGGCTAATCAATTTGGTGGATTTTTGGTTTTAGACCCATTTTCAGCATGTTGGGCTAAGTTTGGGTCAAACTTGGGCTAGCCATGGGCTAAGCTCAAATTGATTGTTGGGATTGGTGAAGAACATCATTATGAACAACTTTCATGAAGGATGAAAGTTGTTTTGAAGTTGATTTGGTGGTCAATTTGGATGAGTTTTAATGGATTTGAATTTAGACTTAAGTTAAGCATGTATGGCTAAACTTGAGTCAAACTTGAGCTAGCTTTGGGCTAAGCTTAAATTAATTGTTGTGTTCTGTCAAAAACATCATTATGAACAACTTTCATGAAGGATGAAAGTTGTTTTGAAGTTGATTTGGGGGTCAATTTGGATGAGTTTTAATGGATTTAAATTTAGACTTAAGTTAAGCATGTATGGCTACGGTCAATTTTGATGGATTTTGATGGGTTTTGGTTTTAGACCCAAATTAGGCATATGGATCTAANCATGTGTTACGCCAAGTACCTTGATTTAACCTCTTTATTATCCCTTTTAAATTTTTCTTAAAATTTTACCCATGGGATAAATATCAAGCCTAACCATGGGTTAATGTCTCACTTTAAACTCAACCATAGGGCCTAAGGTGAGTCATGTTAAGGCTCATTTGATCATACCAAGCTCAATTGGTTTGGATTTGATCATAAGTCCAAAAAGGTGCATGTGACCAAATATTGTGTTTGAACTAGGTTAGGCATGTCAATTGGCCCAATTAACTATGGAATTTGGTGTTAGATACCATGAGGAACAACTTTAATGAAGGGTGAAAGTCATTTTGAGGTCAATTGGTTAATCAATTTGATGGATTTTTGGTTTTGGACCCTTTTTAAGCATGTTGGGCTATGTTTGGGTCAACTTGGGCTAGCCTTGAGCTAAACTCAAATTGATTGTTTTGGTTGGAGAGGAACATCATAATGAACAATTTTCATGAAGGAAGAAAATTGTTTTGAAGTTGATTTGGTGATCAAAGGACATCATTATGAACAACTTTCATGAAGGATGAAAGTTGTTTTGAAGTTGATTTGGTGGTCAAATCATTATGAACAACTTTCATGAAGAATGAAAGTTGTTTTGAAGTTGATTTGGTGGTCAATTAGATGAGTTTTAATGCATTTGGATTTAGACTTAAGTTAAGCATGTAGGGCTAAACTTGGGTCAGTGGGTTTTAATAGATTTGGATTTAGACTTAAGTTAAGCATGTAGGACTAAACTTGGGTTAAACAGCTTTAATGGATTTGGATTTAGACTTAAGTTAAGCATGTATGGCTAAACTTGAGTCAAACTTGGTTTAGACTTAAATTAAACCCTTGTCTAACTTGAACTAGTGGGTTTGGATTTAGACCTAAATTAAGCATGTAGGGCTAAACTTGGGTCAAACTTGGGATAGATTTGGGCTAAGTCCAAATTAATTATTGTATTTGATGTAAAACATCATTATGAACAACTTTCATGAAGGATTAAAGTTGTTTTGAAGTTGATTTGATGGTCAATTTGTATGGATTTTGATGGGTTTTGGTTTAGACCTAAATTAAGCCCTTAACGGTCAAATTTGGGTCAAACTTGAGTTAGCTTTGGGCTAAGCTCAAATTTATTGTTGTGTTTGGTTACAAATAACCTTATAAAGGATTTTCAACAAAAATTGGATGCCAATTTGAGATCTAAGGCATTCAATTGTTGAGATTTGGGGTGTTAGCCAATATTGGGGCTAATTTGGGGATTTTATCAAAGATAGTCAAATTGACCAAATTGGACCATGGTGTAGTTGGACAAAATGAAATTGGGAATATTTTNTCAAAAAAATTTGGATGCCAATTTGAGGTTTAAGGTATTCAATTGTTGAGATTTGGGGTGTTAGCCAATATTGGGGCTAATTTGGTGGTTTTGGTCAAAGATGGTCAAATTGACCAAATTGGACCAAGGTATAGTTGGAGAAAATGAAATTGGGAATATTTTCGATTTATTGGGAGTTTTTAGGAATTTTTTGGAAATTTTGGATTTTTGGGCCATGGAGGGGCATTTTGGTAATTTGGCCATTTTTGGAAATATTTGTCAATTTTGGCAAATTTGGATGTATTCAAAGTGTTTGGAATGAGTTTTGATCATTTTTTGCAAAATTTAAGAATTTTGGCCAAATTTGGGTCTCATGGGTCATTAAGTAATTTGGAGGTGCCTAGGGGCAAAAGACCAAATTGGTCATTTCAAGTGCAATTGGGTAGAGAACCATTCTGAATGAGTCATAGACCAATGTATTGTGAAGATATGGTGTACCCTAGTTCAAAGTCAGTACCCAGGGTCAATCCTAAGGCCAAGTAGCCCTATAGGAACTCTTCTTGAGCTTCCCCCATAATGATCTTANTTCTAAGGGCAGTTAGGTAATTTGGAGTTGTCTAGGGCAAAAGACCCAAGAGGAGCATTTCAAGTAGAATTGGATAAATATCCATTCTAAATGAACCATGGATCAATGAAATCCCCATTTTGGGCTCTTATGTAGCCAGGGTATTGTGGGGGTATGGTATTGTATATCTTAGTTCCAAACCAACATCTCGGGTCAATTCTAAGGCCAAGTAACCCTATATAAACTCTCCTTGAGTTCCCTCATAATGATCTTACCTACTAAGTGCTAGAGGTTAAAATCAATATGTGGAACTTCATGTTGAGTAAAGAGAAGAATTTTGAATTTCTAATGGTGAGGGTACCTTTTCTAGTTTTCTAAGACTAGTCAATAGGAAAAGTCCTATGGCTAGACCTAGGCTACTAAAGAAGTTTCTAGACCTCAACCAAAAGTGAGGTCAACAATATGACATAGGGTTAGGAAAACCACCAAAATTTTACTTTTCCTTCTCTCCATAAATGCCTTAACATGCATTTTAAGTTTCAGGTGGTGGAACAAGAAGAATCGCCAGGTACATTTTTATAGTTTTCAGCATTGTCTTTCTTGTACTTTCATACTATGTTTTTCATAATGTACTTTTATACCTGCAAATTTGCAGGCTAAACAACGACGTCATCCTGCATGAAAACTAAAACTATCAGGATAGCCACATCACCAAAACCAAAATCAAATCTAAAATCAATCAAGATAAAACTCACCGTCACAACATTCAAAATATAAAACAACTCAAAATTTAATCACAAATATCACACAAANTTTTTTGATTTAAGCCAAAATCAAATGGATTTGAGGTTTCATAAAGGCCAATTAATGGTTTATTTTGATGTGTAAGGATGTTGTAAAGATTTTGGAATATTAATTGAGGCCAATTTACTAAGTTATGGGTTCAATTGGGTGAGATTTAAATCATAGGGTCAAAATTGGGGGTTTTGACCCAAATCAAAATTGGGNCTTTGGGGTGTCAGCCAATATTGGGGCTAATTTTGGATTTAGGCCAAAATCAAATGGATTTGAGGCTTCATCAAGGCCAATTGATGGTTCATTTTGATGTGTAAGAATGTTGTAAAGCTTTTTGCAATATTAATTGAGGCCAATTGACTAGGCTATGGGTTCAATTGAGTGAGATTAAGTCTTATGGTCAANAATTGTTGTATTTGGTCACAAATGACCTTATAAAGGATTTTTAACAAAAATTGGATGCCAATTTGTGGTCTAANGTTTGGTCACAAATTACCTTACAAAGGATTTTCAACAAAAAATGGATGCCAATTTGAGGTCTAAGGCATTCAATTGTTTAAAATTGGGGTGTTAGCCAATATTGAGGCTAATTTTGGGAATTTTGGATTTAGACCAAAATCAGATGGATTTGAGGTTTCAAGGCCAATTGATGGTTGATTTTGATGTGTAAGAATGTTATAAAGATTTTGCAATATTAATTGAGGTCAANTTTTAGGGTGTTAGCCAATATTGGGGCTAATTTTGGGAATTTTGGATTTAGGACAAACTCAAATGGATTTGAGGCTTCATCAAGGCCAATTGATGGTTGATTTTGATGTTTAAGTATATTTTAAAGATTTTACAATATTAATTGAGGCCAATTAACTAGGCTATGGGTTCAATTGAATGAGATTAAGTCTTATGGTCAAAATTAGGGCTTTGACCCAAATCAAAATTGGACTTAAATCATGGACCAATTGAGCTTGGATTTTGTTTAGTTTGGTCANACTAAGTTATGGGTTCAATTGAGTGAGATTAAGTCTTATGGTCAATATTAGGGTTTTGACCCAAATCAAAATTGGGCTCAAATCATGGGTCAATTGAGCCTTGATTTGGTTGAGTTTGGTCATATAAAAAGTGAATTTATGTTTATAATGGTAATTGGGATCAATTAAGATCAATTGATAGACACTTGGGATGGATTTGAAGAATTTTTGGTCGTTAAAGGACAATTTGGGGATTTTGGTTAAAAATGGTCAAATTGGCCAAATTAGGTCATGGTGTAGTTGGAAAAAATGAAATTGGGAATATTTTGGATTTATTGGGAATATTTGGAATTTTTGGATTTTTGGGCAATGGAGGGGTATTTTGGTAATTTGGCCATTTTTGGAAATTTTTGTCAGTTTTGGCAAATTTGGATGTATTCAAAGTGTTTGGAATGAGTTTTGATCAGTTTTAGATATTTTGGCAAAATTTGGGAATTTTGGCCAAATTTGGGAATTTTGGCCAAATTTGGGTCCCAAGAGCACTTAGGTAATTTGGTGGTGCCTAGGGGCAAAATGCCAAGTTGGGTATTTCAAGTGCAATTGGGTAGAGAACCATTTTGAATGAGTCATGGACCAATGAAATCTTCATTTTGGGTCCCCATATATTGGTCTTAGCCAGGGTATTGTGAGGATATTAGTACCTTAACTTCAAACCAACACCAGGGTTAATCCTAAGGCCAAGTAGTCCTATAGGAATTCTTCTTGAGTTTTCTCATAATGATCTTACCTACTAATTGTANGAATTGATTGTTGTGTTTGGTCACAAATGACCTTATAAAGAATTTTAAACCAAAATTGGATGCCAATTTGAGGTCTAAGGCATTCAATTGTTGAGCTTTCGGGTGTTAGCCAATATTGGGGCTAATTTTGGGAATTTTGGGTTTAGGCCAAAAAAAATGGATTTGAGGCTTCATCAAGGCCAATTGATGGTTGATTTTGATGTGTAAGAATGTTGTAAAGATTTTGCAATATTAATTGAGAACCAATTGACTAGGCTATGGGTTCAATTGAGTGAGACTAAGTCTTATGGTCAAGATTGGGGTTTTGACCCAAATCAAAATTGGGCTCAAATCAGCCAATTGACTAAGCTATGGGTTCAATTGAGTGAAATTAAGTCTTATGGTTAAAAATTGGGGCTTTGACCCAAACCAAAATTGGGCTCAAATCATAGATTAATTGAGCTTGGATTTGGTTTGGTTTGGTCATATCAAAAGTGGATTTGAGTTTAGGATGGGAATTGGGGTGAATTAAGATCAAATTGATAGACATTTGGGATGGGTTTGGGGAATTTTGGGTCTTTAAAGGGCAATTTGGGGATTTTGGTTAAAGATAGTCAAATTGGCCAAATTGGGTCATGTGGTAATTGAAAGAAATAAAATTGGGAATATTTGGGATTTATTGGAATGTTCTGAGAATTTTTTGAATTTTTGGGATTTTGGGTTAAAGAGGGGTCCCAAGGGCAGTTAGGTAATTTGGGGGTGTCTGGGGCAAAAAGATCCAAGATTAACATTTCAATTATAATTGGATAGATATCCATTCTAAATGAACCATCGATTGATAAAATCCCCATTTTTTGGTCCCCATATATTGATCTTAGCTAGGATATTGTGAGGATATTGTATAGCTTAACTCCAAACCAACACCCAGGGTCAGTCCTAAGGCCAAGTAGCCCTATAGGAACTCCTGTTGAGTTCTCTCATAATGATCTTACCTACTAAGTGCTAGAGGTTAAGATCAATATGTGGAACTTCAAGTTGAGTAAAGAAAAGAGTTTTGAATTTCTAATGGTGAGGGAACATTTTCTAGTTTTCTAAGACTAGTCAATAGGAAAGTCTTATGGCTAGACCTAGGCTACTAAAGATTTCGAGACCTCAACCAAAAGTGAGGTCAACAAATGGACCCCCAATAGGTGTGGTGTGCTGGCCTAGACCTCAACCAAAAGTGAGGTCAACATGTATTTCATTTCTTCTAGAAATATTTCCTACTCGCTGACATCGATCGCATGTTTTAATATATTCATTAACTTCTCTAAAAAAAGTAGGCCAATAAAATCAATCTTGCAAAATTTTATATGCAGTTCTATTTGTTCCAAAATATTCTCCAAACTTAGAATCATAACATCTTTCAATTATTTGTTGAGTTTTTTTTCATAAGGCACACACCTTCTAATAATTAGATCATTACATTGTTTATATAATTATGAGTCATCCCAAAAATAGAATTTTGAATCATATATAAATTTCTTTAATTTTTTATTTTAATATCTGGTTGTAGAATATTGCTTACAATATAATTTACTATATTGTCATACCACGGTATATTTATTTCATCAATATTATATAATTGTTCATCAGGGAAATTTTCTAAAATTTCATTTGAAAAATTACTTAATATTTCTTTTTCTAGTCTAGACAAATGATCAGTTATTTGATTATCATTTTTCTTTCTATCAACTACAGTAAAATCAAACTCTTACAATAGAAGTATTCATCTAATTAATATTGGTTCAGCATCCTTCTTTTTCATAAGTATTTGATTGCACAATGATTTGTATGCACTATACATTTGGTTCCAATCAAGTAAGGTCTAAATTTATCAAAGGCATAGACAATAGCCAATAACTCTCTTTCAATAGTAATGTAATTAATTTGAGCATCATTTAGAGTTTTACTAGCATAATATATTACTTAAAAACTTTGTTGTGTCTTTGTCCTAACACAACTCCAATAACATAATTACTAGCATCGCACATTATTTCAAATGGTTTCTTCTAATCAGGTGGAACTATTATAAGTGCAGTGATTAATTTTTCTTTCAAAAATTCAAAAGCTTTTATGCATTCCTCATTAAAATCAAATTTTGTATCTTTTTCTAAAAGCTGGCATAATATCTTAGTTATTTTTGAAAATTTTTTTATATAACGCCTGTAGAAACGAGCATGTCCTAGAAAACTTCTTACCCCTCTAACCATAGTAAGAGGTGCTAATTTTTCAATAACTTGAATTTTTGTAGGATCTACTTCCATACCATTTTTCAGAAATTTTAAGCCCAAGTACAATTCCTCCTGCAACCATAAATTGACATTTTTCTCAATTTAATACTAGGTTGATTTTTTTCACATAATTCCAAAAATTTTTCTAAATTATTTAAACATAATTCAAATGAAGTCCCGAATACAGTTAAATCATTCATAAATATTTCCATTCCATGTTCAATCAAATTACTAAAAATTGACATCATACATCTTTGAAATGTCGTAGGTGCATTGCATAGTCTGAAATACATTCTACGAAAAGCAAATGTTTCATAAGAGTTTGTAAATGTTATTTTCTCTTGATCCTCAGGAGTAATTGGAATTTGATGATAACCGATATATCCATCTAAAAAGTAATAATATTTGTTTCCAACCAATCTATCCGACATTTGGTCTAGAAAGGGTAAAGGAAAGTGATCTTTCCTGGTAGCCATATTTAATTTTCTATAGTCTATACAAATTCGCAACCAGTAACTTGCCTTATTGAAATTAATTCATTTTTCTCATTTACTTCAACAGCCACTCCTCTTTTCTTTGGAACACAGTGAATTGGACTCACCCAAGTACTATCTAAAATAGGATATATAATTCCAGCATCTAACCATTTTATGATTTCTTTTTTAACAACTTCTTTCATTATTAGGTTTAATCTCCTCTAAGGATCAACTTTAACTTTTTATTGATCATCTAATAGAAATCTGTGCATACAAATTGAAGGACTAATTCCTTTAATATTTGCTAAAATCCATCCAAAAGCCATTTTACATCTTTTCAACATTTCTATTAATTTTTGTTCTTAAATTTCACTTAACTCAGAAGATATAATAACAGGTAATGTAAATGAATCTCCTAAAAACACATATTTTAAATGGGCAGGTAATACGTTCAGTGCAAGTTCAGGTGGTTCAATACTTGAAGGAATAAGATTTTTATTATCATTTTCCAATAAATCTAAAGTTTCTAATTTGTCCTGAATATAATCTAAATTCCCTTCTTTTATTTCGTTCTCATCCTCACAAAATTCTTCTTGCCTTACTTTTTCTTCAAACACTTTCTTAAATTGCTCATTACTTAGATAATCAGTAACTTTACCTAAAACATTCATTATTTTTTTTTATTGCATGATATTTCATAGAATTTTGTAATCTTAAATGTTACTTCTTGATCATTAACTCTCATTATTAATTCTCTTTTTTGTACATCTATCACAGCTCTCCCTATTACAAGAAATGGTCTCCCCAAAATAATATGAACTTCTTTATCTTCCTCCATATCTAATACTATAAAGTGTATAAGAAAAATAAATTTATCCACTTTTACTAATACATCCTCTATAACTCCTTTAGGATAAGTTATTGATCGATTAACTAACTGAAGGGTTATATTAGTAGGGGAAATCTCTCCTAAATCTAAACATTTAAAAATCAATAGAGCCATAAGATTGATACTCGCCTTTAAATCGCATAAGTTTTTCCAAAAAAATTTTCATCAATTACACAAGGTATAGTAAAACTACCATAATCTTTCAACTTTTCAGGAACCTTTTTTTGAATAATAGCACTACACTCTTCACTGAGTGCAACGGTCTCATGATATGCAAATTTACTTTTCTTTTTTAGTATTTCTTTTATAAATTTCACATAACTTGGCATTTATTCCAAAGCCTCAATGAAAGGAATGTTTATCATTAACTTTTTAAGGATTTTAAAAAATTTTGTAAATTGTATGTCTTTATTCTTCTACTTCAATTGTTGAGGAAACAGAGGTAGTGGTTTTTCTAAGAAAACTTGTATTTGTTCATTTTCATTGTGGTCGCTTTCAATCTCTTCCTTCTTCTCATCAACTTCAGTTTCTCTTTGGATTCTTGTTTCAACTTCTTTTCCACTTCGTAATTGAATAGCTTTAATTTGTTCCTTATTTTGATTTTTTGGATTAACTTCTACAGTACTCGGAAGATTTCATGAATGTCTTTTTCTAAGTGCAGTAGCAATATGTCCTAATTGATTTTCAGTTTTTCTAATAGAAGCCCCCTGATTTTGTATTTGATTTCCCATATTCAACATTACTTCTTCCATCGTCAACTTCTTTTCCTTAACTTATGGGTTAGGTTTAGAGTTAAATCTAGGACGATAATTAGGATTTCCTTGGTTATTTAAATTTCCTGAGGGGTTCACTGAATTGTTATAATCATTCCAACTAAAATTAGGGTGATTTTTCCATCCATGGTTGTAATAGTTGGAATACAGATTGTTATTTTGATTATTTATAGCATTTAAAGTTACATAAAATGGTTAAGTATCAATTATCTGCCCTAGTGAATTTTCCTTTAATACTGGTGATAATTGATAATAGTTCACTTCCATTTGATTAATCTTTTTTGATATAGTAGCAATTTGAGATGCTAAAATAGACATTGCATCAGAGTCATGAATACTAGCTACTTTCTTAGGATTTACCCGTTCCGAGAGCCATTGAAAATTGTTAGTAGTCATTTCTTCTATTAAAGATTATGTTTCATCAAAAGGTTTTGACATTAGTGATCCTCCTACAGCAACATCTATAATAGATCTAAGTAATCCTACTAATTCATTATAAAAAGTTTGAATTATTAACCAATCTGGTAAAGCATGGTGTGGACATTTTCTAAGGAGATCTTTAAATCTTTCACAGGCTTCATATATCGATTCCCCTTCAAACTGACAAAAAGATGTAATATTTTTTCTAAGCATAGCGGTTTTCGATGGTGGAAAATATTTAGCCAAAAATTGTTATGATAGTTTGATAGATCCAGGTGCTAATGAATTTAACCAAGCTTTAGCTTTATCCCTTAAAGAAAAAGGAAAAAAGTCTAAGCTTAACAACAGCATTAGACACTCTATCATATTTAAAAGTAGAACATATTTTAAGAAAACTAGCAAGATATAAGTTTGGATCTTCAGTTGATGTTCCTCCAAACTGATTATTTTGTACCATTTGGATAAACATGTTTAAGCTCAAATGAATTAGCAGCAACATCGGGATTTTGAATAGTTAAGTGAAGTTCATCTGTTGCCGGATTAGCATAATCTTTTAATGGCCTTTATCGATTTTCATTTATTTGATTATCTAAGTTATTCATCATTTTCTCCAAACTTTTAATTTTTTTTTGATGTTTTCGAATTTTTCTAATAGTACGTTCTAATTCCAAATCGTAAGGTACTAAACCTTCAAATCTAATATGTCGCATGAACAAATATAATAAGTAAAGAAAATTTTCTTAAAAATACTCTTAAATATATATAGTTATATATATATCTNATATATATGGAGGCACACACATTAGGTATGTATGTATGTATGTATGTATGTTTGTATGCATGTTTATGTCCGCCAACACACACATGTGTACATATATAAATCTATATGTATATATATGTATAGATATAAAATACCCCTACTATTTTGTAACGGTAACATGAATCACTTCTGAACTTAAATGAACCTCGAATCAAAACATAAGAAGCAATCATAAATCAGAATACTCTTAAAGAGCACAATTTATTGACCCATCTAATTAATATCAATCGATCTATCATTGTTTATTGTGGGATACAATGGAGGGAGCTGGCGCAGGAGCACCAATTGTGGAATCGCCAAGGAGCAAAAACTTGTAGATCTCAAACCTCACCTCGCATCCTCCTCCAATAACACGACAACCAGTCTGAGTCCCGCAGTAAAATGAGACATATCTGAATGCATAATCCAAGCAATCAGAGCATGCACGCTCTCCAAGATCCCGCGTGCACTGCGCCATTCCATACACCGTTAAGCTTTCATCCACATAACTCTCCCCATAGCCGAACTTCTCAATCCCACTCGCCGTTGCTTCCGAAACCTCCTCCAGCAGCTCACCCGCTGCTCGTTGAACATCAGTGAGATTTGCAGAGCGTTCAAATGAATACGACAAATAGGCTACGGCTTTGTCGAGCTTTCCTATGAAGTTCTCCGTGTCGTAGTGAAGGTAACAGTGCTCGTACCATCCGCGGGCTTGTGCTGCATTAGGGCATGCAGAACGAATCTGCTGTGCTGCGCTGGTGATGCACTCGGAGCAGGTTTGGCGGCTCACGTCTCCTTGGCATCGCGTGACGCCGTAGATTGCAGGTTTGTAGCTGTCGGAGGCATAGGAGGAGATTGCGTAGCCATTAATAGAGCTCGTTGCCACCATGTCGAGAAGGATGTTGTTGATATTGGTCTGCAACATGTTATATTTTTCAGTAAAATTTTTTTCGCATTGTTGATAGAGCACTAATTCTGTGCTGAGGGTGGCGATGGGGAAGAAGACAAGGAAGAGAAAGAGGAGCTGCATTGCAGTCATTAGTTGAGCAAGATAGACCAGTTTGAATATTGTCTATCAATACTGGCATCTTCGGTAGCTCTTACTATATGTGTATATATAAGGGAAGAGAACAGTTAGGCCTAATTAACTCTATGTACGTACAATTGGAGCTAATTAAGAAGGCAACAAAGGAGATAGAGTTTGTGATACTCCGACTTTTGCCGAATATAATTGAAGGGAAGCCAAAAGAAAAATGACAACTGATGTTGTATCGAGTCAAAAATGTAATTTTTAAAAACTAAAACTTTGAAGTGGTTTGCCGGCGATGCTTTATAAAACTGTTCATGACATGTCAAATAGAAAAAAAATATGTATACTTTTTGTTTAGCTTTCAAATTTAATCGATTTATTTCAATTTGCGATTTTAAATAATGGTTTGGATTATTTCGTTGTCATATTTGGACAGTTGGGATGGGTTTTTAAATAAATCGAAATAAACAAGCCGAGTTACGAGCCAAAGATTTGTATCAAATTTCTTTCTAGCTGGCACAAGTTCTACTAAAAAGCGCAACATTAATAGCCACGCTGTTAGTACTATCAAAGATCGATATTTAGTTGAAAATTGATTTGAATTTTTGGTTATAATCTTGTCTTTCACTATAGCTACATCAACTCTTTCACGAGTTTATTGCTTTCACATTTTCTTTTCAACTATAAAGCCACTAATCCACCTAAATATTCTTGTCTCAACAACTCTTACTAGATTACTTGCACACCTCTAGACATATTTCAAGAAGGAAATACTTCACATGATGTAAGAGCGTTCACTTCATCATCCAATGGAAAAACTAATTTTCATTGGCAATTTCCATTTTGGCAATAGAAATTAGATTTCAAAGTGAATTTTCATTTTTGCAATGGAAATTAGATTTTTTATTGGAGAAAACAGTTAACACACTTACATCATATGAAGTATTTACTTCTCGGAATATATTTAGAGGTGCAAAAATTAATATAGTAAAAAGTTGTAAAGACGTGAATGCTTAGATTTATGATTGGTTTTATAGTTGGAAACAAAATACGAAACAAATATATTCATGAAATGATTGATATAGCTACAGTAACATACAATATTAGAGTGAGACTTCTCAATGGATTTAGCTTATAGATTTAACTTGCCAAACACCAAAAAAACTAGCTATTAATTTGAACTATCTATTAATTCCTAATTGATTATGTCCTGTTGTTTTTTAAATCAATATTAGATTAATTAACATTCTTCGACATACCTAACATCAGTAGGATGATAAATGATCTGATTTCGAGCCGAGCATAAGTCAACTTGAAAGAAATTCGATCCAAAATTTTGGCTTATAGCTCAACACATTTATTTTGATCGTAACTTTATGTACGAGTAAAAATTCAAATTAATTTTTGAGCTATTGTTGTTGTTCGAGCTAAAGTCACAGGCCTACCATACGCTCTACATGTATAATATAAACTTTAAAAGTCATAAGTTCCCAACATGTATAGCAAAAACTTTAAAAGTGCTAAGCTCAAAATTCTTTTATCTTTAAACATATCATTGATAAACAAGCGTGCGAAAACAGATCGTGGATTGATCCGATCCGTTGTGGATCAATTCGATTCGTCAACGAGCCGGCTCAAATGTAATTTTTTGCTTGTGAGCCAAAGCGGTCCGGCTCGAACCTGCATTGACTTGCCTGACTAGTTCACTAGTAAAAAAATGCAATTTTTTTGCGAAAAGCAAGGATTTGAACCTCTGTCACTCCGCTCAAGCAAAAAAATCATCACCAACCAAGATGACAATTATGGTTGTTAACGATCTGATTTCGAACCGAGTAGAGGTTGGCTCAATGTTGGCTCGAGAAAAATTCGATCCAAAATTTTGGCTTTCAGTACTATCGGTTTATTTCAATTTGATCTCGATCCGAGAAAAATTTAAATCAATTTTTGAGTAATTAATGATCTTCGAGCTAAATTCACTAAATTCACATCCCAAACATCACTATGCATGTTAACGATCAAATTTCAAGCTGAGCTGAGTTCGACTCGAAAAAAAATCAATGCAAAATTGTGGCTCGTAGCACAGCTCGTTTATTTCGATTGGTTCTAGATCCGAGCCAAAATTTGAGATAATTTTTGAGCAATTAAAGATTTTAGAGGTAGATTCACATATCTACTCTTAATGTGTTATGCATGTAAAACTAAAAGTTAAGGTTATGAATATGCAAATACGTAAGAATTTATTTTGATCTCGATGTGATCCCGATCTAGCCGAGGGCAGATGAAAATAAATTCGGGCCTTTAATTTGGCTCTTTGTTCGGCTCGAATGGTTAGGTCCGAGCTAAAATTCGATCCAATTTTCGAGCGATTTATGATTTTTTAGCCGATTTCACAACACAGGTTTCCAGAAACAAGCGTTAGAAGAATGGCGCAAGCAAGCTTAATTTCTTGACGAGTTTCAGGTAGGAGCGGAGCAGAAGGATGAGAAAGATGGTGGTCACTATAAGTTATGATCTCGTAGTTGTCTTCCCAACTAACTCGAATGGCGACTGCATAGCGATGAGAACAATATGTTGGGGGAAAGCGGGAGAGGAGGAACGAGTGAAGAGGAAAATTGACGCGAACAATAATACCTTACTCAATGGTTTCGGTTGGGGCAGAGCGAAAGGATGAGGGTTTCGGTGCTCTCTATAAGCCATGATCCCATCAATGAAGGTTTCAGTGGTTTCTGTAAGCGATGATGGCGCTGGGAGAGGGAAGAGGAGCCGAGAGGAAGTTAGGGCAACAAAGAGAGGAGGAGGATGCGGGTGGGAGAGCGGGATGGATTTCGGGCGAAACTGTGAGAGGAAAGAGGCTCCATGGGAGAAAGGAAAAATTTGGGACTTTTGGCGGAAATATTGATGCTTTTAGACGGTTTAGTAATAGTACAGAACCGTCGGTTATATTTTAGACAGCAACGAACGGTACAAAACATCAGTAAGTTTAAATAAACAGTCAAAATTGTTTTCGAATAATAAGTGACAAATGTGGGAATAATAAAACCATAAAAAATTAACAAATTAATTATGCGTCGCTAAGCTGTGAGAAATTTGCACCATATTTGTGATGCATGCAAACTGTCGATTATAACAGTTATTCCCGCAGTGATTTAAAGCAATTTGAACTAAAAAAAAAAAAAATCCTTTTTAAATATAAGAACTCAAACTAAATGTATGTATTTATATATGTATCAAAACTATATGTAATAATAAAATGTAATGATATGAATTGCATGTATCAAAATTATATGTTTAGACCAGTTACCACCATTTAATATATTCCATGCATGGAACCAAAAGATCAACGGAGGAAAATGAATAATTTTCTCAAATAATTTGCTTAAAAGATTTAAGTAGAGATTAAAGAAGAATTTCTTAAAATTTTTAATTTCGGTAAATTGTGACCTCCAATAAGATTAAAATTTTATAGTTAATTACATTTTAGATAAATAAATCTACGAACACTCTTCCTTAAATTCATTTGCTAATATCTCTTGTGAAACATAACTTTGATTTACAAGTAGAGTAAAATAGAAGAACGAATAAAACATGCACCATAATTTATGCAACAAACACATAATTAATCCGCTGGATCAATAATCATTCTTTCAACTCTTTATAATGCCTCGCTGACCTCAGAAATGAAAGATCTTGGATTTATTAGATTTCATTTAGTAAGAATCTTACATAAGAATATGATTGATCATTACTTGATATTACTAATTTTGTAGTCATATTTAAAGAGTTTAATTTGGAAATAACTTTGATTAGAGATCATTGAATATATTTTTTTTATTTGTCAAAATCTCTTCTAAGCTAGTCTATATATAATCATCCAAAGCCAATAAATTGAAACTAAGTAACAAACAAGACAGACTTGTGAAATTGAATTACACAACCCCATGAAATCTAAAATGCTTACCTTTCAATTTTTTTAAAAACCCTTCCCAATTGCCCAAAAATGACAGCGAAATAATCCAAACCATTATTCAAAATTGCAAATTGAAATGAATCGATTAAATTTGAAAGCAGAACAAAAAGTATATATATATTTTTTCTATTTGACATTTCGTGAACAGTTTTATAAAGCATCGCCGGCAAACCACTTCAAAGTTTTAGTTTTTAAAAATTGCATTTTTGACTCGATACAGCATCAGTTGTCATTTTTCTTTTGGCTTCCCTTCAATTATATTCGGCAAAAGTCAGAGTATCACAAACTCTATCTCCTTTGTTGCCTTCTTAATTAGCTCCAATTGTACGTACATAGAGTTAATTAGGCCTAACTGTTCTCTTCCCTTATATATACACATATAGTAAGAGCTACCGAAGATGCCAGTATTGATAGACAATATTCAAACTGGTCTATCTTGCTCAACTAATGACTGCAATGCAGCTCCTCTTTCTCTTCCTTGTCTTCTTCCCCATCGCCACCCTCAGCACAGAATTAGTGCTCTATCAACAATGCGAAAAAAATTTTACTGAAAAATATAACATGTTGCAGACCAATATCAACAACATCCTTCTCGACATGGTGGCAACGAGCTCTCTTAATGGCTACGCAATCTCCTCCTATGCCTCCGACAGCTACAAACCTGCAATCTACGGCGTCACGCGATGCCAAGGAGACGTGAGCCGCAAAACATGCTCCGAGTGCATCACCGACGCAGCACAGAAGATTCGTTCTGCATGCCCTAATGCAGCACAAGCCCGCGGATGGTACGAGCACTGTTACCTTCACTACGACACGGAGAACTTCATAGGCAAGCTCGACAAAGCCGTAGCCTATTTGTCGTATTCATTTGAACGCTCTGCAAATCTCACTGATGTTCAACGAGCAGCGGGTGAGCTGCTGGAGGAGGTTTCGGAGGCAACGGCGAGTGGGAGTGAGAAGTTCGGCTATGGGGAGAGTTATGTGGATGAAAGCTTAACAGTGTATGGAATGGCGCAGTGCACGCGGGATCTTGGAGAGCGCGCATGCTCTGATTGCTTGGATTATGCATTCAGATATGTCTCATTTTACTGCGGGACTCAGACTGGTTGTCGTGTTATTGGAGGAGGATGCGAGGTGAGGTTTGAGATCTACAAGTTTTTGTTCCTTGGTGATTCTACGATTGGTGCTCCTGCGCCAGATCCCTCCATTGTAGCCCACAATTAACAACGACAGATCGATTGATATTAATTAGATGGTTCAATAAGTTGTTTGTGCTCTTTAAGAGTATTCTGATTTATGATTGCTTCTTATGTTTTGATTCGAGGTTCATTCAAGTTCAGAAGTGATTCATGTTACCGTTACAAAATAGTAGGTGTATTTTATATTTATACATATATATACATATAGATGTATATATGTATAGTTTGATGAATTTAATATGTTAGTTTAAATTAATTTTAGGAAAAATAAAATAGATTACTATTAAGTTCAATGAATTGTTCTTCATTTTTTTTTAAATAACTTGATCAGCTTTATTAATAATTTGTTGTTTAAAATAAATGGAATGCATTCATAGTTCAATATTAATAAATTAACTTATATAGCTGTAATATGATCTTGGAGTGAAAGCCAGACAAGTATTTATTTTTAAAGTTTAAATTTTAATAGAAATTACAATTTCTACGAACTTTCAATGTAATTTATTCTATTATATATGGCTTAAACTTATTCAATCAATAGTTAGGATTAAGTCTTCCACCTCCTAAAGTTATTTTTAATTAATTTAAATGAAAGTTAATTTTGTAAAATTAAACTAATTTGGAAGATCATTCGCTTGGCAAATGTTTTTAAAATTTAAAAATGTGTCTTTGAAAAGTAAAATAATTAGATCAAAATAGTAAGAAGCTTAAAAAATAAATAAATAAGTACAATTGGTAGAGATGCAGCTCTGTATATGAAGAATAATTAAGTACAATTGGTAGAGATTCAATGGAGCACACGTACAAAGGACATGAAATTAATCCATACTGAATAGTGCTTATTTCATGTTTGGAGAATGAATTTGAGCCTACAAATGGCTGTGGGTATTTGCCCTTCCAATGAGGGATGCTTATAATTGAAGGGCAGAGGACTTATAGGAATTTTTATTTGGTGTGTGTTTACATTTTACAATGCGATTGACTTGGCTTCGCCGTTATTTACCTGTGAATTGTCTGGGAATCCTGCAAATACAATTCTGGCTCTTTAAAGATCTAATAATCTAAATTTTCTATTAAATCCTAATAAGAGATTTAGATTAACCAAAATCTAGGATTAAAGTGCTTCAACATTTTTAAAATTTTTATTTACTTTCATGCATGGCCTCCGGGTCATATTTTAAACGGGTTGTGTTGCATGACTCTCACCCAAATCATACTAATAGGGCCTCTACATTAGTACTGAGTAGCTAAATGCATCATATTGCATATTAAAATGGGAAACCCCTGTGCTTCTTCAATCCGACTGACCCAGCTTAGATTTCTACTTAGGTGGCTGCCAAGAACACTTAGGGTGTGACCGACCTTTTTCTTTTTGTAAATCGACAATTACAAGAATTTGATGGCGCTATTAAAAGAATTGAATTCCAACAACGGTGTCAAAATCTTGACTGTGACTTTATATATATGTGTTTGATTTAATAAAGATGTATGTCAAAAATCTTGACTGCGACTTTATATATATGTGTTTGATTTAATAAAGATGTATAGGTAAATATCAATATATGTTAAAAGTAAATTTGTCAAGCAAGACTTTATAGATGTGTCTAATTTGATTCAGATGTATAAATATAATATTCAATAATGTTAAAGTCGAATTTGTCAACGCAAGTATACGTATAGGCTATAATGGAGTCCTAGTTATCGATCCTACGGGGAGAAATAAAATACTATGGACTAAGGCTTAATAAAAAGTAATACATCAACTACAATGACGGCGTTCAATTTGTTTATCTGTCACTAATAGACAATTGAAATAAGTAGATAATTTGGATAACTAATAAATAATTAATGATAGAAATCAGAGTTTAATTGTGATATTCAATATATAAGAAAGCATCCTTCTCCTTGTCAAGAAATTATAATGAATGTATAAAATGAATTAGTTCAATTTATATTGTGCCAAATAGGAGCATACCTATTCTTTACCCTTTGGTCCAGACATAAGGAACATTGACTAATCCTATGCTTGGTTACTGATTCTGCGGCTAGACTGGGAGGATACCGGCTCTCACTTCAGAGCTCCCACGTTCCCCTCACCCGAGGGCTAACATTTACACATCAACGCCCAAACGATAGGCCCGAATTAGGGATTTTAGTCTGTCACTCTAAAATCTCCAATTCTACGCCTGATAGTAATATTTCCCTATTTATTTGCACCCAACTTTCAAGGGNGGATGAGCTTTCCCAAGAGTTGCTTATGCACCCCTCCAAAATCCGGCCTTATCCATTGTACAAGTACACATAACTGTTGATCCCGCCGTCAGCGGCCTCGATGGCGCCGTCGGTGGCCTTCTGGAGATTTTGTCCTGTAGCCTCCGGAAAAGCTCACCGTCGGCACCCTAGTGCAATTCTCCACATTTAGGTCGTTTTTGCTCCAAATTTGCTCATTTTTGCATCTTTTTGCTCCATTGATCTTAATTCATCATTCCTGCATAAAAACATCAAAAATATCTTTCTTTAAAGTGCAATATCATTAAAAATAGTATAAAAGAGGTACAAAAACCTCAACATATTTTACTTTGGTCAAAATCCCCCAAACTTAACTATTACTTATCCTCAAGTAATTTTAGTACTATATAAAAGTTATGATCTACTGCAGTAATATTTTAATTCAAAAATACTATAAGTTTGATTTAGATAAATATCATAGTGAGATTTTCAGAAAAAAGTTCAAGTAATTTAATTAACTCTGTAGCCATCAGATTATGTAGTCATCAAGTTTTAAGAGTTCTAGTTTTCTATTTATTTTAAGAATGACTATAGATTGCAATATTAAGNCGTTGATCCCGCCGTCAGCGGCCTCGATGGCGCCGTCGGTGGCCTTCTGGAGATTTTGTCCTGTAGCCTCGGGAAAAGCTCACCGTCGGCGGCGTCGATGGCGCCGTCGACGCTCTAGTGCAATTCTCCACATTTTGGTCATTTTTGCTCCAAATTCGCTCATTTTTTGCATCTTTTTGCTCCATTGACCTTAATTCATCATTCCTACAAAAAACATCAAAAATACCTTTTCTTAAAGTGTAATATCATTAAAAATAGTATAAAAAAGGCATGAAAATCTCAACATATTTTCCTTTGGTCAGGGTGCAAGGCTTCTCCACCCCAGACTGGAAGTAAATCTATTGTGAAAGCGTTCCGACTTCGTAGTAGTACTTTTTTTTGTTCTTTTTCTCTTTTTTTAGGAGCCGCCAACTTGTTTATCATCGTATAACACCATTTTACAAGTAAGTCTTTATATTGATCATATGGATGATCTAGAGAAGAGACGTATCAAAAAATAAGGACATAAAATGAAGGAAAACAAACAAGAGAAAGAATATGGAGAACTTTTATAAAGTAAACTTCATGTGAAAGCTCAAAAGCATACACCCAAAATGAGGTCGGATTGAAAATACTTTGGAACATATCCACAAACAGGACCCTAAGAAAGAAACCCACAATTAAAGAATCAAGTGTGTTTACTTGTTTTGGGTTCAAGAGCAACTCCAAAAGAAATGTTTTCACTTGGTTAATTACATCTTTGAGGATGCCCAAGAGTACTCTCGATTAACAAAATCTTTCTTATATTCAAGTGAAAACTACTAAGAGGTGTCATGAAGAATGGTTATCTCATAGGAACACCTCGACGCTTTCAAACCTCTCACTAAACCACAAAACATAGAGTGAGTCTCTCAAACTCGAAATGAGTAGCGGCTCATCGGTAATTGAGGTCAATAAAATAACCTGTCTGACTCATATGATCCACACTATTGTTCAAAGGCCTAACCGGGACAAAAGGGTAGAGGGTGAATTACTATATCCATAATGGGTAGCGATCTATTTGCTATTGAGGCCAACAAGGCGACATCAATAAAATGTCTAAAGGAGTGACATGACTCAAAGTAGATAACAAAAAAGAAGTAGAGTATTCCTAATCTGGTAGAGATAGCAGGGTTATGATACCATTAATTTGTCATCTTAAGCAATTAGGACCCCAAGTTTACCTAGTAGTGAAGATAATTGACCCAACACAACCAGAGATCCCTTGTCGGCAATCTGTGAATTACATCATCCAAGGAGACCTCGGTTGCCATAAGGTCAAGAGAAGAAAACTCTAAATCCTATGACCCTAAATAGGTAGGAAGAGTAGAGGTAGGATTTATACCTACCAAAGTAGCAAGGAAGCCACTGGAGTGGAAAAAGAAGAGGTACAGCTACAAAGATGTGATGCTCGCACAAAAGACTTACTCCCCTTCTAGTTCGTTGGATAATCACCAGTGTTAAAATACCATTAGTAAATCTGTAGGTAACTATATTATAATTAAGTTATCAACGGTTTTAATATTATTACCATTAGTATTTGATCGTTGATAATATGCCAACTTCCTATAGTGAATCTCCATGGAATTAGCCCTAATTGTCCTAGAAGACCTTAAAAATTATCCATGCAAATTTAATAATTTTTAATTATTTAAATTTATTAATATTATTTAATTATATCACAATTAGATATTCAAAACACTAATAAAATTTTTGAAAATATTTTATGTACTAAACTTCATTAGGGAACTCTTTCATAAAAAAATCATACTGATTTTTTATTCTAGTAATTTTAATTATAATTTTTATATTATTTTGCAACAAAAAAGTAAAATAAAAATTAATTAAAAAAACATGAAAATCATCAAAGGGTCTTAAGAAGTAAGATAGATTCTTCACAAATGTTTCTAGTCAATTACATTTTAAAAGTATTTTATGATACAAAAAATATTTAAAATTCAATCATATGTTTCAAATGATGAAAATTACTAGAGAAAAGATTTCTCTAGTTTGCATTTTATAATTTAAATTTATTTTTAAACTAATTTAAAAAAAGAAGAAAGTTCTTAGAAATTCTGATAACTAATTTTAGTACTTTCATAAATATTTTAAATATTCATGCTTAAATTAATTTATTTTTAATTAAAACTTAGAAAAACGATTTTTTATATTGAATTTTGATGATTTTATATTTCTTTAACTTTAGTGTTCATGTTGCTTGTTATATATATATTTATTTTTTTAAATTTATTTAATTTTCATATAGTTTTTAAATTTAAATTTAAATTTAATTAGTTTAACCTTTTGTATAATTTTTTAGCACATTTCTGTTTTTATTTTATGTTCAACTCGAAGCAAATAAAAAAGATAACCAGCTTAAAATTCTAGGACAATTTTAAGAGTGACTTAAGAAAGGCTCAAGTTTAGATTGGGTTAAATGTCCCATGGAGGGTTCCAAGTGTCACTGGAGTGATCTAAGTTCAATTAAATCCTCCTCATTATGAGTTTAGTTCAAATAACTCATAATGAGGGTGAATGTATTTGACCAAGCCTTTAAGTGTGCTTGGATGACACCAAACTTCATCTTACACACATTAATTTCATTTCAAACAAAGATGGAACATATATGAATGATATGGAGTTAATTTGCTCACTTGAGTACATAATATATTGTTTGGTCAAACTAAAATGATATGGAGGTAATGGCCTTAAATGGACTCAAGAGTGATCCTTATTGATCCCCGCGCATGTTAAGATCGTTATTAGTCAAAAACTTAAGATAAAAAAAATATTTGATTTTGATGGACCACACAGGGTCACCGAGGGCCAACTTTGTCTAATATGATTGCCAAAGTCTTTCTGACTCAAAGAAGAGTTCAAGGGAGAGGTCACTAAAACAAATCCCACGGCATAGCATTTAATTCGCGCTCATTAGGCCCAAAGGTCCTATAAAGTGACCTAAAGTTAGACTTGGGCATAAAGCCGGTTATTTTTTTTTTTTTATTTTACTTCCATTGTTTCAGCTTGTTCCTATTATTAACTCTCTAGCTTCATCCAATAGGATAGAGGTTACTATGAGTTAATTTGAACCCAAAGAGAGAATAGCTTAATTTGACTTAGCCATCCAAAACGTTAAGAAGAAACCACCTAGGACCCACTAAAGAGTCTTGGGAGCAATAAAGGGTCATAAAACTTAAGGGGAAAGCTAGTAATATACATGTGACCCTTATTAAAAAATTAGATAAATAATTCTCTAATCATTAATTACGGACCTCAAAACATGGCTATTAGACAAATAAAAAATACATAACTTTTGTCATAAAATCTCATTGGATGACAAAAACAATATTATTCATGCATGCGAGCAAAGTTGGGATAGAAACCACAAACAAAACCAGGAGTTAAATATTGGCATAGGTAATATTGCGAGTAGTGGCAGCAGGGGTCGGGGCGGCAGCATTCAGGAAGAGAAACGGCGAATCCTGATATCTAATGCCATAACTCTTAAACATAACATAGCATCCTCTCAGGTCTCCACAAGAAGACTCTAAAACACCGTACGCCGCATCCAAACCTTTGAAGCAGTCCGGTCCTTGCAGGTCTGATGTGCACTGTGCCATTCCATAGATGATAATTGTCTTGTTGTTATTGACAACATTGCTCTCAATCTCCCCCCACCCAAACTTCCTGCTCTCTCCACTTGATGCCGCCAATCCTAGTACAATAAATAGCTCTTTCAATACCTTCTTGAACGCCTGCGGATCCGCCATCTTATTCGTCGATGCCCACACACCGAGCAGGTTCGTATCCATCTGGCCGATGAAGTTCGTGGTGCTGTAGCGAAGAGAGCACTGTTGGTACCAAATGCGTGATTCGGTCGTATTCGTGCATGATGTTCGTATCTCTAGTCCGGCGGCGATGATGCATGCGGAGCAGTCTTGGCCGCTGATGTCTCCCCGGCACTCCGCGGTGCCATAGACGGTGTCGTTAGCGGAGCCGTAGGTGGAGTTGGCGAAGCCGGTGGAGGTAGTCTTTGTCACCAGGTCGAGAATGATGCTGTTGATGTTGGCTTGCAAGGCCTCGTTGGTGGCGGAGGTGTTCCCACATTCTTTGGTAATCAAATCGGCGCCGTGGCTGATGGAAGCAACGGAGAGGAGCAGAACGGAGAGCAAAAATAGCTTGTCTGAGAAGGCCATGTATCACTTGTCTCCACCAGTTATAATTGGCTTGTTGTGAATGCAATTAAGCTTTTTTTAAGCTTCCTATGTTGANAAACACTCCTTAAAGTTCCTCTGAATCTCTTCCTTTCGTTACAGCACACGGAATTCCTCTTCGAAGTAGCAAGGAGGAAGAAATCTCTCACTTTCCCTCCGTACACAGAATTCCTCTTTGAAGTAGCAAGGAGGAAGAAATCTCTCACTTTCCCTCCACTCTTAGCACATAGAATTCCTCTTTGAAGCGGCAAGGAGGAAGAAATCTCTCACTTTCCCTCCACTCTTACAATAAATTCCTCTTCAAAGCGGCAAGGAGGAAGAAATCTCTCACTTTCCCTCCACTCTTACAAACTTAAAGAGTTCCTCACAATATTGGAACCTTTCTAACCTCTATGAACTCTCTCTAGCACCTCCTATTTCTCTTTGAAGTAGCAAGGAGGAAGAAATCTCTCACTTTCCCTCCACTCTTACAATCTCTCGATGAATTCCTCACAGTTACACGCTCTAGCAAGCTCTCTACACACTAATGGAACCTATCTAACCTCGAGGACTCTCCTATTTTCGACCAAAATCTTCTCTTTTAAGATGTGGATGAGCTTTCCCAAGAGTTGCTTATGCACCCCTCCAAAATCCGGCCTTATCCATTGTACAAGTACACATAACTGTTGANAAAGCATAAAAGTTTACCCGTTCTCGCTGCTTTATCTTCCATGTTCCTTTCTATCAGTGAGAAAGTTAATCACATCATTGAGGGGGCCTTCCATTGTACTAAATGATTCATAGTGGCAGTTGTAATAATCTGAGACTTCATTGAAAGTGTTAATGCGGGCGACGGTAAATTCTACAGGAAATCCACGCACTTGTACGATTTCGTCTTCAGAATAAATCAAATTGGCATAGAATTCCTTCACCATATTTGCATCGGCTTTATTGGTCGTGTAACAAAAGTTTTTCTATCTCCGCTCGGCAATAACCTGTTTAATTTCTCCTCCCGGACTCTCGAAAATTCGATCTTGTATACACTTTTTTTTTCTTTAAGTATTGAAGTAACTCGAGTTTGAGCCATCACATTAACGAAGCGTGAATCATCGAACTAAACTCTTCTCTTTTGACATGGAGCCATGTTTAATCTAATCAAATCAAAGAAAAATTCCAAAATTACTTCTAATATGTAAATCATGGCTTCCAATAGTAATTCTAAGAGTTCAACATTAAGATCCATGAACTTCTTCAAAGATTTTCTTCACATTTTCAAATTTTCAGGTTTCCTCAATATGGAAGAAATACATGGTGAAGATCAAATATTTTTAACTTGGAGTGAAGCTCTTACCTAAAGAAGATCAAATCCGATGTCAAACAGTCTTGAAATTTCTCCCAATCCAAGATTTACCAAGCCCTAATTCCAAAATGGTGTTTTTAGGAGGAAGGGGATGATGAATAGTGGCGGTTGGCCGATCAAAATCACGGTTAAAGAGATATTTTCGCGATCTCGCCGATGGCGGGGTTGATGGCGCCGTCGGCGCACTCTATTATGTTTTTGAACCTAAGTCTCGGGAAATTCCCGCCGTCAGCGGCGTCGAGGGCACCGTCGGCGGGCTCTATTGATTATGTCCAAATTTCATCTTTTTGCAATTTTNTAACCTCAATCCATTAATTCAGCGTCGCAATCCAAACCACAACACTCAAAATGCTGAAAACAAAACATCATATGCTTAGTCTCAACTATACAGAGATCTATAAGCATAATTCTAAAGCAAAACAAATATAAAGTTCAAATCTAAACACACATAAACAAAAAGGTAGCATAGTAAATCTACTACTCGTTAGATTCTGTGCTCATTTCTCCTCTGAGATTACCCATTGATTGCACATGAACGAAGCGGTTGTAGAAGGTTTGGAAAGGAAATTCTTTAATTGAATCCTCCTCAATTAATTTCATCATCCTCATCAATTGTATCAAACTATCTTCTAAATGTCCAGAGTGATCGAAATGTTCTTTCATCCTCCAATCTAAATGATCAAAGAAATTGAAGATATTATTAATTGCATTCATCACGTTTTGTACCTACTTTTCCAATTTCTTGATTCGGCGCAAGATCACCAAAGAATTATCCGGAACTAAGGGTTGAACTGGCAGTGAATTCTGAAATGATTGATCAACTATCATGGTCATGTCATTTTCATCTTCAAATGATAGGAATCTTTCTGTTGGATCCAAAGGATTCCAAGGTAGCAGTACCTTTTCCCAGTTTTCATAGGATACTTGAGACTGGCTGGAAAGTGAGAAAATTGTGGAAGGGTGTCCAAGCCCATAAGTTGATCCGTGAACGATCATGCCTAAAAGTGACTTCACAATTATAGATCCAATATCAATCAACAGTCCCCTTTGGATGCAGTAATTCAAAATGAAACTTTCCTTAAAAACTTTACCAACCTTCATTGTCGGTAACAGTATCACAGAAATGAAGAAGTGTCAGTGTTTAGAGATGGGATTCAAAAGTGTTGAAGAAAAACTAACATACCCGTACTCTTGCATTTCCCAATCGTCAGTTTCGTCCGTTAAATACCGGTAAATTTCATTCATCTGGTTTCTCGTTGAGACGAAATTGGAATAGTGACAGATAGGAACATTCTCTATCATATATAACTCATTGATCCGTGCAGGAGTGAAAGTAATCCATCTTCCTTTATCATATATAACTCATTGATCCGTGCAGGAGTGAAAGTAATCCATCTTCCTCGCACATAAAACTCCTTGGTTGATTCCATGTAAATTTGCATAAAATTCTTTTACCATAGGAACTACCACGGCGGCAGTAGTGTAGCACAGTACTTCCCATCTTCTTCGCACTATGATTTATTCAATATCCGTCATGGGATTATTCAATCCGCGATTCACAAATCCTCGTTCCTTGATTAATCTTTTCTTTATCAGCAACTTGTTGAAGATTCGTTGCGCTTCCGCACTAATGAACTTTTACTGATTGAAAACTCGCATTCTGGGATTATCAGAGGAATTGAATGCCATGGGAATGAAATTTGACAGAGTTTTACTTCGTTCTTGGGGAGAAAATATGAACTAGAGTTTGAATTTTTGAGTTTAAAAAGACTATTCCCACCCAAAAACCATAAAAAACCACTCATCGGACACAAGAAACCGCCTCTCACTGATCTGGCCGTTGGCAACCTCGAGAGTGTCGTCGGCGCGCCTCTGTATTAATTGTATCTTGACTCTCGGGAAAAACCCGCCGTTGGCGCCCAAGGCAAAATTTTTACAGTTTCGCTCTAATCCGAATGTGTTTCAACTTTTCTGTATGAATCCAATTTTTAATATGTTTTAAGGGTAAATAAGAGTAGTAGAGCTTAATAATACTATAAACTAGAAATAAATTTAAATAACAACTACTATAATTGCGAATAAAGCAAAGATAAATATGGGTTGCCTCTCATAAAGCACTTGGTTTAATGTCGTCAGCCCGATCTATTCAAGTGTTATTCAGGTTGACTAATCATTAAAACCTCTTTAAAATTTGGTCTGTTACCCTCATCATATGGTTTTAATCTATGTCCATTTACTTTAAACATATTTCCCGTTTTTTGATCTTCATTTTCAATAGTTCCGTAAGTATAAACTTGAGTTACAGTAAATGGCCTTAACCAACGAGACTTCAATTTCCCATTTCTTAATTCTTCCAATTCATTTATTTGTAACAATCTCTTCTTACCAGCATCTTTCAAATCATAATTGNGAAAGTGAAATAATAGAACTCAAATTGACTCATTCGGGTTTAATTGCAAAATAACAAGCAAAGATTAAGACAATTCAAATTGACCCATTCTGCCAATTGAATTGTCATGATAGAAGATAAGATAATTAATTAGCTCAATTATATGAGTTCATGCTGGCTCATTAATTATAGAAAAGAGATAGTTTAAATCAAATTATTGTTATGACATAATAATTGAAGAATAATTAGGGAATTAGATTTAAAATAATAAAAATTATTGTATATAAAAATAAAATAAATAAAATTTAAATAATTTTGATAATATTATTCATTAATCATTGAGTTTTCATATATTTCAATATTCAATCTTGATATGATACTAAAATGGGCCGCTACATGACTTAATTCATATTTAATTTAATATGATGGCTGGCTTAACTTAAGATTAATGCATTAACATTTTATTTAAATCCTTACTTTTTTTTTGGTTAAAAGAGTAGATTTTGGCTCCTTGCGCGTTAATAATAAAAAAAATGTACAAATTTAGGGGGCTAGAATAGTGGATCCCCATCTAAAACACAAAAAAAAACTCAAACCTAGGGGTTCCCGTATCCACGCTACAACTCCACAAAAAAAAGGAAAATACATGTATAAAGACAAAAAAAAAATATACCAACATAAGAAGTATACCCAAAATTACATGTAAAGCAAAAAGTGTGATCAGAAAGTGAAAAACTAAAGAAGCAAAGTCCAAAAAGCTTTCAAGAAGTTCACCCAAAGCAGAGTGTGTAGCCATCCAAACATTTCAAGAGCTTAACATTCAAAACCCAATAATTGAGCATAACAGGCAGTGGGCATCCAGGCAGAAAATCGCAATCCAGGGAAGGAGCAGTGACCCAAGAAGAAAGCAAATCATAGCTTGACCAGACATAAACTTCCCGCCAGAAAAGACATATAGCATAACAAGGTAAAGTAATACAATTATGCCAATAACACCAATAGTCGTAAGAGGAGGCCAATCAAAAACCAGTGAAACCGTGAGACCAAAAGGAAGTGAGCACCCAAACCATGCATCCATAAATAGTAACGAGGTAACAAAGCACCATCTAGCAGACCCAAGGAAACAAGAACTGCTAGAAAATGATCTCCAAGACATCAGCAACTTATAGAGATCCTCAACAGCAGCACTATAATTCCTAAAAAGTCTATCCCAAGCCATAACAGGTCATATATGCACGTGAGCAATAAATGAAAAGTGGCTAGTGGAGCAGCAAAGCCTAAAACTTAAAACAATTAAGGTAATGTCATGTACGAACCAAGTGACCCAGCAACCGTTGCCAATGTATAAGTGAGGTCATAGCCATAAAAACAACAATTTCCAGTGCTAGAGCAACTTCAGAAAGGAACAAAAAGATAGTTTCTCATATTAAGAAATTGATAAGGGTAAAAAATATGGGCAATCATTCTGCTAAACCAACACCCAAAACCATCCAAACAGCCAACCATCCAGCAGAAACCAACATTTAAACCAAGTTCAAAACCAAGGCAGCAAAACAAATAGGCTAAAGACATTCCTAAATGGGGGCACAAAATTAAGCACGTACATAAGGACCTGCCATATCACTATTAATCAACTTAGCCAACATATGAGGAGTAATACCAACTATTGCCCCCTGCACCCTCCATTTAGCAAGCCAATCCGCAGATTTGTTGCATTCTCTATATGTAAGGTAGTATGATATGTTTATAGAGTGTCCCTCAATAATCTGCCTAATACACTTAAACCAAATTGTAGCATGCCATGGGGGAATAAGCCTATCTGAAAGCATATTATAGAGAATCTCATAATCAGTTTCCAGAAATAATTTTTTTTAGATTTAGAGAGACAGCAGTTTGTAATGCAGCAAGAACAACAATAATTTCAGCCTCAATAGAAGAATTGGTCAAACAAGGTGTAGCAAAGTCTGTACAACAAATGCCATTTTCATCCCTAAAGATCCCACCAACACCCTTATAATCATTAGCATAACTTCCATCCACATTTACCTTGATCCTGCCGTGTAGGAGTGGTGCCCATCTAATCAATATGGGTGTCCTACCCCTATCCACATTAGGAGAAGCTTAATGTACATTGGAAGTATTCCAATCATTCTTGAAATAAACCACAGTAAAAGTAGAAGTAGTAGAGGGAGTATGGCAAGAACCATCATATTTGTGACTATTCCGTACCATCCAAATGAACCATAATACAATGCCAGGAAAATAACAATGCTTAAAGAAAGTAGAATCAAAATCTTTCCAAGTATTGATAGCAGCCTTAAGGGTCAGATTTGATGGCCAAGTAATCCCAAAGTAAAGTCCAATACTATGCCAAACCTCTTGAGCAAAAGTGCATTCAAAGAACAAATGATTAAAATTTTCAGCCTCTCTTCTACAGTTGTAACAGAAAGATGCAAGTTTTAAACCTTTCATTTTAAGTATATCATCAAGTGGGAGAAACTTATGAAAATATCTCCAGAGAAAAAAGGTGATAGATGGAGATAACAGTTTGTGCCAAGTGTAAGAATACNAGCTTTCCTGAAATAAGCCACAACAAAAGTAGAAGTAGTAGAGGGAGTATGGAAAGAACCATCATATTTGTGACTATTTTGTGTCATCCAAATGAACCATAATACACTGCCAAGAAAATAACTATGCTTAAAGAAAGTAGAATCGAAATCTTTCCAAGTATTGATAGCTGCTTGAAGGGTCAGATTTGATGGCCAAGTAATCCCAAAGTAAAGTCCAATACTATGCTAAACCTCTTGAGCAAAAGTGCATTGAAAGAACAAATGATTAAAATTTTCAGCCTCTCTTTTACAGTTGTGATAGAAAGAGGCAAGTTTTAAACCTTTCATTTTAAGTATATCGTCAAGTGGGAGAAACTTATGAAAATTTCTCCAGAGAAAAAAGGTGATAGATGGAGATAACAGTTTGTGCCAAGTGTAAGAATACCATTTCCAAGGAGTAAAGTGGTGCAAATTAGAGTAAAGCATTTTAGTGAGAGAAGTACTAGCATGATGCTTCCAAAGAGGAATATTTTTATCTTGAACATGAATAGGAATAGTGGCAATAGCAGGGGCAGCNAAAAGCTACTAATCCTGATGGCTTTTCCTCTGCTTTATATATAAATTCCTGGGATATTGTTAAAAGAGAGGTGGTGGTTGCTATTCAAAGCTACTTTCTGGGGCATGATCCTGGGATAAATTTTACTTCTACTCTTATTGTCCTTATTCCTAAAGGTAATGATAAGATCACTTGGGAGAATTTTAGACCATTATCACTCACTACTGTTATCTCCAAAGTTATTAGTAAAATCATTGAATCTGCGTTCATTAAATGCAGGGATATCACTGACAATATTCTTTTAGCCCAGGAGATGATTGATGAGCTGGACAAAAAATGCAGGAGTGGGAATATGGTCCTTAAGTTGGACATAAAAAAAATCTTTGAACACTGTCGGCACTATTTTTGGTGTGGGGTTTGCCCGTAAGAAGCTGTCGGTCATTGGAATTGAAATCCCGTTGTCCGCTTCGAAAGGACACTTTAAAAATTTTTATTTTTTTTTTTTTGAAAAAGATGAAGTCAAACTGACCCCATAATTTTCATAGTTTAAATGNTTAATAACACAAAGACATTTAAACAACTTTCAGTAAATTCAAATTTCTTATCCTTTTCTAAAAGTTGGCATAGAGGTTTAGTAACTTTTGAGAAATCTTTAATAAAACGCCTTAAGATGTCCAAGAAAACTCCTAACCTCTCTTACATTAGTAGGAGGTGTTAGTTTAGATATAACTTGGCATAGAGGTTTGGTAATTTTTGAAAAATCTTTAATAAAACGCCTGTAAAAACCAACATCTGAAAACTTCTAACTTCTCTTACACTAGTAGGAGGTGTTAGTTTAGATATAACTCGGATTTTTGTGAAACTCCTAACCTCTCTTACATTAGTAGGAGGTGTTAGTTTAGATATAACTTGAATTTTTGTCTCCTAACCTCTCTTACATTAGTAGGAGGTGTTAGTTTAGATATAACTTGAATTTTTGCAGGTTGTTTAGTAACTTTTGAAAAATCTTTAATAAAACGCCTATAAAATCCAACATGTCCAAGAAAACTCCTAACCTCTCTAAAAAATCTTTAATAAAACGCCTATAAAATCCAACATGTCCAAGAAAACTCCTAACCTCTCTTTACATTACGTAGGAGGTGTTAGTTTAGATATAACTTGAATTTTTGCAGGGTCTACTTCCATACCATTTTTTAATTAAATATAACTAGGATTTTTGCAGGGTCTGTTTCCATACCATCTTCCAAAATTTTATGCCCTAACACAATTCCTCCTGCAACTANTAAATAGCTTTCACTAAATTCAAATTGCTTGTTTTTTTCTAGAAGTTGGCATAGAGGTTTAGTTATTTTTGAAAAATCTTTAATAAAACGCCTGTAAAAACCAACATGTCCAAGAAAACTCCTAACCTCTCTTACANTTCTAAGCATGCATCAAATGATGTTCCAAATATAGAGAAATCATCCATAAATACTTCCAATCCATCATCAATTCTTATTAAATATGGACATCATACATCTCTGGAATGTTGCAGGTGCATTACATAATCCGAAANTTTGAAATTTCATGCTCTAACACAATTCCTCCTGCAACCATAAGTTGACATTTCTCCTAATTCATAACCAAATTAGTTCTTTCGCATAACTCCAAAACTTTTTTAAGATAATTTAAGCATACGTCAAATGATGTTTCAAATACAGAGAAATCATCCATAAATACTTTCAATCCATCATCAAATAATTTACTAAAAATAGACATCATACATCTCTGGAATGTTGCAGGTGTATTACATAATCCAAAAGACATTTTTCGAAAAGCAAAATATCTAAAAGGACTAGTAAATATTGTCTTTTCTTGATCCTCAGGAGCAATAGGAATTTGATGGTAACCGGTATATCCATCTAAAAAATAAAAATATTTGTGTCCAGCAAGTCTATCTACTATTTTATCTAAAAAGGGTAAAGGGAAGTGGTCTTTCCTAGTGGAAGTGTTTAATTTTCTATAATAAATGCAAATACGCCACCCAGTAACTTGTCTGATAGGTATTAATTCATTATTTTCTTTTGTCTCAACATTCACTCCTCTTTTCTTAGGAACACAATGAATTGGACTTACCCACGCACTATCTGAAGTAGGATATATAATTCCAGTATCTAACAATTTCAAAATTTCCTTCTTAACTACTTTCATCATTGGATTTAATCTCCTTTGTCGGTCAACTCTTGGTTTATATGTCCATATAAGATAATTCTGTGCATACAGATTGAATGACTGATTTCCTTAATATTAGCTAAGGTCCAACCAAAAGCTTTCTTATATCTTTTCAATGTATCTAACAGTCTTTGTTCTTGCAAATCATTTAATTCTGAAGATATAATCACAAGTAATGTAGATGAGTCTCCCAGAAACACATACTTCAAGTGGCTAGGTAATATTTTCAACTCAAGTTCATGTGGTTTTATAATTGACGGAACTAGATTCTTATCAGCATTTTCTGTAATATCCAGCATCTCAAATCTTTCCTGAACATAATTTAATTCTTCATTTTCTAATTCATCCAAAATAACTTCATTACTCTCTTCAAATTGTTCTTTCTCTTTAAAATGTTCTTTAAAGTGTTCATTCAATAGATGTTCACTAATTTCCATACAAAAACATTCATTATCTCTTTCAACAGCAGGGTATTTCATAGATTTCGCAATGTTAAAAGTCACTTCTTGATTAGTAACTCTCATAGTTAATTCTCCTTTTTTAACATCTATCATAGCTTTTCCAGTAGCTAAAAATGATCTCCCTATAATGATATGTATTTCTTTAGCTTCCTTCATATCTAAAATAATGAAATCCACAGGAAAGATAAATTTATCCACTTTACTAACACATCTTTTATAACTCCCTTAGGATATGTAACTGAATGATCTGTCAACTGAAGAGTTACAGAAGTAGGTGAGACTTCTCCTAATCTTAATCTTTTGAAAATTGATAGAGGCATAAGATTAATTGGCTCTCAAATCACATAAGGCTCTTCCATAAAATTTTTCACCGATAGCACACAGTATAGTGAAACTGCGAGGATCTTTTAATTTTTCAGGAAGCTTTTTCTGAATAATTGCACTACACTCTTCGCTAAGTGCAATAGTTTCGTTATCCGTAAACTTCCTTTTCTTGTTCAGAATATCTTTCATAAATTTCACATAATTGGGCATTTTCTCTAAAGCTTCTTCGAAGGGAATATTTACCGTTAACTTCTTAAGAATTTCTAAAAATTTGGAAAATAATTTATTTTGTTTGTGTTGCTTCAATATTTGAGGTAACGGTGGTGGAGGTTTCTCCACAATAATTTTCATTAGTGTAAGTGGATATTCTAAATCTGGGTATTCATGATCCTTTTCTTTTTTGGTATCCACTTTCCTCAGTTTCTATTTCTTATTGCACTCTTGTCTCCAATTCTTTTCCACTTCGTAATTGAATCGCCTTAGTTTCCATTTCTTTCTGTACTCTCATTTCCAATTCTTTTCCACTTCGTAATTGTATCGCTTTTATCTATTCTTTTTCTTGATTTTTAGGATTTGGTTCCACAGTACTAGGAAAAGTTCCCAATGTTCGGTTACTAAGCACAGTAGCGATATGCCCTAATTGATTTTCAATATTCTTAATAGCAATTTCTTGATTTTGTAATTGATTTCCTTGAATTTTGAATTGATTTCCTTGATTCTGCGATTGTTGACCCATGTTTAATATCAACTCTTCCATAGACAACTTCTTCTCCTTAATTTGAGTATTACTGTTAAATCCTGGAGGATAAGAAGGTCTATAGTTAACATTTCCTTGGTTAGATGAATTTCCTAATGGGTTCACTCGGTTGTTTGCCCATTGTTGATTT
>JXCR01140770.1:131756-168156 GCA_002079205.1 Phalaenopsis hybrid cultivar
TAGTTAACTAAGATATGAAAATAAGTTGCAATTCCAGTAAAAATTTTCTAATAATCCTAATTTGTCTGTTACTCTAATTGTAATTTTTGTTTACTCACTCCCAGGCAATGGCGCCAAAAACTTGACCACGACTTTATATATGTTTAAAAATATAAGTATTTAATACTACTCTTAAAAGAATTAATTCCTCAACAACTATATCAAAACTTAATAATAGTTATAGATTCGATAAATATGGATGTAATAAATATTCAATAATTGTAAAGTCACACTTATCAACGCAAGTATACATATCGCTTAAGTAATATAGGGCTCTAATGAAATCCTAGATATCGATCCTACAGGGAGTAATATTAGAATTATGAACTAAGATTTTAGAAAAGTAATATTTTAATCGCAACAACAAAATTCAATTTGCTTATCTGTCACTAATAGGCAATTGAAATAAATATGTAATTTTAATAACTATTAAATAACTAATTATGCTAATGAGATTTTTAATGTGATATTCAAATATAAGAAAGCAACATTCTCCTTGTCAAGAAATTATAGTGAATGGATAAAGTGAATCCGTTCAATTTGTATTGTGTCAAATAGGAGCATACCTATTCTTTACCCTTTGGTCTAGGCATAAAGAACATTGACTAATCCTACGCTTGTTTACTAAATCTGCGGCTAGGCTGGGAGGATACTGGCTCTCACTTCGGAGCTCTTACGTTCCCCTCGCCTGAGGGCTAACATCTACACTTCAGCACCTAAACGATAGGACCGAATTGGGGATTTTAGTCTGTCACTCTAAAATCTCCAATTCTACGCCTGATAATATTATTTCCCTATTTATTTGCACCCAATTTCCAAGGGCTTTGACCTCCCTAAATCTTGAATGTAATCTTCACTTTAGTTGTAAAACTCAACATATTTTAACAAATCAATTGGCCAGATTGAAAGTAAATTAAGATCGAAGTGAAAAGATCATCGCAATTTCTTAAACATTTTTATAGCTTCACCAATTCAAATTATCATTTCACAAATCTCAAGGCAAGGAGAAAGATAGCGAAAACTACTCAGATCTCATGGGAAAAATACAACAAAACTCGGAATTCATATATAAAAGCAAAATCATACAAACTACAACAAGTAAATAAACTTATCTCTAATTTTGCCCTAAGAAAACTCCTCAAATTTCTTCTGAATCTCTTCTTTTCTTTACAGCACACAGAATTCCTCTTCGAAGCGGCAAGAAGGAAGAAATCTCTCACTTTCCCTCCACTCTTACTATCTCTCGAAGAATTTTTTAACAATTTAAATGATCAACACTTGTTTCACACTTCAATTTTGAGTCTTCCCCCTCTCCAGGACCTTTCTAACATCCAGGACCTCTCTAATTTTCAGCCAAAATCTTCTTTTAAAGTTGTGAATGAGCTTTCCCAAGAGTTGCCTAGGCACCCCTCCAAAATTTGTCTTTATCCAATGCCTAATTGGACAGAACCGCCAAGCTTGCCGTCGGTGGACCTTCTAAGTGAATTAATTCTTGAGTTTTGGGAAATTCTCGCCGTCGGCGCCCTAGTTCAAATCTTCACATTTTGGTCATTTTCGCTCCAAATTCGCTCCTTTTTACACCTTTTTGCTCCAATGACCCTAATTCATCATTCTTGCAATAAAATATCAAAAATACCTTTTTTTAAAGTGCAATATCATCAAGAACAGTATAAAATAGGTATGAAAATCTTAACATATTTTCCTTTGGTCAGATGACAAATCGAGATTGATTAGATATATGATGTCCAAAATATATTGTTCACACCGTCCATGCTGCTATTAGATATATGATGTTAAAAAAAGATGACAAATCGAGATTGATTAGATGGGTTCTTTTGATGCAAGAATTTGATATCAAAGTAATGGATAAGAAGGGTTCTGATAATCAAATAACTTATCATTTATTAAGACTGGATCAAGGAGATTCATATTCTTATGAAGGTAAAATAAATGAGAATTTTCCTGATGAGCAACTGTTTGCTATTACTGAGTGGCACATTTCATGGTATGTCGACATAGTAAATTTTATAGTTAGTGATATTATGATCTATGGCATAACATATCATCAACGGAAGAAATTCATACATGACACCAGAAATTACTTTTAGGATGACCCATAACTTTATAGAAAATGTAAGGATTAGGTGATAAGAATATGTGTGCCTATAAAAAACCCTAGAAATTATTAACTATCATGATTCAAAATTTGGGGGACATTTTAGAGTTAATAGTACTGTCTATAAGATTTTACAATCTTGATTTTATTGGCCTACACTATTTAGAGATTTGAAATTATATATTAAAATTTATGTTATATGTCAGAGAGTGGGCATTATTTCTAGGTGAGATGAAAGGCCCCTAAATTTTACTTTGAAGATTGAGATTTTTTATGTTTGGGGTTTAGATTTTATGGGTCTCTATATACCATAATTAGAAAATTTATATATATTTTAATAACTATGGACATGTCTCAAAATGGTTGAGGTAGTAGCTCTTCCAAATTGAAATGCTCAAAATACAACTAAATTCTTAAATAAGAATATTTTTAGTAGATTTGACATGCTTAGAGTGATCATTAGTGATGGGGAAAGCCACTTTAGGAATATAAAAGTTGAGGCATTAGTTACTAAATATGGAATTAAGCAAAAAATAGTCACAACTTATCATCCTCAAACAAGTGATTTAGCAGAAGTATCTAATAAAGAAACCAAAAGAATTTTAGAAAAAAGTTGTCAATCCTAGTAGGAAGGATTGAGTTATGGGATTAGATGAAGCATTTTGGGCTTATAGGACTGTGTACAAAACTCATATAAACATGTCTTTATATAGGGTTATATTTGGCAAAACTTGTCACTTACCAGAAGAATTAGAACATAAAGCTTATTGGTTTGTTAAGGAATTCAATTATAATATGAAAGAAGCTGGTGAGAAAAGATTATTGTTGTTAAATGAACTTAAAAAAATTAGACAAGAATCTTATGGAAATGCAAAATTTTACAAAGAGAAAATAAAACTTTGCATGATGGAAGGATTCTTAGGAAAGATTTTGAGCTTAGATAGGAGGTTTTGCCATACAATAAAAAAATAAAATCATTTAATGGAAAACTTAAGTTCATGTGTTCAGGGCCCTTTACTGTAGTTAAAAGTTATCATTTTGGTGTTATAGATATTAAAGATCCTAAAAGTGGTAGGGTATTCAAAGTAAATGGACAAAAACATAAAGCCTACCTTGGAGGTGAAAGACCTATAATTGATGAGGTATTAATGTTAGGTCTACCTGAGTAGTTATTAGATTCATCAGGATGATGATGTTAAACAAAGCATTTCTTGAGAGACCACCCAAGTTTATTTTTATTTTTAGTCTGTTGTTTGTTATTTGTTGTGGTGTATTGTTTGTATTTGTGTGTTGATGTTTAGGTTTGAGAGTGGATTGCTTTGATTTCAGTTTGATTTTAGGGATGTGTTTCCTTAGTCTTCTCGTTGTGACTAGACATGTGTATGTTCTCTAGGAGTAGTAGGATCACCATGTACTCTACATCTTGGCTCTCAATTGAATTTAAAGATATACCGGAGACATGTAGAGTTTGGGCATAGGACTAGTCCATCTCAATTCCTTACTTCCTAATTTTGACCTTGATCTTCCATCTTGGTGGTTAAATAAACCAACCATTAGAGGAGAATGTGGATGATCCTTTCATTTGAACTATCAGTGGTGTATACCTTAAAGGACAAGAAAACACCTAAGGTTGGTAACACATAAGCAAATTGATCAAGAATAATCTTATCCAATTGATTAACCCTACAAAAATATCTATAACATTTGATAGTTTAATGAAAAGAAATTTTGTTGAAGATGAGGAAGTGGAGAAGGGAGATGTGATGAGAAGGAGAATGAGTGATTCCCATTTATCTTTAGTGTTTTTTATGTTTATTGGTGTGAAGAAGGACTTGGGGTTGTTCTGAATATTCAATTTAAATGATCGGGATCAAATTTGGGTTGTGCACATAGGCCCCAGTACCCTGGCATCAAAGTGTCAGGAAGTGTACCAGCACCTAGGCACTAATAAACCAGCTCCAAGGCGTTGCGTCCAAGAGCCTTGGCCCTACCTTTTCGATGCCTAGGTGCAACTCCTTCCTATTCGACAAAATTGGCTAAACCGCCCCAGTTTAGTTCATTTTCATACGAGCTCCTCCCCAACTCTTCTCTATCAATTTAGAGGTGATACTTAGGGCTTCCTTTCACCTTGCATTTGTGCTGATTCTAGAAGCTTTGGAGAATGAAAATCACCTCTCTAAGGTAAATTTCCATTTATCGATCATGCATTTGAGTTCTTCATCCAGAAAACTTTCAGGTTTTTGGGAAATCTGAAAAGAAGAAGAGGAATTTCCTAGGGAGAGTTTGATTAAGCTCTTAACAAGCATGTTGAGTCATATACATCAATCATTTGATCGCATCTCATTGAAAATTTTCATAACCTATCTTTCTTATGGCACCCAAAACCAAGGGAAGCAAAGACAAAAATTTTCTTAATAGGAAGAATATTGTTAGCTCCAAAGCTTAGAAGTGCTATAACGAATTCTAAGTATTAAAGAAACTAATTGCAGAATGATGTTTCATTAGCTCTAGAGGTTCTATAGAATGTATGATTGTGGCTCGTCATTAGGAGGCACTTTGCTACATTACAGTTGCAGCTGTGATTTATGTGGTTAGGGAGTTCTACGCTAACTCCCTAATGCCTCAGATGATTTAGTTTTCGTTATGGAGAAGCATGTAGAAATCTCCCCATCAAGCATTAATGTATTATTTTCATTGGGAGATATTCCTAGGATTTTCTACTCCAGCTTCGACTGATATTGAGCTTGATGAGATTATTAAGTTTTTAAATAACATAGAAGGAACTTGGAAGGTGGGAAATGACCACAAGGTCAATTTTTCTTCATCTAAACTTAATGCACCGTCCAAGGCTTGGCATTATTACATCTCCACTAAGATTCTCCCTTCCACCAATCTTAGTTAGGTGACGTGTGAAAGAGGTGCTCTAAATTATTGTATTAAAACTATGAAAATCATAGACATTTGCTCACTTATTTACCACTTGATTGTCAATTCTATGAAAGGAGGAACTACTTTAGGGTTAGGACACCCCTCCATTATTTTTGCCCTTTATCAGCATTATAGTGTTAGGTTTGAGGAATGGGATGAGCTACATCATCCATTGAAGCTCATTAGCAAGGCTAATGTATGCTTATAAGGTTGTAAAGGATATCATTAGGTGAAGGAGAGTTAAAACGTTTGAATACCCATCTTCACAAATGTATGTCTGAATTTTGTTTCAAATAGGTTAGCTATAATAAGCAATATCCTAATTTTATCAATAATCATTAAGATAATATATGAATTTCAACAATAAAGAAGAGATTCAAGAAAATTTATCCTATCATCAATTGAAGAAATATTCTTCATTCAAACACCTCTGGATAAAAAACAAATCCTAAATGAAAAAGCCTTTCATTAACAAATCAAAGGCTTCTACTGAAGAAGCATTCATATGCTCAATAAAACGATTCGAACAGAGAGAAAAACAATGAAAGAGAGTAAGAAGCACAATAGTAGCATTAAACTTCAATTTTTTTAGGGGGCATTTACATGCATACAATACAATATTTATTTATTTACATATGTTAGCACCCACACATTCATATTTACATGTACATCACATCAAAAAATATCACAATCAAATATTTTTAAAATCCGAAAATACATTTTTATGCATAGGTTTATGACACAAAAATATCATGAGTATAAATATAAAATTTTGGGTGTTAGATATGTAAACATTTGAGAATTGTGGCATGTTTGTAAATTTCCCTTTTCTAATTGTAAAGAGCAATAACTCAAGAAGTGAATTCCAATACAATGAGGGATTGAAAGTCTTCTCCCAAGCCTTGACACCATTTGAGAGGTCATTTAAAGAGAACAAAATGCCCTAGTCAAAAGTATGACGAGAGGGGGGATGTTGGAAGAGGTTACATCTGTGAGGTAGGAAGCCATTTTCTTGCATGCTATCACAAATGCTACAATTAAGGAAGGTCTAGGCCACTAGAGAGAAGAGAGAAACTTGGGATTAGGGTTTAGGTTGAAAAGAGGGAAGGAAGAGAAATGTTGGATTTTCCATGTGGTAAAGGAAGAGAGAAGATTGAGAGAAAGCGCTTGAGGTTTAAGCCATGAAGGTTTAAGAGAGCAGAGAGAGTGAGTATAAATCTTGGAGGACATTTTAGCTTCTAATCCTCTGGTTAAAGTCAAAGATGATCGATATAGCACAAAAGACCAGAAATAACAGTCGACCATGAAAGAAAAAGTAGAGACAGAGAGAATGAAGTTCTGATGCAAAACTATATCAAGACTCGTGATACAATAAATTTTTCTCAAACAAACACATCAAGCCTTTTATCATTGTCAAAAATATATAGGGGCATTTACATACATACAATCCAATTCAAGCGAATTTACACACCCAACACGTGAACTTCATTTTTTACATTTATACCACCCACATATTTAATCACCCCAAAAATAGCACAATTTTAACTTTTAAAAGGTGAAATACACCATCCATATATAGATAATGTGGCATACATTAAAAAAATCAAGTTTAGGAGTAAGACATGTAAAAACATAAGAATTAAATGGTTTTTTATGTAAATCTTCCACACATATTTCATGATCCTTACATGAATATAATAAGAGCATGCAAATTGAGAAAAAAACAAATAAAAAAAAACTCATACAATTTTAATCTTATTTATATCTTTTACAATACTTTGGCATAAATAATATCCATAATGGCAGATTATAAATCTGAGCAAAGCTGTTTTCTTAATATACAAAAATAAATAAAAAAAATTCCATTCACATCTGTCAAGACAAACTGAAGAACATTACAGAGGATAACATAAAAACTAAGCCTAATAACATCAAGGAATGCTAATCTGCCTGATATCACTGACCCATACATAATGTGTACATAATGTGCAATGACATAAATTATAATTTATTTATAAATACATCACCAAATGCCAAAATGGAAATCTCCCAACGGATACTTCGGGAGATTCTTTGCTAGAAAATAAGGGGGAAAAAAGGAAGAAAAACTGTATAAAAGCAGTCAAGAGGAGCATTGAAAGCACATTATGCAAAGGAACCTTTTAATTGAAAACTCATTTCCTCTCAGTTGCTGGAAACTGCATCTCAGGGAGTGGGGAAGTAGGTGTTAATTTATTTCTGTTCAAATCCTCAGTAGTGCTGGTCACTGTATTCCAGATGGGATCCAATGGAGGAAGCTGGTATTCTTCTGGGTTAAGAGCTAATGCAAAATCTGGCAAAGCAGGAGCATCCTGTAAGATCCTGTTAAGGACAAGTAGATGTTGGCCGTTGCTGTGGATAACATGTACGGAATTTAAAAAGTTTTTTTTTTTTTTTTTTAAGGAGCCCATATTTAAACAGGTTTGGAGTATGAGACAGAAGACCCTAAACTCCTAGACAACTAGGGGAAAGAAAAGTGAAGAATAGAGACAACAATATGTTATGGAGACAAAAATGTAATGGAGGAAATACTAGAAAAAGACAAAAAGTCGCCCGAGTATTTATATGTGACACTAGTCTAGAATATCACATTTCTCCAATCTAGTCTCTCCCCCATGCAAAATTGATTCCAGATGGTCCGTCAGATAAAAATTGAAAGAAACTGGGTTACAAAATTGATCCAATTTAATCCATCGACTATAAAAATTGATTCAATTTAGTCTTTGCAGGACAACTTGAGATCAATTTTGTACAATTAAGAAACTAAACTGAAGAAATGTGATACTCTGGGACTAAATTGGCTACATCAGGATAGTAAGGGTGCTAATTTAGGCATTTCATGAGAAAATATAAAAGAATAGACAAAGATGCTAGAAAACAGAAAGGAAGGGAGACAGAGAGATCTAAAACATAAATTTCATTCAATAAACTATTCAACGTCCCAATTCACAACCTATCCTAGGAAAAGAAAAATAAACAAAAAAAAAAACAAGGCAAAAAATAAATGTTTTGGGTGGTTGGTATGTAAAAACCCCTAGAATATTTAATTCATCTCACCATCTATGTCAAACTTAAGTTTAGATCGAAATACCATCACAATTATTTTAGGAGTTGAAGATGGTAATATAAAAAAAAAAAAGCTGGTAGAGCAAGTTTAGCAAGACAAAGAGGCAAAGGGATGATGAGGCGATCCCTTTTATTGGGTCAATATGTAAAGTTTTTTCCCTTCTGTTAAGTTATTGAATTAGTTGTGATTCACAACAATAAAATACAAAATCATAGAGTTAGCTCATAAAAAATATGCGAGTATGAGAGATGAACAAGAATGAGAAGGAACATGAAATTATCTACAGGAAGAAGAATGAAGAGATCCAGAAATAGAATAATATAACTCTGAAAAATCAGTATAGCGCCTGCATTTCTATTTTCTTAATCTCAGACACTAATCAGACTAAATTAATGATTTTACCATAAGAAAGGCCTTTAAGTGATAGCAAAGGAAAGTATTTTAACATCTGGAATTTTTAGCATACGCAGTCATAAAAACCAAGTCATGTTAACACGGTAAAATACTATAAATCAGAGTACCAAAGAATATTGGATTCAAAGTCACATGAATAGTGGTTTTTAAAACAAGAATAGGTCCAGTGTAAAGAATATATATCTGAAGAATACGTTACCTTTCCTGAGAGTAGACAACCTGGTTGGCGTGAGCTTTACTGGAGGCATCCTTAGTAATTTTATAAGAGAGATACTTCATAGAACCCCAAGGAGGTGGGTTTCTGCAGAGATTTTTAAACAATATTAATTTTCTCAATTAGGGTTAAAGTGAGGAAAGGTATTATCTGAGATTTTAAACAGGCTAGGCATGGAACCAAACAAGAGAAAATAAGTGCAGCACAGGTGTCTGTTTATTGTTTACCAAGGCACTTCGTGTGACATATTCACGATAATAAGAATAAAAAGCCTGAGAAAATATGTTTGTCAACTTTCCAGAATATCTAGAGTTGGGCAATTATAGGCAATAGCAATCAATTGAACATATAAGATAGACTTGGGTAGCGGCACATGTATTGACAAACAAAATGAGAAATAATATCTGCTACCTAAAATAAATTAGCCGTGAAGCACATCATTCGTAAGGATTAATTTATTTCCCTAAAAGCTATTGTTTTCATAACAAAGAAAGGAAACACTAATAAAAAAAAAAGGAAAGAGACAGTAAATCTAAAAAAAAATTATTTTAAGATTAGATGAGAGAAAAAAATGATAATAATCTAGTGGTGAAAGAAAAAAAAATGAACTCTAGATAGAATAAAATAGAGAGAATATACCTTGAAGTGGGAGGTGCTACATTGAAGACTTCACATGCCCTCTTACTTTCTTTCAAAAACTCTTCCGCAGCTCGCAGTGCAGCCACAGCCATACCATGGGATTCCTCTGAGTTCCCCTCATCAAGGATCATACCATGATAATAATAGGCAGCCGCCTATAAACAGGGGGAAAAACAAGATGTGCATTATGAGACATCAATTCTATTCCGAAGGGCAAGAATAGGATTGCAGCAAAAGATAATGCATACTGAAATTCCCCTTGTGAAGTATAAATCAATTATAGCATTGAAGTTGAAACTTTGTTTGTTAAAATAGCTTTGTTAATTATTATTCTTTGTTCTTTTTTAATAGGGTTATCTACCCCTAGGGCAATGAGGCAATCTTCAATTGAAATGCTATGTTCTCATGCTACCTGCTCTTTTGTGCATTTCTGCACAGAAGATTAATGACATCCACATTTCTTTTTAAGGGACTTTAAATGCATACCGCATAATTCTTATATATTTACGTATCTAACACCTAATGCTTGCTATTTACACCTATAACATCTTAGTCTACCTAATGCTTGATATTTACACCCATAACATGTTACTCCTATAAACTTATGCATGAAATATGTAAATATCTTCTAAAAAGGATACTGATGATAGTATTTGCGATGTGATCTTAAAGAATTCAATCGCATATATGTGAATAGGAATAGTGAGGTGTTAGATGCATGAATACATAAGAATTGTGTGGTATGTATGTGTACATTTGCCTTCTTATTTATAGCTTAAAGATTTCTAAACAATTGTAACAACATTTTGTCCTAACTTTCATATGATGAATAATAAAGAAAGCATTGAGATCTAAAATGAACATTATAATATAATATATACCTTTGCTTCAGCATATTTCCACTTGAGAAATAACCGATGCTTTTCTCCCCATCCACCGCTGAATTGAATCTTTAAAATGCTATCCTGGGCCTATATATGCAAAAAAGCTATTTAGAATGTTAGATAATAATTGCCTTTATGCGTGGATGATATCCAACCAAGTTTTTCTGAGAGCCTAATTTAGCACATACGACAAGCAAAGTAGTAAAAAATATAGAAAATTGAGTTGAAAATTATGTCATACAGTAGGTTAGGAATGGAAAATCTGAAAGGTCTAGAATTTCAATTCAATAAAATAAATCTACAAAACGCAGCAAAACTAGTTGTTCCGTGAGATGAGAAAGGTCTATGAAGTTATGTTTTAACGGAGTTAGATGTAGAAGTGCACAGCTGCAGCAGCGATGCTTTAGATCTAGGGAAATTTACATACAACACATTTCTTATGTTTTTACTTATCTAATCCCCCAAAGTCTAATATTTACAGTTATAACACCTTGGTGTCAGAAACCTATGCATGAATATGTACATTTCATTTTTAAAAAGATGGCAATAGTAGCATTTTTTATGCGATGTTAAACATTTGAGTGGTATGCATGTGAATATGAATGTTTATGTAAATGGCCCTACCTAGCGTGTGGAGCAATATACTTAGGTGGTCCACAAGCCGCGGACATGCAAGCTAAGGTGCAAAATAATGAGCATCACTAAAAATATCCTACTGATAATTTGACAATTTTTATATATCTCATAGTGACAAGTAATGAATACAGGAATAAATACTAGCAGAGTTTAAATCAATTCTAGCTGAAGTGACCCAACCTGCTCGTGAAAAACATTAGACAGGAAGTAATAAGAAAACCCTCCATTATTTGCTTAGATATCAAACCAATTGATACCATTCTAGAGCTCCTGAAAGGTTTTAGGTACGAAATTTAGCAGGGAGGTGGTCGTGGAGCAGCAAGGGAATGATAATATGAGTTTGATGGCGTTTGGAGTGGGATTAACGTCGACCAATGGCTAATCCTGGTTGAAACAGTGAGAAGAACACCCAAAATGATGAGGTACGAGCAGGAAGAAGGTTCTCCACCTATTCCTGAGCAAGGTACAAACACACCACTTGTAAAATGAAAATGATAGAACACTCATAAAGGAGGAAATCAGAGATCACAATCTCCATAAAACTCGAATAGAACAAAAGACTTCAAAAAGCAGAAAATAACAAGATATGAATAATTCTCACAAAGAAAAAAAAAAACATAATTAGAAATAGATAAGAAAGAAAAAGAAAAGGTTCCCCTTCTCGCGATCGCAACACAACTGAATGTTGTGATATTATAATCCTGGATTGCGGGATTCTGCGAGTCCCTGAGATTTTGCTATCTCAGATAGCAGAAGTCCAGGATCAGGAGAACTCGCTTCATTCTCCTCACCAAGTAGATGTCTACTTTCTTTTCTGGAGGACCTGCATTCCACTGTCGGATGCTATTTCCCATAAAATACCTAAAGAGATATCAAAAGCTAATGGTTCATCAATCTTATATGGCCATCGATCTGGGACACAATGTTAAACTGAATTTAATACCCAAATTACTCGATATAACCTTCCAAAAATAACATAAAAGCTTTTCATCTCTGACATGTATCCCTCCCTCAGGTAACTTAGGAGGTAAACTTTGTCTGGAAATCCTGAAATTCTCTTATATGGGGTTGCCCTGTGTCTTGTATCGAATCCTCAAACTCATAATCCCGGGTGGGTGCCTTGAGCTATCGGATGCTACGGACCACACCCTACACTTGTGATATAAAAAAATGATGCCAACAAAAGACTCCCAATAAGTGTGTTGCACCGCCGAAGCACAGTGCACTTGTTGGCATCATCCTCAAAAGAAAGTCTCTCATGGTAGTCAATCATGCTGCCTAATGCCTACAAAAAGGTTAGCTTGTTGCATTACATTCTCAAACTCTATTTAAAAGCCCATTATCTCAAGCTCACTGCCTTCTAAAAAAACTAATGTTAGTCTTGTTGAAGTATCTATCATGGGCTTAGCTTGAATCACTAGCATTTTTCCCTCGTCGGTTACAAGCTAATACTCTTCCTAATCTTCTCTCTCTATGTCCTCCACTACGGATACTTATGTTGCTTGATCTATGATTGAACTCTACCTGAAAGTTGTGGCAGCCATCTGGTAACATTGTTATTTCTCCACTTTTAGTGCTACATTATGATCATCAAAAAGGGACCAATAAAGCTGAAACTAAATCACATCAGTGATAGATGACCTCAATCTTCATAGACATTGTCATTATATGCTCGTCTGGTTCCACCAATTCACATTTCATCTTGAGTTTATTGAAGTCAGTTGTGTACTCCACAAAAGTATTTGTTTGGTGCAGGTTGTGGAGCTTTATGAATAAGTTTCTTCAATAATATGGGGGAGGGTATTTGCACTGCATATCCCTTTTCATCTTAAGATCACGTGGTGATCTTACTCTTCTCTTCTTGATGTCGAATATGCTTCAGGTTCTCCCACCACAATGAAACATTTTTTTCTAAACTTGATGGTTGGTAATTTAACTTTTTTATCCCAAGAAATATTCTTATACTAAAGAACTAGCTTCATTATTTGAAGTCACTCGATGAACTCATCCGAATTAATGCAATTGTCTAATAAATTCAACTTTATCGAAGATTCTGGTTTCTTCTCTGATATTTCATGTTGAAGTGTCAAAGTAGTGGTTCTTCGTCACTAAAAACTGTTTGGTGACTGGCGAGTCACTGTTATTAATATGGATGACCTAACTAGAATGTCTACTCACAAAGGTGACAAACTTTCGTTGCAATTGGTAGATTTCTCGCTACATATCCTTCATAGTAAGTTCTTGTACATCTCTCAAAGGGTTCCTCATTGGCGACATGGCATCCTTTCCTCCCGATTAATTTTTAACTGATATAGAATTGCAAATCAAGGTTGGTTGGAGGCTTAGATTTTGGTGGTAGTTGTCAAATTAAAATTTTGGTGGAGGTAGAAAAATTAGATTTTGAAAATTTAGAGTTGGAGCTAGGAATAGCGGTACAAAAGATTTAGGTGAAGATTTTTTTTAATTTTAGATTTGGGAAAAAAAATAAAAGCCTAAAAATCTAAGGTTTGCTGGGCTCTGATACCAAATGATACCGTTCTATAACTCTATAAAAAGTATTTTGAAATGGGACTTAGAAGGGACTGGTTGTGGAATAGCATGAGAAAAGTAAATATGAGTTTAATGGCGTTTGAGGGGATTGCAGGGATAAATTTGTTGTTGGATAGCAAGTTTGACGTTGTCGACGGCTGTCCCTGTTGAACATAGCAAAGAAAACTCGAAATCGGTGATGTTCAGGAGGAGAGGAAGTTTCACCACATGTTCCTGAGCAAAATATATGCACACCACCTACAAAAGAAAATGATACAACACTCCTTAAAGTAGAAAACGAAGATTGCAATCTCTCTAAACTCAAAATGAGTCAAAAAGTCTAAAAAAATTTAAAAAATACAAAGTATAAATAGTCCATTTATAGAAAATAACCAAATTAGAAATAGAGAAATAAGAAATAATTGTAAAAGTGAAAAAAAAAGCTAAATTGGGAATCGATGTCGTATTCCAAATCCCTCGACCATGGGATTCTCGTTATCCCACCAAACCTACGGATTGCGGAACACCGCGTAGACGGGATCACGTGTAATTCTCCCTAGGAAAAAGTTCATCTTCTTCCCAAGACGAGCTTCTGGAATCAATATAACACCGTATCAAAGTCATTATCTTGTTGTGTCTGAATCAACTACAATATAAAATATATGCTCACATTCATTCCAGACAACTTTAAAACACACATCATTTCAAAAACTATCCAAATAGAATAATTATCCAATATGTAGTAACATAGGTGTAAATCACCCAATTATACGTGTTAATCAAGTAGTGTACAATAAGAATATGTGAATTGATATCACAGAAAATGAATTAATTTAAAAAAATGATATTCTAGTTTATTAAATCTAGGTTTAGAAGTGTCAAAAATCTTTGAATTTTAAAGGTGTCATATTCCTAGTTTTCAAAAAAATCAAAATTAGAGTGTAGAGTTTTCTTGCAAGTGTGAGATTCTCCTTTGAATTACAAACCTAATAGTTGGGTAAGACTTACAACCTTATCCTATAAACAAGGCAACTCGATTGAGAGCTTACATAACATAATTATCTTGAGTTAAATACTTTATAATTTTAAAATAGGCATAGACTCTTTGAAAAGAAATTTTGCACAGTCTTCAAAAATAAGAGCGACCTAAGTTGAAAGACTTTATTTTAAGCCTCGCATGATTCTTAGAATGTTCCATTTAAAAAAAGTAGCTCATTTTAGTGGAGCACCTGCAGGTTATAACTCTCATGTATTTTAGCTTTTTTAGCTGAAGTATTTTGTTTCTTAAGGCAATTTATATGATTTTAAAACATGAATTAAATTAAATATTGCTTTAAATGACATGTAAAACTTGAATTTATATAAATTTTCTCATCTGAACATATTACATTTATGCTATATATGTTCACTTTAATCTTTTGAAAACTATCTTATGTTCACTTATAGGTTAGAATTGCGAATTGGGTGGCGAGATTTGTAAATATTGAACTCCTCATATGTGAATTAATTTTTAACCCTAGTAAACAAAAATTCCAAATTTTCATTAAGATATAAGGAGTTTAAATTTTGAAAGTTGAAATTTCCAAATTATTTGAAAACTTGGATGATTCACATTATTATTTTACAAGTTTAAAAATTTCAAAATTTTAAATTATTTACAAGTCCAAATCACCAGAAAAATTTGGTTGCCTCTTGGCGTTAGCCCCTATAAGGGAGCACATGAATAATGTTGGCCTTTCCAACTATCTTAAAAAAGTTGTTGGACAACATCACGAGACACTACTACCAAGGACTAAGAGTACATATTTAAGCCGCAGTCATAAAAGATACAATGAGTTTTTAATGTACCTGTAAAAAGGGTCAAATTACAATTAAGCATTTTCTCGAATGATACTTTACTTTTCTCGAATGGTATTTAATTCCCTAATATAATTACTTCTCGAAGTAGGAACCAACAAAAAACGCTTGCAAGTATCATCAAGAAAATTTAATGGAAAGAAAATATACCAAATTAGGATCAGACATATCAAGACATATGAGGAAGAGTGCTTGAAGAAAATAGTTGAAGTTTACATTGACGTTCACCAATAATTTAGTTATGGAAAATAGGAATCAATCTACACTTAACAGAAGAAAGAAAATGACATCATCAAACAGGCAAAAATGAATTTATAGCAGTACCTGATTAAAATACTTGACCATTTCACAAGCAAGCCTTCTTTTTACGGCAAGTGTTGCTTTGGGACTATCAATTGCCATCTCCAGTTGAATGTCGACCCCCTAAATGAAGAATAAAGAATACTAGGTGAAGTAGTATGAAACAACCAATTTCATTACCTCTCAAAATTAATGGAATGTGGGCAATAATGTAAAACATGCTCTACATCGGGAAACAGTTTTTAGGTGAAATATATTCACAATCCAAGATGAAATTTTCCAAATTCACATACAATTCTACCCTGCTTTACGGTGAAAGAAACTGTTCGTTAAAATTAATGGAAAAAAAAAATATTCAACAGCAGTCAGCTAAAAATTTGGTTTTCCATGGCAAATCAACGCAATGTGTGAAAGCTAAAATATTTTATTTATAGGTTGAAACAAATGCTTAAGCAATCCAATCTCATATTTCATCAGGCCATTATCTCCTCTAGTTTTAAAATAATGCTAGTTAATCGGGTTTTAAAATGATGGAAGTGTGCAATAGAGTGCATGCCAGATAATCTAAATAAAGTCGTTGTATTTGTTGTTGTTGCGAGATCTAAATATACACTAGTTGGTGTGGTATATATATATAAATCAAACAAGAGACCGATCGGCGAAGTGAAAAATAGAACGAGAAAAATTTACACCAGAAAAGAACACACACAGCGAAACACACAGATTTACGTGGTTCGGCAAATTGCCTACGCCCACGGAGTTGCAGAGGATTTTAATACTTGAGAAATTTACACCAGTCGATCACCTCGACTTACAAGAGGAATCTCTCACTCTTCGTTGTTCTCTCTCGCCTTCTCTCTCTACACCGAGATACACCGAAGAAACTCTACACTGAGATACACCGAAGAAGACAAACTTATAAGNTCCATGGAGTTACAGAGGATTTTACTACTTGAGAAATTTACATTAGTCGATCACCTCGACTTACAAGAGGAATCTCTCACTCTTCGTTGCTCTCCCTCGTCTTCTCTCTCTGTTCTTCTCTCTCTACATCGAGATACACTGAAGAAATTCTACACCGAGATACACCGAAGAAGACAAACTTACAAGAGAAATAAACCTAGTTTCTCTTCTGTCACAAGCCACCAAAAAGAAGCCTAGAGAGAACAATCTTCTTCTTCTTTGTTCTTCTACCTTCCGCCGCAAGGAACTGCTCCTTGCACTTTTCTTCCTCTGCCCCGAGAAAACCTTCTTCTATCCCAAGGAAACCGAAGAACGTGACTTCTATATCTGAAAGAGAGTCGTCCGAAGCTTTTATCACGAACAAGAGGGAGCGAAGAGATACTTCACTTCACAAAAGAGGAACGCATGAGTGGTTATTTGTGAAGAGGTGTGACTCTCCAAAGCAAAGTAACCACCCAAGCATAGTGGACCGGGCTCCACCGTTTCTAACAATTCTCCCACTTGGAGACCGATATACAGGCTGCAATATCTTATTTCTCGAACTATATCCTCCACTGACGGTGTCACTGTTTTTCCTTCAACATGAATCCTCCACTATGAATCCTCCACCTCTACAACTCAAAGCCTCTGTCTTCACTCCAGAAGACCAGTTGAAGCTGTACACAACTTCAGTTTCTCAAGAGTCAACATATCAGCAGGCTCCACATAATTTTGCACCTCCAAGCTATTTTCTGGGTCACTCTTGTCTCTTCTTACAACTACCACTGCATGGGCAATATTCTGCCTCTGCTGAAAGTCTTTTTCAACAAGTCTAGCCATGTACCTCTTACTGACATCACGTTCAATCTTCACCTGGTACACTCACTTGTTGTGCAATGACTTCTTCCCTAGTGGATGTTCTGCCAGCTCCCACTTGCTCGAACTTTCATCTTGCAAAATTTCTTCATAGCTCTGTGGTTCTTCAACATCTATCTATGGAACAATAGAAATGGGTGCCACGGAATCACTTTCCTCTTCACTTCCATCACTGCTCTGCACTGTGGCCTATGGTAGATTTCCTAGCACATTCAAAGCCCCTGAATCCAATATCAAGTCTTCAACAGAACTATGAACTGCCAACAATAGTGCATCAAGTGATTCTTCAGATAACATATTTGTGCAATCATTCTGCATCTTCTTAGGATTCCTGCAGTTCCTCCTTATATGGTCAGCCTTGCCACAATTCCAACAGGTTGTCTGCTTACTAAACTTTGATTTTTGATCTTCCTGTACTTGAGTTTTTGTCATGTCATCTCCCTCTGAAATCAACATTCAATGTCGAACTCGAACCTGAGACCTCGTCAGAATCTTTCCTACGAACTTCCTCAGCCAAAATCAAATCACGAATATCATCGTATTTCAGTTTAGATTTACCTACAGAACTGCTAACTATTATCCTCATGGCTTCCCAACTATCTGGCAATGATGCCAACAAGATTAGTGCACATATCTCATCATCAAAATTAATTTCCACAGATGATAATTAATTTGTGATAGTATTAAAATCATTCAGGTGTTGAGCAACAAAAATACATTCCGTCATCTTCAAATTGAATTACTTCTTCATCAAGTGCACCTTGTTATTCACCGATGACTTTTCATATATACCTGATAAGGCTGCCATGAGATCTACAATTGTCTTTTCCTTGACGACGATGTGTGCAACAGATCTCGATAAGATCAACCGAATAACCCCAGAACTTGTCGATCCAACAAATTCCATTCAGCCTCATTCATCCTTTCGAATTTTTTCCCCAAAAACGGAAGATGAAGTTTTTTCCCATAAAAATAATCCTCTATCTGCATTCTCCAATAACCAAATCTGTGTCATCAAACTTCTCGATCCCTGAAACCTTCACTTCATCTGAAGCAATCATTCTTCCTCAAATCTAAACCATGCTCTGATACCAGTTGTTGTTGCGAGATCTAAATAAACACCAGTTGATGTGGTATACATATATAAATCAAACAGTATCGACGAAGTGAAAAATAGAACGAGAAAAATTCTCACCAGAAAAGAACACACACAGCGAAACACACAGATTTACGTGATTCTGCAAATTCCCTACTTCCATGGAGTTGTAGAGGATTTTACTACATGAGAAATTTACTCTAGTCGATCACCTCAACTTACAAGAGGAATCTCTCACTCTTTGTTGCTCTCTCTCTTCTTCTCTCTCTGTTCTCTACACCGAGATACACCGAAGAAACTCTACACTGAGATACACCGAAGAAGACAAACTTACAAAAGAAATAAACTCAATTTCTTTTCTGCCACAAGCCACCAAGAAGAAGCCTGGGGAGAATAATCTTCTTCTTCTTCCTTCTTCCTTCTGCCACAAGGAACTGCTCCTCCTTGCACTTCTCTTCCTCTGCTCCGAGGAAACCTTCCTCTATCCCGAGGAAATCGAAGAACTCAAAGCGTGACTTCTATATCTGAAGAAGGGTCATCTGAAGTATTTATCACGAACAGGAGAGCAAAGAGATGCTTCACTTCACAAAAGAGGAAGACGAGAGTGGTTATTTGTGAAGAGGTGTGACTCCAAAGCAAAGTAACCACCCAAGCATAGTGGACCAGGAACCACCGTTTCTAACAGTATTGTCATTAACAACTCTAATTATATTTTAATGACAGAAAACGATATGGAGATGATGGGTGCCTCTTAACTTTGTTTCATACTCAGATTCAAAATTGTTCAAGACATTTCATAAAATTTCTTGGGACAATACATAGAGACTTGCATCAAAAACGTTATTAAAATGATTTAGATTGCATCAAAAGATGCGCGGGGGAAGACACAAATTGCTCATAAAATCTACATGGCAATAATTTAAACCTGTAAATTTTATTCAAACTATTGAATTTTTACAGAATTGAGCTGTAAAATCTGTCGCATAAATTGAAACAAATATCTATGGATAAGCTGCTGCCTTGGTAATTGGAATATTGGCCCTAGGAAATCCTTTATCAACAATGAAACATATCAATAGAACTAGTATTAAGGATTGAATTTTAATACAGACCACTTAAATAGTGCATCAGAGTTGAAAGACCCTAGTCGCTTTCACATTAACCCATATAAACCTTACAATCCGAAAAAAATATTTAACACAACTGACAGAGCCTCCATCTTTAAGAAAATAAGGTATAACACATGAAGTTATTCTCTTAGGAAAAACCTGCAATCATTTGATCCCATTAGCTAACAAGGACTTTCCCAGGTTAATGACTAGTTATGGATGTTGATGACATTATTGGCATGAACTTATAAATGACAGAAAAAAGCTTTCTTAAGCACGTAAAACAAAATCACTGATACCTGACCCAACGCTTGCATGCACAAAGCATTCAACTCCTCTTCAGATAAGTCAACTGGAAGATTTCTCCTGCAATTTGTCAACATATAAAAGAATAATGAAGCTATCTTGAGAATGGATTAACGGAATGGAATCATTGGTCTATATAAGCTATCCTTAATAAACATATCTCTCTGAATAAGGTAATCTATTTCAATGCTTTCTATTCCAAAAAAATAATAATAATAAAATAAAAAGAAACTAAAAAAAATATAGGTCAACGGAAAATGATGATGCATACCTCAATTCAAGGGGTATTTGAGGAAGAACCTGATGGATGGAACAATCTAAATATCCCGCTGCCTTCAAAAGGACATCAATGGATCTCCGCCTATTCTCTGCAACATTATTTGCTCACAAATTACAAAATTTTTTTGAACTGGCCCAGTAATTACAAAATTTGGCCAAAAAATACTCAGTTAGGTAAATAATCACAGAAAATAAAATTTTTGTTTATAATAAAAAGAAGTGGAGAGCAAGAAACAATATAGCAAAACAGCATTAAGGAATCAAGACTGGTTTTAATGATGCAGCATCAGTTTCTGAGAAAGCTATCTATAATCTACCTTCAGACACCTGCTGCTGGTATCCATCATTAGATTTTCTAGGAAGGAGCAAATAATTGGCCTCTGCTAAACAAAGCATTGCCATCAAATGCAGGACTGATAGTACCTCGTACCATACATTAGCAATGGCAGTTTGCTGCAAAGAAAATTCAGAAACGACACTCAAATCTATTTTCGTAATGCAAGAAAACATCTTATTGTCAATGACATGTTTCAAACAACTAATCTAACCTCATCATCATCTTCCTGGTTGATCCACGCAAACTTAACTTTAACTTTCAGTCTTCCTGCAAAATACAGATCACCAAACTCGTATAACAATAAAGAAGATTTTAATCCTTAGAAAACTGGAAAAAGCCTGTGGTATTGATAACATGTCCCAGTGAAAAATAAAAATGGAAAAGAGTCAAAACCATCTTTTGTCAATCCCAGCAGAACAGGAAGGTAATCTTCAAGGGCTTGAAGAAGATCTGAAAATGTATTAGTTCCTGAAATTACAGCAATTTGATTCAGATTTCCATCACTTAATTAAATAACTGGTTAAAATATAAGGACTATGCCAAGACAAACCATTTCGTGTAATTTTCTTCTGCTTTAACTTTGTTGCAGTTGCTGCCTCATGCATAGCCATGGAAACTATCCGAGTTCTTAGGGCTGAGAGACGGTTCACTAAACTTTTTGGCAAGCTATCACCCAGTGGCTGAGTAAAATCTATAGCAATTGGAATGCGAAATCCCGGCACAAAAATGGCCAATTCTCCTATACTCTTTAATCTTCTCCGGTTTCCACCACCATCACTCAGAGTTGACGCAAAACAACCCATGCTGAACCTCCTTTTGGCAAAATTACTGAAAAAATGTACATGATAGAACTGAAGTGAGGGGCAATGACTTCAAACAACCTCCCAAATGGGAAATCAGGTATTTGAGAAACCCTAAACTTCAATTTTTACATAACCACCTTCCCTATGTATTGAATGGAGTATTTTACGTTTTAGAAATAAAAATGGTGGTATTCTTTTGTGATAGGAAAGATTCGTGTGGTACATATGTAAAAAAGAAAAGTTCAGGTCGTTAGATGTGTAAATTCATAGGAATTCAATGGTATGTATGTGCATGCCCAAAAATAATAGCAGACACAAAATATATCAAATATCCGATATAATCACGAAAAGCATAATAAACGCAGCATATCCAACCTGTTTGTATTTCAACCACAAAATCAGTTATGAGGTATGCAGAGAAACTAATGATAATAATCATTTTCAACCAATAAAGTATCAATACTAGCTCATGTGCTTAGGGATTTGCAAAATTTGGATATAAAGTAACAGTCCACTTTACTACAAATTTAATTTTTTACCCAATTAAATATCCCTTAAACTCAAAAGGGCGTAAGAAAACATTGAATTGAAACATTACTTACCTCTTCTAATTAGCAGAAAGAAATTGGATCCTTCATACAGTAATTTCAGCTCTGCATGAATGAGCCATAAATCAGAAATAAATAATACACAGAAGGAAATAGAATAAGAANATTTTAGAAATAAAAATGGTGGTGTATTCTTTTGTGATAGGAAAGATTTGTGTGGTATAAATGTAAAAAAGCAAAGTTCAGGTCGTTAGATGTGTAAATTCATAGGAATTCAATGGTATGTATGTGCATGCCCAAAAATAATAGCAGACACAAAATATATCAAATATCCGATATAATCACGAAAAGCATAATAAACGCAGCATATCCAACCTGTTTGTATTTCAACCACAAAATCAGTTATGAGGTACGCAGAGAAACTATGATAATAATCATTTTCAACCAATAAAGTATCAATACTAGCTCATGTGCTTAGGTATTAGCTAAAGTATTTAAGAGATTATGAGGCTGATTGGTTTGCTAAATTTGGATATAAAGTAACAGTCCACTTTAATACAAATTTAAGTTTTTACCCAATTAATATCCCTTAAACTCAAAAGGGTGTAAGAAAACATTGAATAGAAACGTTTCTTACCTCTTCGAATTAGCAGAAAGAAATTGGATCCTTCATACAGTAATTTCAGTAGAAACGTTTCTTACCTCTTCTAATTAGCAGAAAGAAATTGGATCCTTCATACAATAATTTCAGCTCTGCATGAATGAGCCATAAATCAGAAATAAATAATACACAGAAGGAAATAAAATAAGAAAGAAAGGACGCATAAGAAGCATGAAAAGCGTGAATAGTACTTCAGTTCCTTCTTTTGTTTTCGGTAACCAGACCGTTATAGCGCTCACAACTTATCGCTAAAATTGAAAACAAATGGCAGGCGATATGCCTTGAAAGAAAGTGTCACAAATTCAAAAGAGAAAACAAAGACGGAGAAGAAAAGGAAGAGCGACCGGAAAATAAGAGATTTTACCGACAAATTGTCTGTCAACTAGAATCAAGTGTTCACAGTAATCTTAGTATTGGCAAGAAAAAATAAAAAAGATTTTGAATAACCCGATAGAGAAAAATCAACATTGTAAACTTAAGAACTTTGTCAGAACCTTATCAAGTTAGGCCTAAACCAAGAAAAAGCAAAAAATATCCTCATATGGATTCAAACGTGAGTGTGCAGTGAAAGGGCTTTCAAGCTCAATGTCTACAGAAAGAGCGAAAATTAATTGAACCAATCACAAATTAAATAATACTCCGAAGATAGAGGAAATTACCAAATTTTCAGCTCCAAACCATTCGGCGACCGATTGCCACTTCTGAGCTGAATATATCGACTATTGGTCGCAGAACACACCTGAGCACACCATTGAGCAATATAAAATGATTCCGATTAGAGCGATGGAAGGCAAACAATGCAGGAATTGGACAAATCAGGTGCTGAAACACGGAAGACAAATGGGATCAGGTTGGAGAAATTCACTTGCTAATCATAGTCCATGCTACACTTCCGTTTCCCATCCTCGAAGATCATTTACGAGTAGCATCAGCCAAATCACAAGTCCTTTCTCGTTGCTTCCAAAAACCCTAAAAAGTTGGCGATGGCGATAAAACACTGAAAGTCAAGCGAGGGAAAAGGAAGACAAGAGTCCGAATGGCGAATAACGTGGAAAGCTTTCACATTTTAAAGGGAAGAAAGATTTGAGAGCTTTCTGGGCATCGGTTCTCTCTGCTATTGGTTGTCTGGTAGTAACCAGCTGTATGAGATCTGGTGTCTTTCATAGAACAGCACCTCACCATTCAGAACACGTGGTGCAAGCAGAATGCATTACAAAATGGACACGTGTTGCGGGTTCGATGACGAAGGTTCGATTCTTTGCCCCGCTTATATTTCGACGCGTATCCCCCAATCATGACATTCGTGGGCCCTTATTGGCATGTTTCTTTAATTAAAGGTTGGGGAAAGTAGGCGTTCATTATTATATGAACTTTAATGAAGCATTTGAATCACCATATGATATTGACATGTGTTTCATTTTCTTNCGTTGTCGATGGCGATAAAACACTGCAAAGTCAAGCGAGGGAAAACGAAGACAAGAGTCCGAATAGCGAATAACGTCGAAAGCTTTCACATTTTAAAGGGAAGAAAGATTTGCGAGCTTTCTGGGCATTGGTTCTCTCTGCTATTGGTTGTCTGGTAGTAACCAGCTGTATGAGATCCGGTGTCTCCCATAGAACAGCACCTCACCATTCAGAACACGTGGTGCAAGCATAATACATTACAAAATGGACACGTGTTGCGGGTTCGATGACGAAGGTTCGATTCCTTGCCCCGCTTATATTTCGACGCGTATCCCCCAATCGTCCCATTCGTGGGCCCTTATATGCATGTTTCTTTAATAAAAGGTTGGGGAAAGTAGTCGTTCATTATTATATGAACAAGCATTTGAATCACCATATGATATTGACATGTGTTTCATTTTCTTAATGTATATATCACAAATATCATAAAATTCTTTTATTTTTAAATTTTGTGCTTCTCGTTTTTCTCAACAACATTAGTAAAAACAGTTTTATAGATATATATGAAAATATCAAATTCCTCTTGATTATTGTAAAACATTGCAAATATCAGAAATTGATATCATAAATTTTTATTTAAAAGCAAATAAGTCAACAAAGCAAATATATATAAATATATATATATANGTTTTGTCTCACATTTAAGTTAATACTACTTTTTTAAAATTATGTTGTCTTTTTTTTTTTAGATTTAATATTTAAAAAACTCATCATAATTTTTAATTGAAAAGTTAATTTTTTTTAATAATTATTTTATTTGAGATACTATATCTAGCAAACACGTGATAAAACAATTTCAAAATTTGGCATTCAAGTCACTTGGATGATGCCACTTGATTCATAATGGAGAGGGGTGGCTTTTAAAGATAAATAAGGATGCCGAAAAGGTAGATAATTATAAGCTCTAAAAATTTAATAATTAAATTAGGTTAATTAATCAAATTACTTTTAAATCCATGTAATTTATATGTGGATCCCCTTTCTATCTCTTTGTAAGGTAACTCACATGAATAATAGTCTCCTATTCTTTTTGTTTGTTTCTATGAATGTCAAGAGTGCATTTTTCTTCCTATATTGTTAGAAATATAATTATTGTCAATCACAATTGAGTTTATCTTTGAATACCAACATGTCGAGTGCTGATGAGATGAGTATGAGAAAAAGAGAGGTATTTCAACATCACTCCTTAATAAATATGCCTTAAGAAATGCTTTCTATAATGAGTGAGACTCCATAATCTTTATTATTTTATGGAGAGTTATGAATTGCTTTAATGTTGATTGTTTTGAAAATTCAAAAAAAAGGGTGAATTATATCTTGATGGAGAAGGTTTGCTTTTATAAATCATTAAAAGTGGCATCATGTCTTCGTACTAAGGTATCTATAGACTAATTTGGTTTGAAACAATCAATGGTACCACAATTATGGCTATGAAATTTTGTGAACGTTTGTTTGGGGCAGAAGTCATGGTTTTCAAATATTAAATTTCTCTGAAACAGACATCTAGCCTTTATTATTATTATTATTATTATTATTATTATTATTATTATAAGGTGATGGATCATCTGTCACACTTTTGATTTAGAAGTTGCAGTGTATCCCGATGATTCAGTATGCAATAAAGGCATGTACGTCAACATAAATATTTGAAGTGAAGATCATACTAAATCAATGTTGAATTCATAAGAGAGATTCACCTACAAGTAATTATAAATATAGAGAGTAAGCAGGAAAAAAAACTAATATTTTATTTCCTTAATAGAAATCAATATAAGAGTACAACAAATAATTAAGAAAAAAAATTAATAAAGAACGAAAGTAGAAGCAATAAATATATAAGGAAATTTACCTAAACCCACTAAGATTATAATTAGAACTACAACATAAACTCCAAAATTACAAAATGAGATTCTATTGCTAACATATTTACCGTTGTGATGATGGTTCATAAAGCATCCAAGTCAAACTTGAAAAACTATGTTTTTTTAATGAACAAACAACTATTATTTATTAAAACATTGTATACACCAAAAATGCTAATGTTAATCTCAAAGAGATTGAATGGCTAAGAGTGGAGACCCGGACGATCAAAATTCTGAGTCAAGGAATTGATGTCGACCGATTACTGCAAGCAGTCGACCGACCACTATAAACCTATTGACCGACAGAACACACTACCTAGATAAAGCGATCGAACAATCGAAAGACTTTGATCGCTCGACTGGATCTAATGAGGAAACAACCAGATGTACAAATTGGTCAACTCTGTCGTTCAAACCCGGAAAGTCAAGTGGTCAAAAAATATTATATTTCCTTGTACTTTAATGTAATTATCATCGGATTGGATTTAGTTATTTGGGTGGTTATTATATATGTTTCCTCCTTTATGTAACTGTATTTTCGAACCCCTAGAAGTAGGAGGTCACGACATGAATAAATGGACTCTCGACTTTTTCTTTAGTATCTTGGTTGACATCAGAATTTCAATGAACATTCTCTTCAAAATAGTGTTTGACATGATTGGCCAGAAAATTGGCAGGTTAGCACCACTGGCTGATCCACTATTTGGTTCTCTGGTAAGAGAAAGGAGGCTTTGGGTGTGATTGATATGGGCATCTCATGGGGCGAGCAAGAGAAGCAACACACCATCATGGAGGACTTTTCGGTGGTCGAACCCCCTCTAACTTACAGCACCATTTTTGAACAACCATTCCTAAACAACTACCAAGCAGTGACTTCCACTTACCATGTGGCTATGAAGTTTCCTGGTGAAGGAGAGATTATCACAATTTAAGGAAACTTGGAACAGTCGATGATTTGTTGCTTTCGACCAAGTCACCAGCATCGATCGCGAGCCACTCGACATCCAGATTCAGAGGGAAGCTGGTCTCGAGACTAATGAAGCTATCCTTGAAGTACCTACACCCAATGAAGGAGAGTCTAAAAAAGTTTTTCTAATTAGTGAAAGCTCTGATGCAAGGTACAAAAATTTGTTAATACATACCCTCCGCGAGAATCAGGTTGTCTTCGCTTGAACAACGGTTGAGATGGCTCGGATTTCAATCAATGTACTTACCATCGATTGAACATCAACCCAACTGTTTGACCATTGCAGCAGAAGATTAGATCAACAGCTAGAACTTTGACTAAGCCAATACCGACGGAGGTGCAGAAGCTGAAGGAGGTTGGCTACATCCTAGAGGTGTAGTATTCGACCTGGATCTCAAATGTGGTGAAGGTTTGGAATGCTAATACTAGGTAGAAAATGTGTGTAGATTTCATGAACCTCAATACTGCTCAACCTAACGACACCAATCCATTGACAAAGATAGACACACTAGTGGATGAAGCGGTTAGGTACTTTGGTATGAGTTTCCTTGATGCTTTTTCCGACTACCATCAAATAAAAATGCGTCTGGCCAGTGTAAAAAAGGGCTTTTTACTACAGCATATGGTGTTTTTAGTTTTGATGTAATTCCCTTTAGGCTCAAAATGCTATGGCGACCTATCAGCACCTCATAGATGTAATTTTTGCATATAAAAGAGGAATAAATTTATAAATGTATGTGGAAGATGTCTTGGTTAAAAGTAAACCAGCCGACCGGCAGATAAAAGATCTAAAATACCCATTTGAAACACTAAAAAAAATTAATATGAACTTATATCCTTCAAAAAAACTCCTCTGTGATCCATTTTCTATCTAGATAAAGTTTATTGTACATCCACGATCTCAATGTAAGAATGTCCATATGTACCTTCAAACCTAAGAATAATCGACACATTATAAAGTGCATTTAAATGAATAAATTGTAATTATTTATTGTAGTAGATCTCCTAGTGGAGTTGTATAAATGCCACAACACCATTCAACTGAATAGTAGCTTTGAAGTCAGAACTTTAACAGCCTACTGAGGTTATTAGGGCTATCAAAGATCGATAATCGACAAAAATTCATCCATATTTTACCTCTAATCTTGTATGTCACTATAGCTACACCAACTCTTTCACGAGTATACTTCTTTCACATTTTCTCTATAAGTGTAAAACCACTTATTCACTTGAGTATTCCTTCATAAAATGTATCTTACTAGATTACTTTCACACCTCTAATTAAATTCTGAGCAGGAAGTGTTTCATAAAATGTAAGAGTTTTCATTTTTCCTTTCAATGAAAAATTTAATTTCCATTTTCAAGATAGAAATTTACTTTGAATACTTTATTCATGACAATGCAGAACATAATATTTGAGGCAGTTTTCCATTTTGGCACTAAAAATTAGATATTTCATTAGAGAAAGAAATGAAAACCCATACATAATATGAAATAGTTCCTTCTCATAATTTATTTAGAGATGTTTAAGTAATCTAGTTAACAGCTGTAGAGACAAGGATACTTAAGTTTATGATTGACTTTTCACTTGGAGATAAAATATGAAGCAAATGCTTCTGTGAGAAGGCTAACATAGCTACAGTGACATACAATATTAAAAGGAGTCATCTTAATTGATTGTGAATCAATGTTCAATCAATTAATTATGTTTGAGAGAACTAACATTACTAAAGTGTCAACGATCTGACTTATAATACATTTAATAATAGAATTGCAATAAAAGGAGATCATATCTGACAATAATCAACAAATTATAAAAGGAGTGAATGTATTAGATAGTTCGAACAATAACATTTGCTCGAAATTTTAATGATTTTAATTTTATCTTAGATAAAGAGAGGATTAAAATAAATGGCCCAAGTTTGAGCAAGAAATTTTGGATCAAATTTCTTTCCAGTCGACCGCCACTAAGCTCGAATTTAGAACATTAACAAAATACTAAAGAAGTTAGGGCTGTAAAAGTTCAATAATCTCTCTTAAATCTTTTCAAAATAATTTGTCTTAAATCTATTCAAATTCTCTAATCTAATATTGTCTATCACTATAGCTATACCAAACATTGCACGATTTATTTCGTTCATATATTACTTTTCAAGTGGAAAACCAATTATTAATCAAACCATTTTCATCTCTGCAAACCCCATAAGCGATTAACTGCAAACATTGATATATTTTCTTAGAAGAAAATATTTCAAACGATGTAAGATTATTCACTGCATCCTCCAATGCGAAGTCCAATTTTCATTCCTAAAATAAAAATTTATTCCGAAATCTAATTTAGGAGTTCCAAAGTGAAAGTCCACATCAAAGATTAAAATTGAATTGCCAAAATGGAAATTGCAAGAATGAAAATTAGATTCTGAATTGAATTTCCATTTTGAAAGTGACAAATTAGATTTCAAAAAGAACTTCTATTTTAGAAATGAAAATTAGACTTCTGACCAAAGAAAAATATATTGAGATATTCATACATATTTTACACTATTTTTTATGATATTACACTTTAAAGAAAGTTTATTTTTGATATTTTGTTGCAGGAATGATGAATTAGGGTCATTGGAGCAAAAAGAAGCAAAAAGGAGCGAATTTGGAGCGAAAAGGACCAAAATGTAAAGATTTGAACTAGGGCGCCGACGGCGAGCCCAATGTTGCCAACGGTGANCTCAATGATGTAAGAACTATGAAATATTTATAAGGTAAAGGAATACTTTGAGTTTCAAATTTAGGGAAAGAAAGGTGAAGTTCAAAATCATTAAAGGTTATCCAGATATAGTAATCCTCACTTGAAAAAGTAAAAAAAAGGATTGACAACAATCCCTAAAAAGAAAAGAAAAATGTATAGGATTGAAAGCAATCCAAATGAAAAAGGAGAAAAGAAAGAAAAATATATGGAAGTGAAGAGAAGCTTGAGGATATGCCTAATCAAAAATTGGCTTCACTGGACCTACCTAAAGGGAAAACCTAAATACATTCCTAAACTTATATTTATGGATTAGAACTTTACTATTAGTGTTCTCACGAAATTTCTTTCCTTTGGATATTCTAAGTGACTTAATATTGCAGCATATAGTCATTATTGAAATGAATAGAACACTAGAACTCAAAAACTTGATGACAAGATAATTCTTGTAGCTACAGAGTTAATTTAATTACATGATTTTATTTTGAAAGTCTCACTATGGTATTTATCTAAATCAAACTTATAGTATTTTTGAATTAAAACTTTACTACAAAGATCATAAGTTTTATGAAGTACTAAAATTACTTGAGGACAAGTAATAGTTAAGTTTGGGGGATTTTGACCAAAGGAAAATACTAAAATTACTTGAGGACAAGTAATAGTTAAGTTTGGGGGATTTTGACCAAAGGAAAATAGTAGAACTAAAATTACTTGAGGACAAGTAATAGTTAAGTTTGGGGGATTTTGACCAAAGAAAAATATATTGAGATTTTCATACATCTTTTATACTTTTTTTATGATAATGCACTTTAAAGAAAGGTTTTTTTGATGTTTTGTTGCAGGAATGATGAATTAGGGCATTGGAGCAAAAAGATACAAAAAGGAGCGAATTTGGAGCGAAAAGGACCAAAATGTAAAGATTTGAACTAGGGCGCCGACGGCGAGCCCAATGTTGCCAACGGTGAGAATTTCTCGAGACTCTAGATTAAATAATTTAGGAGGTCCGCTGACAGCGCCATCGAGGCCGCTGACGGCGAGCGCGGCGATTATGTCCAAAGGTGCATTGGATGTGGACGATTTTTGGAGGGATGCTTAGGCAACTCTTGAGAAAACTCTTCTACATCTTTAAAAGAAGATTTTGGCCAAAAATTTGGGGAGGCTCAAGAGTTCAAGGAGTTGGAAGGTTAGAACAGCGTCCAAGAGTCCCAATAGTGTGTAGAGAGTCTAATTCTGAGGAATTCTTCAAGAGATTGTAAAAGTGGAGAGAAAGTTAAAGATTTCTTCCTCCTTACTGCTTCAAAGAAGAATTCTGTGTGTTGTAAATAAAGGAAGAGATTCAGAGGAACTTCAAGGAGTTTGCTTGAGGAGGAATTAGAGATAAGTGTTATTTACTTGTTGTAGTTTGTATGACTTTGCTTTATATATGAATTCCGAGTTTTGTTGTGTATTCCCCATGAGTTCTGAGTAGTTTTCTTTGTCTTTCTCCTTGTCTTGAGATTTGTGAAATGGTGATTTGAATTGTTTAAGCCATGAAAATGTTAAAGAATTTGTAATGATCTTTTCACTTCGATCTTAATTTACTTTCAATATAGTCAATTGATTTGTTAAAATATATTGGGTTTTACAACTAAAGTGAACATTAAATCCAAGATTCAGGGAGGTCAAAGCCATTGGAAGTTGTGTGCAAATAAATAAGGAAATAAAATTATCGGGCGTAGAATTAGAGATTTTAGAGTGATAGACTAAAATCCCCAATTCGGTCCTATCGTTTGAGTGTTGAAGTGTAGATGTTAGCCCTCAGGCGAGGGGAATGTGGGAGCTTTAAAGTGAGAGTCGGTATCCTCCCAGCCTAGCCACAGATTCAGTAAACAATCGTAGGATTAGTCAATGTTCTTTATGTCTGGACCAAAGGGTAAAGATTATGTATGCTTCTATTTGGCACAATACAATTTGAACAGATTCACTTTATCCATTCACATAATTTCTTGACAAGGAGAATGATATTTTCTTATATATTGAATATCAAATTAAAAACTTTATTAGTATAATTAGTTATTTATGAGTTATCAAAATTATATATTTATTTCAATTGCTTATTAGTGACAGATAAGCAATTTGAATTACATTGTTGTAATTAAGTATTGCTTTTCTAAAATCTTAGTTTGTAGTTCTAATATTACTTCATGTGGGATCGATATCTAAGACTTCATTAGAGCCCTATATTACTTTAGCAATACGTATACTTGCGTTGATAAGTGTGACTTTACCATTATTGAATATTATATATATACATCTTGCGATATGTATACTTGCGTTGATAAGTGTGACTTTACAATTATTGAATATTTATTATGTCCATATTTATCGTATACTTGCATTGATAAGTGTGACTTTACCATTATTGAATATTTTATATATACATCTTTATCGAATCTATAATTGTTATTAAGTTTTTGGTGCAGTTGCTGAGGAATTAAATCTTTTAGCAGCAGAATCTATAACCATTATTAAGTTTTGGTGTCGTTGCTGAGGAATTAAATCTTTTAGCAGCAGTATTAAATAGTTATATTTTTACGATACGTATACTTGCGTTGATAAGTGTGATTTTACAATTATTGAATATTTTATACATCCATCTTTATCGAATCTATAACTGTTATTAAGTTTGTTGATAAGTGTGACTTCACAATTATTGAATATTTTATACATACATCTTTATCGAATCTATAACTGTTATTAAGTTTTTGATATTAAATACTTGTATTTTTAAGCATATATAGAGGAACGTAGTATTAAATACTTGTATTTTTAAGCATACATAAAGTCGATGTCAACTTCGCAATGGTGGAAACAATGAACACTCCTACATCAAATGAACTATCTTAATTTAAGAAAATATTTTGAGGTGTGCAATTAATAGCGTAAGAGGTTGCGCGAGGGTGGGGGGTGGCATGGTAGAATTATTAGGATTATGATTGGCTTTATAGTTGGAAACAAAATATGAAACAAATATATCTATGAAAGGGTTGGAGTAGTTATAATTTTAAACAATTTTAGAAAGATACATTGTAATGAATTTAATGATTTTCAATATACCTAGCATCAATATGATGTTAAATTGTCCAATTTCAATTTGACTGAAAGTCAATTTGAAAGAAAATCGATTCAAAATTAGTATTTGAGTGATAGTCATTAGTCTAGCTAAATTCACATAGCTACCCTACATAGTAGATATAAAACCTTATGTGTACATGAAAAGTTGTATTAAAATATAAAGTTTAAGTATTAGATATATAAATACATAGGAATTGTGTATTTTATCTCTAAAAACCCTATGTATGGATATATCCATTACACATTTTGTTTCTAGCAACATCAACAACATCATTAAACCTTTATCCCACTAAGTGAGGTATTCATACACTTAAAATATATAATATTTTTAGACACATTTTTATACCTATTTTTTAGATATTGCACTTTAATGGAAGGTATTTGTGTTTTTTTCTTTCAGGTACAAGTAAAAATTTGAAAAATGCTAAAAGGAATGAAAGAGGATCAAATTTGGAGTAAAAATGTAATATTTGTGCAAAAGTGTTTTGGCACCTAAGCGTCAGATCCGGCGCTTAAGCGTCAGGGAAACAAAGAAGGTCGTGCTAGAGGCCCCGCGCTTAAGCACCAGAGGCAGTTATTTGGTGATTTTCTTCATTTGGTCGAATTTTGAAGAGACATTTGAGACACCTATTAGCTAAAGAAAGTGGTTATGACCATTAGAAACAAAAATATTATTAAAGGACTGGTGAAAGGAGGCATCCCTTGGAGAATAAATCTAATTTCTACACATTTTGAAGAGTTTCCAAGGCAGCTCTTGGAAAATTTATAAAAGAAGTAAGTTGAGACATTTGAGATGGGTGCTTGAAAAGGGAGAGAGTGCTGAGTCCTGAGAAGATTGTGGAAAGATTTAAGCACCACAAAATTTACTTTTTTACTTTTTGTTTTTAGTTTTATTTTTAGAGTTTAGAGTGTTGTAAAAGAGAAGAGATTCAAAGGAACTTCAAGTGTTTGGTGGAGTATTTGAGATAAGTTTTTACCTTTTATTTTGAACTACTTCTGGTCTTAATTGAGATTTCTTGTTGGTTTGACAATGATTTCTACTTTTAAACTAAAGTGTGGTTTTATTTTTTCCATGGATTCTGAGTAGTTTTCTTTATCTTTCTCCTTAAAATGATAAGTAATTAAAAGTAGTTGCTGGAAGTTGTGGAGAGTATTTTTCTTTAATAATGGAAGAAGTTGAAATGATTTAAATCCATGTACTTCATTTACTTCATTATTTGGCCTATCTAGATGTTAAAATTTGTTGTGCGAACACGTAAGAACCAAACTGGTATTATCTCAATCAATAATTGGAAAGAATCACATTAGTTTGTATGAATGAGAATGCAATTCTTATGATTTAGTGCAAATAAATAGGGAACAAAACTTTGAAGTGTGTAGAGTTGGAGGACTTTAAAGTGACAGGTTTAAGCCCTCAACTTGGTTTATTGTTCTAAGTTCTTATACGAGATGTTAGCCCCTAGTTAAAGAGAATAGAGAGTACTTTAGAGTGAGAGCTGGTATCTTCCATGTCTAGCCGATCTTCAGAACTATTCAAAATTTAAGTCAGCCAACGTTCTTTATAGCTTCTCTAGAAAGGGTAAATAATATTATTGCTCCTATTTGGCACAACACAATTTGCATACTTCCACAACAGAATTCCTATACTTATTATTAATTCATGAAAAGGAGAAAGATATTTTCATAATCTGTGTTTTTCTCTTACATAAACTCAAGTTATTTAGAAGTTGTTACTGTTTTGTTAAAATATCAAAAATACCAAAAAGATTTGAGTTTTAATTACTGTAAAATTATCTACAGTTTAAGTAATTGTATTTTTAAAATAGAATTTTATTGTTTGAAATTGCATATTGTGTATTTTCCCCTTGGGATCGATATTTGAGGCTTAATCAAAAAGTCTTACATTACTTAATAATGATACATATACTTGCGTAATATTCCTATATATGTATATATCTCTGTGTGTGTGTGTAATATATAGATATGTAACATATATATGTATATAGATACTATATACATACATACATATCTATATATATATATATATATATATATATATATATANTACAACGACCCCTCAACACAAAACAACACAAAACACATAAACGTTCTCTAGGAGAGAGCAACGGTTTTGGAAGGGCAGAATAATAATTTACCCTAGATAAAAGGAAAAACGTAAAATAGGAGAAAACCTAACACCTATATAATCAAAATTACAATTAATCAATTCCTAATCAATATCTAGAGATAAAATGAAAGACATAAAATAGGAAAAACATGACACCTATATCTCCAAGATTGCAATTAATCAATTCTTAATAACTACCGGAGATAAAAGATATATATATAAAATAAGAAAGAAATAAATAGAAAATAACAAGAATATAAATAAATTAATTTCTAGTAACTTCTAGCATGATGCAATGGAGAACAAAGATTCATGTAGCCGACCGCACNAAAGTGAAAGTCTCAAATGATGAGAGAGAGGGATTCGTTCCATTTTGAGACTTTCATTTCCTTCATGTTTCCGTTTCGACGTTTACCTCGAATTTTGTGTATTTTTCGTTTCTAGTAGCCATCGGAGGCGCCAAAATTATATTGAAAGCGTCGGAAGTGATTTAAAAGCTTCCGTACGGATTTAGCACGAAATCGGTGAGGAGCTGTAAAGGTAGGGTTCGATAAAAATGCCCTCATGTCTGGGGACTATTTTGATACTTTACTTTCAGTTTTCTTATAGTGCAACTCAATGCAAATTTAAGGCCTGCTCAGTTTGATTTCCCATGAATTTCTAATTAGACATTTAGAACTGATTTTTTTTTCCCGACAGTAGAAATGGAGTATATTGTTTAAGACTAAACGTCCCTACTGTTAGTCAATTTAGGTAAAATAAAGTTTGTTGTCTTAAGGGTATTGAGGCAGCTTCTCTGTCGAATCATACATTTGCTTTTCCTATGAAAAATCTTACGTTGCCTGTCTTTTGCTTTTCCTGGGCTTTCTGTAACTGATATTTTAGCATGATAATTTCCATCATTTTCATTCTACCTTCTCCCCTGTTGGAATAGCAATCATTAATTATCAATTGGAATGTGCTCATCAGGTCAATTACTCGAAGTGTTGGGATTCTTTCGTATACTTTTCTGAGGCAAACAGGCTGTGATGATGTTCTAGTGCCAATGGTATAGATTTCGAAAAAACTAATTTCATTTATTGTCTTATTGTTCCCTTGATATTTTTAACCTTTTAGCATTCATTCCTTTCTTTTGACAGTCAAAATACTATTCTAGTTTGGATAAATATTCAGGAATTATAAATTTAATTTCATTAATTTTCCTTTTGGTGGCAGGTGGACTACAACTTTGATTCTTCGACTCAAAGATTTGTGAGGATGATTAGTCACAGTGAGAAACAGTTTGGTGATAACTTGTCTGCTCTTTTGAGATGGTCTCCTTTCTCGAAAGAAGAAAACTTGTTAAATCAAGTATGCTATGGCTAAGAATTGAACTTGCCTTAATTGTTCATGAGAAATCATGTGAAAAAACTTGCGTGCTTTAAAATTAGGTTTATTTCATAAAAGTGTCAAAATAGTCCCCTGACTATTTAGTGGAGTCATTTTAATCCTAGAATTTATAAAGTG
>JXCR01140771.1:10434-55950 GCA_002079205.1 Phalaenopsis hybrid cultivar
TGCTATTCCTATTTCTTTGTTGCATCTGTCATTCTAAATTTATCTCCATTGTAAATAATAGCCATGGTTGAGTAAAAGTATGGCTTGCTTTCAGTTGAACATGTTATGTCACACTTGACCTGTTACTTTTCATTTTCCTCAAGTTTTACTTATATATGTTTCTTCATTTGTTTTTAATTTTTTCTAATACTCCAGAACACAAGTGCCGTTCCCCCTGCAGCTAATTCTAGGCTTTCACCTCTTCCTCATGAACCTGCTGGTTTTTTCAATGTTCGTGGTGCTACAGTTGATATTCCACTTGATTCCAATATGGTAAGTGTTGATTCCAATTTTCCAACTAATAAATAACATTGTAAATGACAAATTTTCTTTTGTTTTCTGTTTATTTTGGAAAATTACTTTACTTGAGATTGTCACTAATGCATTTGAGATTTGACTACTTGGTGCTGGCAGATGATTTTCCTTCTTACAGTTTAGTGACTAATAGTTATATAATTATTCAATTCCTTATCTTCCCACTTCTTCAAACCCTCCTGCACTAGTGGCAAACAGACCCACAAGTACTATGTTCCAAAACTAAAAGAGCTAAAAATGGAAAAAAAAAAAGAAATAGGATGAAGAAACTGAAACGGTGGGCATATTTTGTAGATAAGAAGGGCATGTGGTGATGAGAGGTGAATAAAACTTAGTTGTTCTTCTATTTCTAATGTAGGATTCCAGAAAGAAGGAAAAAGAACTTCAAGCAAAGGAAGCTGAATTGAGGAGGAGGGAGCAGGTAATTTTCAGTTAGTTTTTATTTTTTTATGCTAATCATTTGGATTGTGCTTTTTTTAGTATGTCCTATGCAATTTTTAGACAAGTGTTTCTAGGTTTTCGTTTCAGAATGATGTACAAATTTCACATTACCTATTCCTGAGTTGCTGAAATATTTTTTTTCTATATATCTAACTTGAGTATGATAGATAGAACATGAAATGTAGTGGGCTTGGGGAATAATGCTTGGTTGGATTTTTTTTTAGCATAATGTCTCTCTGATTCTGAGAAGAATGTAGTTCAGTTTTTTGGCAAATGATTTAGATGTGATGTCCTACTACACTGTTTTAAGTCGAACGATTGCTGGGGAAATATGGGCTAATCATCACAGATCAAGTGGGGAGTCATCCCTATCCGAAACGTTAATGCTTTTTACATGTTCTTCGGTTAGACACGAGTTTTTGACTTCGATCTATTCTCGAGTTTGTATACTATATGCGAGATGCTGCAATGATTGATTGAGGTTATCTTATCTTACAAATTAAAGCACTCACACCCCTAATGTTTATTTGCCTATTTGCAATTTGNATAAGTTGGGTCTGATTCCCGTTTTGGGCAACTTATTTAGTGTGATAGCGTTTTGAAAACACATTTAGTCTATTTGTGTAAACTATTTTTTGGCAGCTTATGCATTTTCAAAATATTGAAAACAGATTTTTCTTACCACACCTATCTAGGTGCAGTTATAACTTTCTGATTGCGATCTGTCTTTTTCAAAAAAATAAAAATTTGTAATAGACAACACGCATAATTTATCGATAAATTATTTTTAATCAGTTTATCAATAGATTATTCAACAAGCGGAAGATGCCCCAAACAGAGACTATGCCAAGCGGTAATTGTATGCGAAATCATGTTATGGCGCGCATGATATGGTGTCCAATGATTGATATTTTATCCAACAACAACTTTTATTCGAAACTCATAGAGCATCGACTTCAAAAACAAATCATTCAATTTTTTTTTCTTATTTTATAATCGGAGAAATTAAAATAGATACTATCTAAATCTTTTATTCTAAAATCCTATTATAATTATTTTCAAATATTTATTATTGTAACAATTTATTAGTATAAAATTTAAGTAACATATTTTTTCTCTCATAAAAAAATTTATTGTATATAATTTAAAATAATTTAATAATATTAAACAAAAATTATTAAAACCGAAGAAGCAAATACCCCAGACAATTTAAAAAAAGGGTATTAACATACCACCAGTTCTCATGCATTTGCATATATAACCCCTAATTTTTTTATATATCATTATATCACTCAAATATTTTATATCACTTTAAAATTATCACTATTTTAACTTTTAAAAAGTGAAAAACACATATATGCGAAATTGAAATTTTGGTGTTATATACACCAATACAACAATAGTGAACCTAGGCAATCATAACATGAGCAATTACCTTCTCCTAGTTTTGTAATTTCTATAACTTGTCCTCCCAATAAAGCACATTTGCCCAAGGCCATGCAATGCAAGCTTATGTCATAGACGGTCATCTCAAGAAAGGCTTAGTGACCCGACCCGCAATTACAGAATTATGTAAGTTCTGAAAGATGACAAAAAACTTGACCCAATTTATATCCAGCGGCTAGTGTGCAAAATAAATATGTTATAAATCTGATTAATAACTTGCACACAATAGGTACTATGTAAATATATGTATCATTTTAAGTAATATTGAGTTTTCCTTACAAACCTCATTCTCAAACCTACAGGGAATAAGTGAATTTCGATGTCAACTTAGAAATATTTCTACTGACACTGTAAACGAAATTTGTATGAGAGTAACAATGAACTGTTCGTAAAATGTTATAAACTAAAGTTTGTTAATTTTAAATTAAAGCTAAAAGTAAATGCAAATTTTCTAAACTACAGATAAATAAAGGAGTACGATTATAATAAAAATTCTTTCCCTTTGCAAATAGATTGTGATCAGTGTAGGAATCAAATTCTCTCAGATAAAAATATGATTTTGTGAAAAATAGGAGCATATATGTTCTTTACCATCTCCCGAGTGCATAAAAAACATTGGTTAATCTAAAGTTAAGTTTCTGATTGATATGGTTATGCTGAGTAGATTCTAGCCTCTCACTTCTAGATTACCCACTGTGTTCTCTCCATTAGGACCAACCAGGCCTCAGGTTCCCAACTAAAGACCAAATTGATAAAGGTTCTAGTCTGTCACTCTAAAATTATTATTTATACGCCCATCAAAACTTATCTCCCTATTTATTTGCACTCTCCCTTGGACTTGGCTCCCCTCCATCCAAGGTTCAACGTGATACTCACTAGTTGGGTGAAATCATAGTCATTCTAGGTCATTATATTTCACAACGGATTTTAACATCACAAATGACCAATTTGTAAAGTAAAGTAAGAACCAGTGAAAATATCATCACAAATTTATGGAATAATAGAAATCTTCAAAAATATCTAAACCCACACATGATTACTTTTCATTGCAAGGAGAAAGATAAGAAAACAACTCAGAATTCACGGGGGTAACAAAACAAACATGATATATATTAAACAACAAGTTTACAAGACAAAACTTACACATAATTGCAAATATTTATCTCAAACTCTTCCCCAAAAAATCATCTGAAATTCTCTAGTTGATCTTGTCTCCACAAGACTCACATAAGACTCAAAAAACACTCATAATAAAAAAATACATTTCTTTACCATTGAGCCTAAGCCTTCAGAGACTTCAAACCTGTTTGTGGCATTTGAACAACTTTTTGGGTGCCTAGGCGCCCAAAGCAGGCAAAAAATTGTTATTTTCCCAAGAGTTGGAAATGTAGGCTCCATGAAGGCAACGCATAAGCGCCCAATCTGCCAACAGTGCCTATGTGCTAAGAAGAGTGGTTCCTAGACACCAGAGTGGCGCCTACATGCACAAGAGTCAGGCACCTTGGTGCCCGACACTTCTCAGGCCACAATTTTGGCTGATTTTGACGTTGTTTTGACGTCGTAGGCTGTCGGAATGAGAAGAGGCTCCTGGAAACCTAAAGAGGATTGTGAAATCCCCCTTTTTCCTATATTTAGATGCATCCAAAGGCCCTTTTTGGTTAAATTATGTTCATTTTGTGGGGGGAGCCAAACTTAATCTATCACTCACCCTCCCATTTTTTTTTCTTTCTTCATTTTCTTTCCGGGAGGGGCGCTGGCTCCAGCTCCCTCTCCTTCTTTTTCTTTGGTAAGTTTATGAGAGCATGAGGGAAATCTCTTTGGGAATAGCTCATGGAAGGCTTGGAGAGGGCTTCAAGGAGAGGAAGACCAAGGGAGTTTGCCTCCCTCATTCTCCTTATCTTCTCTCATCTTCTTCTTCTTCCTCTTTCCTTCTCACCTTCTTAATCTTCTTCTACATTTTCTGAGGGTGTAAGAGTGTTTCTTGAGGAGGAGCTTAGGAGCAAGGCGTCACTTACTTATGCTGAAGGAGAGATTCAACCAAGCTCGATGAAGGATCGGTAGAACTTCGCCGGAGCGCCATCGGAGTTTACTGGAACTTGAACTTCTCTCCTACCGATGAGAGAGATTCTTCTCACGTAAAGGTATCCATCTGCAAATATCACAGTAGTGTGATTACCCGACTCCTAACCAACCTTAGGTTTAGTAGAGTCTAGGCACATGGGTTCGGTCTCTCATGTGGGGTGCATGCGTTGGCCGATGCTAGTGGGCGTAGCCATGCCGCCTATGTGATAGACTGTTACTTTCCATAAAGAAAGTCCTAGGTTAGAAATCCTATGTGTTGCTCATTCCTATTTAGAGCTGAGTGATTCCTATGTGAGCCCTAGGTCTTTATCCTGCTAAGTTGATGACCCGACCCATAATTACACAGATATTTATGTTCCTTAATATGCCAAAAACTTCACCCAAATGATATTTAGCGACTAGTGCGAACAAATGCAATATTATAAAAATTAAAGAGATAGTTTTCTCACTAGGGGTACTACGTAAGTATACATATAGTTTCAAGTAATATAGAGTTTTCTTTAAAAACTATAGTATCGATCCTACGAGGAAGCAGAAAAAAAGCAAACAATAGAATGAAATACATAAACTCTGATTTTAAGAAAACTTTACTTAAGATTGCAACAACTATGTAAAGATGAAAATTAAGTTTACTAAATTCTACTATATGTAAGTTAAAGTAAATGTAATGACTTATACAGTATATAAAAAGAGGCCAATAATTCATACTTAGTGTAGGATTTCAAATTTTGTTTAGAAACTTAAATGTGGTATTGTGACAAATAGGAGCATACCTACTTCCTTACTTTCTTTCAAAGTGTGTGAAAAACATTGCTAATCTGAAGTTCGGGTAGGCATATACAGTAGTTATTGGTAGTTTCTAGTCTCTCTCTTCTAGATTATCGACTGTGCCTTCTCTATAGGACCTACCAATGACTCTTAGTTCCAATCTTTAGACCAAATCGATAAAAGAATCTAGCCTGTCACGTTAGAAATATCAATTATGTGCCCATCAAGTCTTGTCTCCTTGTCTATTTGCACCCCCCTTTATACGGCCGTGACTGCTCTTTCCAAGGTAGAATGCGATACCTACATGCCAAAAAAACTTAGCCCTTACAGGTCAATAAGTTCCTCAACAAGTTTTAACAATACAAGTGGCCAATTTGTAAAGTAAATGAATGACTGATAAAAATATCATAAAAATTTTTAGGAATAAAAGAAGTTTTAAATGAAATCAAAATCACTTACTTAATTACTTCATATTGTAAGGAGAAAGAAAAGAAAACTACTCAAGAAGCATAGGAATAAAAAAATAAGACATATTTATAAAAATCCATTCCAAAGTATAAAACTTAATGACAAATTGCAAATACTTATCTGAAACATTCCCTTAAGCGCTCATTTGAGGTTTCTGACTTCCTTGACTCCAACAACATTTAAAAGACTCACAAACTCTAAAAATAAAAAAGATTCAGAAGGAAAAGTTCTCACACACTTAACACACTCACACACTATGAGACTATATAGATCCGACCCCCTAGCCTCTTAGAATTAATCTATATTTATAGGGCTTCAAAAATGACCAAGGGTTGCTTCAGACATCTCTTCAAAATTTTACATCATTTAATGAATCTTCTAGAAGATAATTGTGGCTCTTAGGTGCCAGCCAATTTCTGCAACTGGCGCCTAGGCGCCAGTTTGGCTGGTTTGGTACTTTTTCTTCAATTTAGCCCATTTTGCTCCTTTATGATTTATTTTTTTATTTGTTTTACTCTTAAACTCTTTTTCTTGCACCTGCAACTAAAAATATAAAAATACCTTTCATTAAAGCAAAATATCCTAAAAAATTGAGCATAAAATGTACATAAAAAATAGGTTTTTTAAGATGGATCAATTTCCTAAAACTTAAACGTTACTTATCCTCAAGTAACCTTTCATAATATATATATATATAAAGCATAACTTATGGAAGTGAGCTTTACTTGAAGATTTCTATGGTTTTTGTTTAATAGATGCAATAGTGAAACTTTAGAAATTTTTTTAATAATATAGGTTAAAACTAGAATGTAAAATTATTTAGTAGTCAAGATTAAGAATTCTGATTTTCTATTTATTTCATGAATAATTGTAATTTTCCATATTAAAGAGACTTAGAAAAAATTACAAGAAAAAGAATATCATGAGAACTTTACCAGTAAAAAATGCTAATACTTCATAAATAAGCTTATAAATGTAATCCCTTTCCTTAAGCTGATTTAAAGGAAGCCAATTTTTTATTAGGCATCTTCTTATGCTTCTCCTCACATCTATTTTTCTTTTTTTTTTAAGGATCATTTTCAATCTTCTTCTCTTTTTTTTTTCATGTCATGTGAGGATTACTATATCTGGATACACTTTAATGATTTTGAACTCCACCATCCTCTTCTTAAAGTTTAAAACTTTTCACATTTACTTACTTGATTAAACGTGTATTAGACTTGAAAAAGGATATTTCATAAAGCTCAATTCTTTCTTTTCAAATTAAAATCTAAGATCTTTAACATTCCCAAAAATACACTTTTAGTTTGGTTATATAGGAAAAACAAAATTTTATATTCTTATAAAAAATATCTCAAATCCAGAATTAATCTTATTATAAAAAATTTTTACTTAAGGTAACTATATTATTTATAAAATAAAAAATATAGTTATCTCAAGATATCTCAACATACCGCATATTATATTAAAAAAAAAATTGAAAATATATTTTACTTAAGACAAAGGTTTAGTTTTAAAATTTTTTTCCCTTCCCACAAACTTAAATTTTAAATTAGTTTAAGACAATAAAGTTTATAATAAGCATGAGAAAGAAAAATTTAAAATTTCTAAGCAGGAGAACAATACAAGTATAATAAAAAAACGTGTTGAGTAGTAGATAATTTAAATTAAAAATAGATATACGTTGAAAATTTGCAATTTAGAAGACTACTCTAACATACATCCAAATCTAAGTAAAAGGGTAACAAAAGTAGAAGTGAAAATAAAAGTACAAATCAACTAAACATACATAAATAGTCCAACATAAGATAGATCTAGAAATCATAACAATTACATAATAGTAAATAAAGTCTAATCCTCTTCCTCCTCCTCCTCAACATCATTAGAATCAAATGGAATATCTTCATCCAAAAATCTGCGACTCTCAAAAGGTGTAAATTTAGGGCATGCAGAAAATTCAACTGTATGGTCTCCCTACACAAATTTCACTAATGCCTCGTCATAATTAGCATCATAGTCACTCTTCCTTTTAATAAAATCTGCCATATGATCAAGTTTGTTATCCATATCCTCGATACGACACTGCTTCAAGAACATATCATTCTAGTGTTCCAAATATCTTTCACTCAACATACTACAGAATCTAGATGGAGGCTTAGTAGCAGTGGAAGTAGAAGGTTTAGAAGTAGAAGGCCTAAAAATAGAAGAAGAAGGTGCACCTTGAACTCTGTCTCTAGGTCGTCTATATACATCAACATTAGCCTTCCCAATTGGCTTAAGTGGCTTCAACTGCTCCTCCTAATGTTCAAACTTTACTACAGAGTCTTTGCAAATAGTAAATATCAATGATGGAAAGCCAAGACCTGAAGTAGTACTAGTTCTCTTAGAAGAACTAATAACGTCATAATTAAGAGCACCGACATCTATAATTTTTCTGTTTTTGAATGCAGTAATTTAAAAAAGATCTTTCTCTAGTCACTTCACTTAAATGATTTGATGGAGGTGAGAAAAAATAAAATAATGTCATGCCTTTGAAGTGGCATTAAGCTTGGAAGAAGAAAAATTTACCTTACGATCTTTCCAAATCTTCCAGGCTCCACGTCCATCAGTCAAAATAAGCCACGATCTGATCTAACTCTTCCTCAGATGGAATGAACACTGAATAGAAATAATCAATCTTAGATGGTAAACCATATATCACATTAACCCTCTTATAAGTAAATTCAACTCCACTTCCTTGAACAAATACCTCATTAATATCTGCTTTAGGTAAATTTACATAAAATTTTTGAACCACAACAATGACGACAACATCATTAAAGTAATATAAAATCTCCCAATGAAGAGCCACAATAAAATACCCTATAGCTCCACCAGGTCTATAAGAACTTTGCTCCGCAATAAACTTTCTCGAAGAAGCAAATTCGTTGTAACTAATTTACGCATTTAAGTTGACAAATTTGGTACCGTCATAGGATTCTTTTCCCCTTCCTCTCTTTATCTTAGGAGCCATCTAAAAAAAAATTGAAGCAAAATTTCCAACAAATTTCAAAATCAAGAAAATAAGCTTCTTACAAGCTTTTTCAAGCTACCAAAGCTTAGATCCATAGATTTTTCACCACTAAATCACATATTTTTGCATATTTTGGTTATCTACTCAATGTATGAAAAATCCATGGTGAAATCACAAAATAACTATGCTAAAATGTAGATATAACCTCGAGAAGATGAAATCTGGTGTTTTCAAGCCAAGAAACTTAAAGATTGGAGCTCTATGAAGCACCCTAGGGATGGTTTTCATGAGAAATAGGAAGAAGAAAGAGCATGAGCGTCAAAAATGTCATGGGTTTGGCTTAAATCATGAAAAATTTTATTTTCAGCTGGTTTAGTTAAACTGACGCATATGCGCGGGTTTTAGAGCCTAAGTACCAAGCTGTGCGAATGGTCTGACGCGTAGTTGTCAGCTCTAGCACTTAGGCGCCAGACCCGAAATTTTTCTTTCCTTGGGTTTTAAGTATAACACTGCAAAACTAAGCCTTTAAAACCAAAATTTCTCATTAATTTAACATCATACCTCATGTTTACTATGTCCCCAACTTCTTCTATTTTCAAATTTTCAATTCATAATTAACTCCAACATTCTAACACATGGGCTTCCCAAACATAACTTTCATTAAACTTTCAAACAACAATACAATATCACACAATAACACAATTTAAGCAATCCAATACAAGAAAACTAACACACCATCAGTAACAAGATAAAGTAGCACCCATAACACATCCTTTAGTAAAGTAAACACAAAGACTAGAATTCTATTCTAAAGATCAATCCTTGTTGATCTTATTCTCATCACCCCTCTCTCATGCCAAATATCTGCGATTAAATGTGTAGAAGACAAGGGCACAAGGAAATTCCATAGCCTTCTTTTCATCAATCCATTTGTTCTTTCTATACATGACTACCTGGGAATCTTGATAACTAGCCAAGTGGTCAGATTGAAGTTTCATCTGCCACTCCAAGTGCTCATACTGGTGAAACATCTCATGCAACTTGTTGTGTGGATTGGAAAGTTCCTCTTCAATCTTCCCCAACTTGTTTGTCACCTTTTCCAAACTAAGCGCTAAGAATCCATTGAAATAAGTTTGGGCATCATATGCACAAACTTATTTCCAACTCCATTCTCTTTATTTTCCATGGCAGCCAGTAAAATCTCCAAACCTTTCTAAACTATCTTTTCTCGTCAAATTTTTGAAGGAATGAATATTAGGGACGAAGGCTTGGCTATTTTATAGAGAAGACATGGAGAAAAACTACAATGGTGCAGTTTTCTAACGTCCAAAAACTGTGGCACCTGGGCGCCGGCTTCGGGTGCCTAGGCGCCGGCATCATAGAACTCTAGTACTTCGGCGCTAAATGTTAGCGTCTAGGCGCCATTATCTGAGTGAACATTGATTCTCCTAACATAAAATTTCTTCAATTTCCAATCATGTTTAATACCTTAAATAGTGTTAGAAAGACGCTTCAAAAGCAAAGGATAGTTACAATACTATAATAATAACAAACATAATTCATATCACACTAATAATCATGGGTTGCACCCACAAAGCGTTTGGTTTAACGTCGTCTCCCCAGCGTATCCAAATGTTCTACTTAGATAGATCTAGCATCAAAATATCTTTATAATAGGGCTTGTTTTCTCTAATGTAAGGCTTCAACCTATGCCCATTTACTTTGGTTATATATCCATTTTTTGGATCTTTAATCTCCACAGCTCCATAAGAATAGACTTAAGTTTTTTGGGAAATAATTTCAATCGTATATTAGATAATAAAACTTCTTATTCAGGCTCAAAATTCTTTCTTAAAATCTTTTGATCATGCCGAATTTTCATCTTTTCTTTATAAATTTGAGCATTTTCATAAGATTCATTCCTAATTTTCTCAAGCTCATTTAATTGCAATAATCATTTTTCTCTAGCATCATTTAAATTAAAATTAAAGCCTTTTATCGCCCAATAAGCTTTATGCTTTAACTCAACTGGTAAATGACAATTTTTTCCTAATATGAGCCTATATGGAGACATTCTTATAAGAGTTCTATAAGCAGTCCTATCAGCCTGTAATGCAAAATCAAGTCTATCAAACTAATCAGAGTTTTTAGGATTTACAATTTTCTCCAAAAATCTTTTAATTTCACGATTTGATACTTTACTAAACCACTAGTCTGAGGGTGATAAGCTTTGACAGTCTTAAGTTTAATTCCATATTTTCTAAGTAATGTGTCAATTCTAAAATTCCTAAAAGGACTTCCCCCATCAGTAATGATCACTCTTGGCATTCCAAATTTAGTAAAAATGTTTTTATTTATAAATTTTGAAACAATCAGAGCATCATAATGAGGCAAGACTATTGTTACAATCCATTTAGACACATAATCCACTGACAGTAAGATATATATTTTTTCTGAAGAGGGTACAAATGGTCCCATAAAATCTAAAACCTAAACATAAAAAATTTTAACTTATAAAGTAAAATTTAGGGGCATTTTATATTTTTTAGTAATATTGCCTACTCTCTAACATCGATCACAAGTTTTCACATAATTCTTAACATCCTTAATAATGTAGGTCAATAACAAACGGAGTGTAAAATTTTTAATGCAATCTTATTAATTCGAAAGTGTCCCCTAAATTCAGATTTATGACATTTTTCTATAATTTCTAGGGTTTCATTAATTGGTACACATCTTCAAATGACTGAATCACGACTTTTATTTTAAAAATATGGGTCACCCCAAAAGTAAAACCTTGCATCATACATAAATTTCTTTTTTTGGTGGCTTGTTAGTCCGTATGGTAGAATATTACTAACTAAGTATCTAATTTTATTTGCATACCACGGTATATGCCACTCAGCAACAACATAGAGTTGTTCATCAGAACAATTCTCATTTATCTTATCCTCATTGTTCTTTTCATTTCCATGTTCAAGTCTTGATAGATGGCCAACAATTTGATTATCAACTCTTTTCCTATCCACTATCTCAAAATCAATTTCTTGCAAAAGAAGGACCCATTCGATTGATCTTGGTTTCACATTCTTTTTTGACATAATATATTTAATAGAATAATGGTCAGTATGCACAATGCATTTAGCACCAAGTAAATATGGTCTAGATTTATCAAAAGCATATATTATTACCAACAACACTTTTTCAGTAGTTATGTAATGAATATGAGCTTCATTAAGAGTTTTTCTATCCTAATATATAACTTTAATAATCTTATCATATTTTTGTCCTAAAATAGCTACAACAGGGTAATCACTTACATCACAAATTAATTCAAATAGTTCTTCCCAGTCAAGTGAAACAACGATAGGTGCAGTAATTAAATTTTCCTTTAATAATTTGAAAGCTTTAAGACAATCATCATTAAAATCAAACTTATTATATTTTTTCTAAAAGATGACAAAGAGGCTTAGTAATTCTAGAAAAGTCTTTAATATACCTTTTATAAAAACTAGCATGTCCTAGAAAACTTCTTACAATAGTTACTGAATTAGGAGGTTGTGATTCAACAATAATTTGAATTTTTGCTTCATCCACTTCCATACCATTTTTAGAAATTTTATGTCCTAATACAACCCCTCCTATGACCATAAATTGACATTTTTTTGAATTGAGAACTAAATTCGTTTCTTCATAGCATTTTAGAACCTTCGCTAAATGATCTACGCATGAATCGAAAGAGGTTCCAAAATTGAGAAATCATCCATAAATACTTCAATTTCTTTCTCAATTAAGTCACAGAAAGTAGACATCATACACATTTGAAAAGTTGCGGTGCATTACATAAACCAAAAGACATTCTTCTAAAGGCAAATGTCCTATAGGAACTTGTAATTGTAGTCTTTTCTTGATCCTCTAGAGCAATAGATTTTTGATGGTAACCATAATATCCATCCAAAAAGCAAAATTATTCATGTTCTGTTAGCCTATCCAACATTTGGTCCAATAAAGGTAAAGGAAAGTGATCCTTCCTAGTAGCGATATTTAATTTTCTATAGTCAATACAAATTCACCATCCAATGACTTTTCTTGTTGGAATTAATTCAATCTTTTCATTTACAAAAAAAGTCACTCCTTTCTTACAAACATAATGAATAGAACTAACCCATACAATATCAGATATAGGATAAACAATCCCGGCATAAAACTACTTCAAAATTTCCTTTTTTACCACTTCTTTCATCATAAGATTTAATCTCCTTTAAGGATCAACCCTAGGCTTACAATCATCTTCCACCAAAATTTAGTGCATACAAAATGAAGGACTAATTCTGTTAATATCTGCTAATTTCCAACAAAAAGCTTTTTATAATTTCTTAATGTCTCCAATAATTTCTCTTCTTGATCTTTAGTTAACTCTGAGGATATTATAACAGATAAAGTACATGAATTTCCTAAAAATGCATACTTTAATTGCATAGGCAATAATTTTCATCTCAAGTTCATGAGGTTTTTCTATTGAAAGGATTAGAGAAGTACTATTTTTGGTAGTATCCAAAATCCCAAAGTTTTCCTGAAAGTAATTAGTGTCCTCAACATTTCTCTCTGATTATTTTTATTCAAAATCACTATCAAATTCACCATCTATTCCTTCTTGATCAAATATCACTTCATTTTTTTCTCACATTATATTTGGTTAAGTTTAACAATCATAAAATCCTTAATATTCATCCTATAAAATTTTTCTTCAATAAGATATCTCTTTGAATTTAGAACATTAAATGTTACTTCCTGGTCATTAAGTCTCATGGTCAACTCTTCTTTATTCACATCAATCATAGCACGTCCGATAGCAATAAAAGGTCTCTCCAAAATTAAAGGAATATTTTTATCTTCTTTGATGTCTAGTACAATGAAATTCACAGGGAAGATAAATTTATCCACCTTAACAAGTACATCTTCTATAGCCCCTTTAGGATAAGTATTGGACCAATCAGCTAGTTGATGGGCTACAGTAGTGGGAGGAATCTCTCCAAAGTCTAACCTTCAAAAATTGTATAAAGGAAAGGGATTAATGATAGCTCCCAAAACACATAAGACTTTTCCTTAAATTTTTTCTCCAATTGCACAGGGTATTTTGAAGCTACTATGCTCTTTAAGCTTTTGAGGAAGCTTCTTTTGAATTATTACATTACATTCTTCACTCAGTGCAATAGTCTCATAATCTTTAAACTTCCTCTTCTTGTTTAATATATCTTTCATAAATTTGGCATAACTCGATATTTTTTCCAAAGCTTCCGCAAAAAGAATATTGATTATAAGCTTTTAAATATCTAAAAAATTTTTGAAAACTGTTGATCAAGCTTTTGTTGACTTAGTTTTTGAGGAAAAGGAGGAGGTGATATTTCTAAATCATTTTTAATTGGAGAGACAGAGTGTTCTGGGCCCTTAGAAATAGTTTCTTTAGGTTCTACAATCTCTCTCTTAACTTCAATCTCTTTTTGACTTCCAACTTTTAATTCCTTTCCACTCCGAAGTTGAACAACTTTAATTTGTTCATGTTTCGTTCCTTTGTCTTTAGGATTTACTTCAACATTACTAAGAAGTGTTCCGTGGGGTGTATTGTTAAGTGCCTTAGCAATTTGTCCCAGTTGATTCTCAATATTTCTTATTGAAACACTTTTACTTTGCATCTGATAACCCATACAAAAAACTACTTCTTCTCTAGACAACTTCTTTTACTTAAATAGTTGGTTATTAAAGTTAAAAGGATAAGAAGGCCGAAAGTTAGAATTAACCAGACTGTTTCAGTTTCCTATTAGGTTTGCTTGATTATTGTCCAATTGCTGATTTCCACCACTAGAATTATTCTAGTTAAAATTAGGAGGGTTTTTACAACCTGGGTTATAAAAGTTTGAATATGGTTTATTGGGTTTTTTAGCAACTCCATGTGAATTTTCTAATGATTGAGAATCATTGGTTTGTCCTAATAAAATTTCTTCACTTGCTTGAGGTATTTGAGAAAAAATCATAACATAATTATCTAACTTCTTAGATAATGTAGCAACTTGAGCTACGAAGATAGTAAAAGCATCATTATCATGAATAATAGCCACTCTTTTTGGAGTTACCCTTTCTCAGGGCCAATGAAAACTATTAATGACCATTTCTTCATTTTATTTCGAGATTTTTTGTTACTCGTTTAACTTTTATATTCATTAATATTTACTTCTAGTTTTTCTAAACTTTCTTGTATATTTCTTAATTTTGTTTCTATATTCATCAAATCTTGCTTTTTAGAATTCATTTTTAATAAGATCTTCTTCCAGGTTTGAATCATATAATTTCATATTTTTGTCTTGTGACAGATCTATTTCCTGCATAATTCATGTGATAACATATCAGCTAAAGCTTTTTTACTTCCTTCTATATATTCAAAGAATAGATTTTCAACATTTATTCTTACTTGATGATAAAAATTCAACAAAAACACTAATAGGAATGGATTTTTTACAGCAACATACTATTACATTCAACCACAAAAAAGTTGAAATAAATAATAATATTGTACAAAGAATTAACGACATTTCATAGCTACATTAATGTAGAATTACATATTCCCGCATATGAACTTATTCCAATCCACGCCTTATTGGATACTGGCAGCGATATAATTGTATGCAAAAAATTAATGATTCCATCACATATACAAACACATAAAGAAAATCTCTTATTAGAAACTTATAATGGACTAAGAACCATTAATGAATTTTGGGAAAATCAATTACTTCTAATAGACTTCTTAATAATAAAAAATTACAAAATTATGTTGTCTAACCGATGAAGGCCCTGACTTAATCCTAGGAAACAGTTTCTTCAAAACCTTTGCATCATTTATACAAACTCATGAAAAAATCACTGAAATAACACCTTCAAACAATAAATTACAATGCCCATTATTACATTATCAAATAATTCACATAACACCTCCCACCTTTTGCAGCCGGCGTGGTGATTATCCATTATATAAAGATATACAAGCAAAATGTCCTCATTTATTTAATCGAGATTTAAGAATATATAAAATTACAAATCCTGAATTAATAAAACTTCAAGAATTTCTGTCATCTCTATTTAATCAATCTTTCTCAGAAAATCCTTTAGAATTCTGGGGAAAAGATGAACCTGTAGCAATTATAGAACCAATTAATCATAATCTCATTATTCATGTAAGACCAATGAAATACACTACAGAAGACAAAAATGAATTCCAAACTTAAATACAAGAACTTCTAAAAATGAAATTAATAGAACCGAGCAAAAGTCCTCATAGTAATCCTGCTTTTTTAGTTAGAAATCATGCTGAGCAACTCAGAGGAAAAGCTCGAATGATAATAAATTATAAAAAACTCAATGAAAATACAAAGTTCGATTGATAATTCTTACCCAACATAGAAATACTAATAAACCATATTAAAATTGCCAAATGGTTCTCAAAATTAGATTGCAAATCTGGTTTCTGGCAAATCATGATGCATCAAAATAACAAAGAATATAAAGCATTTATTACGCCACATGGACACTATCAATGGAATGTTATGCCATTCGATCTTAAAACTGCCCCATAAATATTTCAGAGAAGACTGGATAACATATTCTCTGAATTCTCTCATTTTTTTTTAATTTATGTAGATGATATATTAATATTTATTGAAAATATTACTCAAAACTTATAACATTTAACTCTATTATCTCAGAAAGCTTAAAAACATGGAATAACATTAAGTAAGAAAAAAGCAGTCTTTATCAGAAATACTATAGAATTTTTATGTTTAATTATAGATAAAGGTGCCATAGAATTACAAGATCATGTCCTAACAAAAATAAAATTATTTTAAAGATATAAATAATTAAAATGATTTGCAATGATTTTTAGGATGCATTAATTATGCGGAAGCTTTTATAAAAAACTTAGCAGAATTAAGAGCTACACTTCATAAAAAATTAAGAAAAAACATTGCATAGAATTGGGATGAAAAAGATTAAAAAATCTTACAAGAAATAAAAAATTTATGTAAAAATCTACCAAAACTTCACTTACTAATACCCAGAGATTATTTAATTATAGAAACTGATAGTTCTGAGATTGCATGGGGAGCTGTTCTTAAAGCACGAAGAAATGAGAAAGAACTTCTATGCAAATATGGCTTAGGTACATGCACTCCCATTGAACAAAATTATCATATTAACAAAAAAGAACTTTCAGCAATTAAAAAGGCTATTAAAAAATTTGAAATATTCTTTAATGAGACCTTCTTGTTTAGAACTGATAACAAAACTACTATATCTTTTATTAAAGGAAAAATTATAGATTCTTTACCAATTAAAAAATTAATTAGATGGCAAACCTGATTTTCTGCTTATTCTTTTAAAATAGAATATATAGAAGGAAGTAAAAATGCTTTGGCTGATATCTTAACTCGTGAATTATGCAGGAAATAGATCTGTCACAAGACAAAAATATGTAATTATACGACTCAAACCTGAAAGAAGATATAAAGTCTAATCCAGACATATCAAGCTATCTCGAAGTATTGGCATTACATATATGGAAGCTTGAATGTGAAATATCTTATGGTGAAAGAATTATGAAAGAATGTATAAAAATTAAAGATAATCTCAAAGGAGAGATCAAGGAAGATGAATTAATACCTGTGTGTGAATTAAGAAAAAATAGAGATTTCTGTAATCTAAAAAATATAAAAGAAGAATCAATTTATGAAGAGATAAATTAGAGGAGCCACTCTTCAGGTAGATCCACCTTTTTGCCCCATTTCAGTTATGTTTCTCTCCAAAATGTTATACCTACAAAATAAGCATGAAAATAACCTTTCTTTAAAGTATAATTTCCTTTAAAAATATGTGATAAATTTAAGTGAGATTAAGCATAGAAAGATATATCAAAATATGTTAGGTCAGAATTTCTTCCTTTCTCGATTTGACTCTAAATGACACCATTTTTGCTCCTTTTTGCTAAAAGTCCATTTCTTGTACATGAAGAAAAAATCATGCAAAATATCTTCCTTTAAAGTTTAATATCATTCGAAATATACATAAAATGATCATGAAATATACATTAAAAATAGGTAATTTTCAAGTGGATCAATATCCCAAGCCAATCACTATGTCTTCTGGGTTCAATCGACCATTACATGTCAATCACTGATCTTGGGTGTCATCCAGAACAATCACCCTGTCTTCCAAGTTTGACCAACTCCTACATGTCAATTACCAGTCTTAGATAGGTTTGATAGGTCATTTTAGGCCAATCATCCTATCTTTCAGGTTTGATCAACAACTACTTATCGACCATTTGTGTTGGGTTTGATCATCCATGTTTAGTCACCCAATTCTTTAAGTCTGACTGATTGCCCCAAATTGATATGCCTGCTTCTTCGGTCCAACCAGCCACCATGGTTCAGTCGACTAAACACTTGCATGCTAGTATGCTTTTGCATCATATTACATGTGCATGTGCTTGCATGATGTTTATTTGCTATGTGGCAACTTGTAATTCTCCTCAGTGAAACTATACCTTAGGAGACCAAGCACATCATTTTTGATGTCATATGTCTTGAATGACAGTTTGCATGATCATCATCATCGCTTGTATGATGCATTTTTATTGTCTGCTCACATGCTCATCCCCACTTGTTTGGTTATCTCTAGTGAGGATCAACATCTCTGGGTCACTGCCTCTACCACACACCCAGTCATCTTGCCTCTGTCTCTGCGACATGCCCATTGATCCCGGTTAAATATAGATGCGTAAAATTTATAAAGTTGACTCTACTTTGCAACGATCACAAAATCTTGATATGTTATTTTAGTAATAATAAAGTTAACCACTTAAAATTGGAATTTTACGCAAGTATATGTATCATTATCAAGTAATATAAGACTTTCTATTTAAGTTCCAAATATCAATCCCATGAGGAAGGTTTAAATTTGAAATGATAAATTAAATAGGAAATTCACAGAAATCAAACAAAATTATTGTCACTAATTTCAAATGCCTAAGATACTATAGAACTAAATTCTTAACTACAAGCTAAACTTAAATGCAAAGTTTAAAATAGTAACTACTAAACTATGTTTATGTGATGAAGTTTTCTTATATGAAAAAACATCTTTCCCACTAAAATGAGTTTTTTGGTGAATTAAGATGAGATAAATGGTTTAAATTTGTATTGTGCCAAATAAGAGCAATTTTAATACTCTACCCTGATTCAATGTTATAGAAAATCATTGGCTAACCTTAGGTTTAGTCCCTAAATTCGTGGCTAGGATAAGAGGATATTGGCTCCCACTCCAGAGCTCCCACTTCCCTTCCCCTGAAGGCTAACTCTCATTTTAGTTTTTAATAAGTAAGATCGAATTGGGGATTTTTAGTGTGTCACCCTATAAATCTTCAATTCTACACCCAACAAAATATATTTTCCTATTTATTTGCACTTAATTTCATGAAAAAAAACTCCTTCATGCACTTAAATGTTATTCTTACTCTGTTGTAGAACTCATACTCCATTTCTCAGATCATATGTTTTGCAACATATTTTAATAATTCAATTGGTCAGATCAAAAAGTAAATTAAGAGTGGAGTTGAAAAACCATCACAATTTATTTTAAATTTTAACATTGGCACATCCAAGTTATCTCTTCATTTCACCATATCTCAGAGTAGGGAGAAAGATAAAGGAATCTACTCTACTTCATGAGAAAAATACAACAACACAAAAAATTTCATATATAAAAGAAGTTCATAAAACAATAATAAACAAACAACACTTATCCGAAACTCCTTCTCAAAGCAAATCCTTTGTAGCCTCTCTTAGAAAATGTAGGAAGAAGAAATCTCTCATTTCTCTTCCTCTCCAACACTTCTTAGAGGAGAATTCACACTTAAACTCACCACAAAAGCTCAAAACTTTACAGAAAATAACTAACTAATGGTGTGGAATGACGTGAAATGTAGGTGTACAAAGAGGAATACTAAGTAAGTGGAAGAATGTGAAATGGCGTCAAGGGGGAGGAGGATTCCCATCCGCTAAGTCACCGCCCGTAGGACACACCCATCCATTGGGCCCCAACTTCCATTACACACTCATCCTTTGGTTCACTACCTCTACGACATGCCCATTTGTCAGGCCCCTGCCTCCATGACACCCCCAACTTTGAGGTTACTATCTCTACGACATACCCGTTTGGCGGGCCCCTACCTCTAAAGCTCACCCATCCTTTGGGTCACTGCCTCTATGTCACACATGTTATCCGGTCCTCTGCCTCCAAGGCATGCCCATCCTTTGCACATTGCCTTTATGACACACCCATTCTTCAAGCGCATACCTCCACGACAATCTTACCTTTTTTAGTCACTGCCTCTACGACACACTCATCACTTCCTTCACTGCTTGTTGCATATATTACATGTTTGCATGTATGCTCAGTGGGTTTCTCTCAGGTAAGGTGTGAATCCTTTTTATAGGTTTCCTTTTACTCGATGCAAATTCACTAGTAACTAGTGTCTACTTGTCATATGGCATTTTGGGTCCATGGGTAGGCATAATTCCTTAAATAGGTAGTGTGTTCTTACCAGTAAATCCTTTTTGTGTGTATCATGTTGCATGTAACATTTTTGCACTCATTTTTCATGATGTGTACTTCTCTTATTTAGGCTGCTATTGTGAGTGTCTGCTTGTCGTATCATGTTGCATGTTGCATGAAACAACAATGTGGGCTTCTTGCATATCTGTGTGCTTGCTCATACACCTTAATGGATTTTCCTTCTCATTAGGAGAGTGACCATGTGTTGGTCACGATGCCTTAACAATCATTGCTTGCTGGGTTGATCCCAATGACCAATACAAGTTAAGTCATCAGGATTGACACAAGGAAGATTGTGCTAAGGATCCAATGCTTCTAATGTGGATCATATGTGTCACAGACCCGCATTGTCAGTCCACTATTTTAAATGTATAAAAAGGGTTGTTTTCATTATTATTAATATTATCCGCCTAATTTTAAAATTGTGTAAGTTAGGTCATAAGTGAGGCTACATATTTTAAAAAGTCACCACTCTCTTTTGACATGCTTTAGATCTTTTGGAACTTTGAGATAGGGTCGGCATGACGACCTCATCAAAATCATATAATAACTCGAGACTTTACCCTGTGCACTTCGATGCTAAGTTAAGTTACTTTTAGTTAGATTGTGTGCAAGGCTACGATCTAGGGTGCTAGCTAGTCTTTTTGTTAACAAGTTTTTTTTTTTTGCTATATTAGTTGCCCTAATTAGACATCTTTTTGATTTTGTGCTTTTGGTGTGGCCGCATGCTTGATATTCATGGTATTTTGCTAGGGTGTTCTTTTGTAAGGAGTCGTGCTTCTATATGCACACTCATATGTACCATAAAAAGGGGAGCAAGTGATGTTTTCCACTAACCCTTTTTCTTGCAGGTGCTGTTTAGCTCCCCCACAACGCATGGCTCATTGTACATTGCAAGGCCTTTCCCGTAAACCTTATTTTTCTAAAGGTCATATCTCCCCTCTTTTTCTCCTTTGTACTTATAGTCTAGGAAAGTCCTATAGTAGAAATAAGATACGAGCATTATTTTTAAGGCGCTTTGATGTTGGAACCACATGGTGGGGACTAGGAGCAGATGCTTGTGTTTTGTATCTTAATTCTGCATGTTATACTCATATATAGAACTAGGTTCGGGCATGTATATGCAGAGTCTGACCACCTTTTACTTTTCTCAGATTTGTTTTGGACCCAGCGTTTTGGCCTCTTTCATATATTTATGGATTGTTATTAATTTAAGTTGTGTGACCGCATGCATGGACATTTTTCATGTTTCTTTCTGGATATGATATATTAAAAAAAATACAACTTAAGCTCTCTAGGACCCTAAAATTGTAAAAATTCTACAAAAACTTTAATAAAATATTAAAGCTAAAATTAAAATTTAGGATTAAAAGATTCATGATTTTCAAAATTTGTCTTTTACTTTCTTGCATGGCCTTGGGTTAGTTTTAAAATGGGCTGCAATGCATGGGCTAAATCTCGGTCATGCTAATAAGGCTCCATAATATTTAAGAACTGCTCTGAATAATTGCATTCATATTTGTATGTCCTGAGGATAAGCCTCAGTGCTTCTCCAACCTAATAGACCTAGTATACCTTTTTATATAGGTGGTTGTCTAGTGTATCTGTTGTGTTAAAAAGCTCTTGACCCATACAACATGTAAGTTCTTTTGTTGGGAGAATTTCTAGATTTTAGTTTGAACCTCAGCTTCTCCTCTTTTCTTGAGTCATCCTTGCCACTTAGGCAGGTGAAAGTTCGACCTCTTATAGCTTTAGCTTATAATCATAAGTTAGAGTTTCTTTTCAGGGCTACTGAGGTTCAAATGGATGACGCAATTCTCAAATTGCTGACCGGGGATCTCTGGCCTTGTTGGGTTGACTACCATCATGATCAAGTAGACTTAGAGTCCTATTGGCTTGGGATAATGGGTCTGTGGTACTCTAACTCAACTACCTCTACCTTTTAAGATTACTCTACTCTTCGTCTATTGAGCACCATTGAGTCCCGTCGCTCCTTGACTTCATTGGTAACAGATGAGCGGCCACTAATTTGGGATACGATTATTTGTCCTATGGTTTTATAGCCTGAATGTTCTTTGACGTATTAGGATATCCCCATCAAGATGATTTAGGTTATTCCATAGGCTTTGTATGCCGATGAACCACTACTCACCTGGGATGTGAGAGATTCACTCTCTCTTTGCTGGTTTAGCAGGAGCTTTGAAGCATATTGGCATCCCCAAACGTAATAACTTTTCTATGTTAACCTATTTTCCTAGGTTTATGATAACATAAGAAAAAATTCGTTTATCAAGAGTTTTCTTGGGTAATCATAGGATGTAATTAACCAAGTGGGATACATCCACTTGGGAGTACCCTTGACCCTAGAACAGGCATCTATAGCTGACTCTCTGGTTATGGGTAGCCTACTTAGGTATTCTTTCATGAATATTGGTTCAAGATGGCTCCGCCTGATCTTATTTGGGTAGAAAATCTTGACCTATCCTTGTGAGGCTTAATGAATATGAACTCTCTACATTTTTCTTTTCTTTTGTTTGTCATCTTTTTTATATGTCCATCTTTTCCAATTCCTCCCTTCTCTTGATCCTTCATATGATCTATAAGAGAAATTTATCCGGCAAAGAGAAAAATATGTTGATCAATAAGTTTAAACTCTTTCAAAAGTAAAAAGAGAAAAGGGAACAAAAACATAATCTCAACCCTATTTTGTCTCTAGATTATCTAAGGGAAGTAACATTTTGGATTTAATCATAAACCAGTGTTGATATCCAACTTTTTCATTGTTAAAATAATCAAACTTTGCATAAAGTTGTATTTCTACCTTTTGAGGCATTTTACTACTATTGGTGACACACTTGATTATTTGAGCACACTAGATTTTCAAACTTGCATGGTGTTAAAAACCTCATTTTGATAAGAACAATGAACCAACAACTAATGCCCGGATAGAGTGGACAACAGTCTTAACTTTTACCTCACAAATTATTTCTCTTTTAGTCTTTAAAATTACTTTATGTTGGCTTCAGTATTGGTTTCTTTTTTTTTCTTCTCTCGGGGAACTATAAAAGCATTAAGCTTGGTTTGTGCTTGACTTTTTGTATGAGCCTATTCTGAAAGTTCTTAAGTTTCTTATAAAAAGTTTTAAACAAAACAAGAATCCAATTTTTTTCTTGTTTATATGGGTCAAAATGTTTCGTGCCTTCAACTTATTTTGGTTCCTTCAAATATTTTTTTTAGGAATGGTAATGGTACTATTTTTTTGGATTCTCTTCATCCAGTCTTTGAAATAAAAATATTCCTTAATTTTATGTCTCGTGAATTAGTGATACAGACAATAATCAGGCTTCTTACATCTTCCTACATCATTGACCTTAAAAGGCTCATATAGGTTGATGTATGGATTCCTTAATAGATTTATGAATATTTTCTTAATGATATTGTATTTAAAAGAATAGATTCAATTTTTCATTTCTTCAAAGGTAAGTTTGGCATTCTTCTTCCCTCAACCTAATAGGGTTGTTGTGGTCTTTATTATTATTTTGTACTAAGTGCAATTATTGTTGTAAGAAATATTTTTGTGGTGGTTATCACTACTATTTCCTCAAATTTTTGGTTATATTTTGATGGTTTCTTTTGCCTTATTAATGGAAAACACATTCCCATATCTTTTCTCATATACTTTATGAGTTTTTGCTTAACATATTTATATATAAATGACAATTATGTGGTTTCTTCTTGTAGGCATGTTGTTTTACTTATTAACTTCTCAAAATTTATAATGATGAATCCTTTCAAAAATAAGGAAATTAGCCCATGAATTTTCTTTAGTAGGATTTCTCTTTCATGTTGCTTTTGTAGCCGAGGTTCACATTTCAGACCTAAGTTTCTTCATCCTAGGATATAATCTATTGAGGTATCACTATGTTATTATTTCTCAACAAATAAGTCACCAAATGTGAGATGGTGTTGAGCTACAACAAAATTTTTATAAATAACCTTCAAAATAGAAAGAAGTTTAAACTGATTTATTAGGTATTTTTGCATGCCAATCAAATATTAACCAAAAAAAAGTTAACAAGAAAACAAAAGAGTAATGCATCACTTTCTCTTACATTACAATAGATAGCGTAAAAAAGTGGAAAGTGTTGTTCTATGTAACCAGTTTATCAAATACCTTAAAGGTTGGTGTTACAATTTATTTAAGCTATTGCAACACATCAAATTCTTCAAGGTAGTGTCTCTCCTTAAGTAATGGTAAATCACCTCTAGACTAAGCTAAGGTTTATTTTACTTGTTGTTCAATTGAGGATTTCAAATCTTTCTATAGAATTATGAATGATTTTGAATTCCTCTTGAAGACTTCATCCTTAGTTATTGTTATCTTTAGGTTCTCAGTTATTGATACAACTTTGGATTTCTCTACTTCCACATTCTTGTTAGAACGTGAATCTAATATTGAATTATAGGTATTGGAATGAACACTTTGTATATCCTTTTCTCCAATCTTTTTATTTGCTCATCTATTTGTCTTAGTTGATTTTGAAGATGTTGAGTTGCAATAGGTCCAGTACTTTCTTCCACCACAACATCTTGATCATGTGTTTCTACAATTATTAGAATTTTATTTTTAACTATATGTGTTGATACTAGTATTTATTTCAATCTCATTATACTCTCACAAACCATACATCTTGACTATCAATATCGTCTTATCATATCATTTATAGAGGATGTAATTTCAACATCCATAAAACTTCCTTCTAATAGAGTTTTATGTGTGGCATAACTTTGAATGCATTCAACATTTAATATTTTGGAAACCTCTAATATGCTTTAGATCGACTGTGTCATATTTAATCTTTTTATTATTACCAACTTTTTTCATTTCTTGATTTTCATAACATTATCTCGATCCAATAATAAATATATATATATATATATATATATATATANATTGAGGATGAGGCTAGATCAAATAAACTAAGAAATATATGACAATCTGTTTGGTCCGCAAAATCATTTTATTTGCCAACAAGTTTCTCTATTTAATACGAAGAATTAAATAGGGTTTATATTAATATGGGTTCAGAAAAGCTTCCTATAAGGGCAAGCCCCTATAGTTAATTACTTCTTAGATAACCGAAGTCTCCTAAGAAAACTCTCAATAAAAATTAAGAAATAATTATCTTCAAAGAGGTCAAAATGATAAGACTTTTCAACGAAATCGGACAAAGAGGTGTGAAATGTGAATTGTTCAAGTTTGGAACATTTATTGTAGAATCCAAAAGAGGAAGAACTAGAGGATGTCACATATCTGAATGAGAACCTCAGTGAATTCCTAGTCAATTCTATTGTTTAGCTTCAATTTCAAGGAAAAATTATTTAAGTGTTTCATCCTGCCAATTTTATTAATTTAGGGCTTACATTTGTGTAAAACAATCACACAAATAGCCTAGAAGATGTGAAGATTTAGGTCGTAACGAACGACAACTTTGAAATCTTAAGACAAGTTAGAACTTATATTGTATGGCAGAGCTATACAAAGCCTAAAGGTATGCTGAGGATTTATGTTGCATAACCAAACAGATTCCTGCTTTACCTGGTATAACTATGTCTGATCCTTTGTCTTTTTTGGTGGATGAAGCTCCGTCAAAGTACATCTCCCAGCATTGTGCACTGGAGAAATCCATCTGTAATACTTGTTCATCCTGTAGTTCGTCATATAGGGGACCTAGTTGGAGGTGGGTGTGCAACGAGGAAGTCTGCTAAAATTTGCCCCTTGATAGCATGGAGGTGAACAAAAGTTATATCAAATTGCAATAAAATCATTGATCACCTTGCTAGACGTTCGGAAAGTGTTGGTTGGGTCATCAAATATTGCAACCGATAAACTTTTAAAATTAGGGTAATCTTATGAGAAAGAATGTAGTGTCTAAGCTTCTAAGTGACGATGATTAAAGCTAAATAATGCTTCTCAATAGGCAAATACCTTATCTCCATCGATATTAGACGAAGACTCAAGTAGTAGAGTGCATTTTCTTTACCCTCATCATTGACTTGGGATAATAGGGCTCCAAGAGAGTCATCTAAGGCCCCGATATAAGTTATCAACGGTTTTACGGGGATAAGGGCTGCCAAAATAGTAGGTGTAATTAAATATTATTTAACATCCTCAAAGGCCCGCTGGCATTTCTCTTCCCAAACAAATTTGGCGTTCTTTTTATTTAATGCCGAGAAGGGCTGACACCTACCTGAGAGATTAGAAATAAAGTGTCTCAGATATGCCAACTTTCCTTAAAAAAATGTAGTTGTTTCAAAGTTTTAGGCAGACGCATTTTTAAGATAGCTTTAATCTTATCCGGGTCGATCTCGATTCCTTGAAGACGAACAATGAATCCTAGAAATTTCCTAGAGGTAACGCCAAAGGCGCACTTTAAGGGATTCTTTTTAAGTTCATATCATTGTAACCGTTCAAACACGATCCTCAAATCGTACAAATGGTCTATTGTTTGTTTACTCTTGATGACCAAATTATCCACGTAGTATTCCACTTGGTTTTGAATGAGCTCATAAAAAATCTTCGTCATAGCTCGTTGATATGTTGCTCCAGCGTTCTCAATCCAAATGACATCACTGTGTAGCAGAAAATACTGACAGGTGTCCTAAAGGTTGTAAGTGTTGCATCTTCTAGAGCCATCTTGATTTGATTGTACCCCGACGATCCATCCATGAAGGAAAAAATTTCATGTGTTAAAGCGATGTCCACCATCATTTATGGTATCGACAACGAAAATTCATCTTTTGGACATGCTTTGTTCAAATCTCTGAAGTCGATACATACACAAATTTGTCCATTTTTCTTCTTAACAGGTACAATGTTAGCTAACCATGTCAAGTATTGCTCTTCTTTTATAAATTTAGTGTCTATTAGCTTCTTCACTTCGACAATGACTTACTGCTCTATTTCTAGGCGTATTCTTCTGGGAGCTTGTTTTACCAGGGTCATATCTTTGTCCACCCTGAGCTTATCAACTGCAATTTCTGCTGACAGTCCTGACATTTCATCGTAACTCCATGCAAAGCAATCTTTGAATTTTGTTAAAAGTTTGATCAATTTTATAGATTCTTCATTGTTGAGTAGAGATTTTATAAATGTAGGTCAGGGCTGCTCCTCTGTCCCGAGGTTAATTTCCTTCAGTTCATCGATAATTGACTTGATTTCTTCTTCAAATACTAGCGGAGAATCTTCTATTAGCTGATCAATAGAGTCATCCTCTATATAAAGGTAGTCCTCTTCTGATTCTCTAGTAACAACCATACAAAATTCTGAATCATTGATTGGTCCAATTGTATCAAATCTAAGACCCTCTTTCGAGTTGGGAGTTTAACTTTTAACATCCCATAATTTTTCAAAAAGTTGTAGCTTATCTTTTGGCATTTTTTTGGCAAATGTCCTAGTTGAATTAACTTTTGTTAAGGCAAAAAGTAAACAAAAGGTAATTCCATTAATTCATTAGGATTCTCATCCAAATTTACATAATTTTCAAGATTAGTAGAAGTAGAAGCACGTTAAAATTTGATCGGAACCAGTGTTACGGACCTCCTTGACCTCTAAACTCTCGACCTTTTGAGGGAGAATAGGAGTAAGGTTCATGATGTTTACATAGTGGTTTATCTGATCATACATTGTCTCATATTTTTTTTTGCTCTGTATCTTCTAAAGATATATTGTACTGAGGTTTCTTCTATTTTTTCATCATTATTTCATCTTCAGAACTGTCTTCATCAGAATTTTCTTCCATGTTGATGTTGATGGTCAGCCTAGTCCGTCCAACAATTAAATTGGTTCTTCCTCATCCACATCCCCAGCCTCGACCTCGAGTGCGCGAACTAAAATAACCCCCACCAATTTTTTGTAAGAGAGTGGTGGAAGATTGCTGAAGTGGAGTTAAATGGCTCTGCCATTGTAATTCTTCTGAATATTCACTTTTACTTGTAACAATTTCCTAAGAGAAGATAATTTCCTTTGGAGGCGCGTAGTTGGAGGCATCTTCATGAATGTCAACTTCTTGAACTGAAAACTACTGTAAATATCCCTTGATGCAACGTTCTTATTCTTCCTTGTAGTACTTAATGCATTGGTGTAGAGATGATGGAACCATGTTATGTTCATGAATCCATGGTCGACTCAGTAGAGCATTAAAAGTGCTCTCAGCATCGATGGTATGGAATTAGCGATTGATACTAGGTCTCCAATTTTCATAAGTAATGTAATTGATCCAAGGGCTCTCCCTCCCTTTTGATTGAATCCTCTAAGCATCATTTTATCAGTCGTAAGCTCTTGAGCTTCAATGTCTAGATAGGCCAATGTCCATAGGCTTATCAAGTTGAGTGATGCTCCAAGATCTACTAAAACTCTGGACAAAATAAATTGTCGATGTTAATGGAGATATAAAGAGAACGATTATGGTCTGCGATACGGAGTAGAAAATCTTCATTTGTGAAGGTTATGCTAGTCTGTTCATTCAACGAGCAAACTTCATCAGAAGATGTGTTGGCCAACTAGGCTAAGCAAATCTCTGGGTCAAGCAAAGCTATAACCAAAGACTCTCTCATCTCCTTCGATAGAATTAGAGCGTCGTAGATGCATAATTTGGCTGGTAACTTCCTAAGAAGAGTGAGCACGTTGTAATCCACTTTGTATGATCCTCTAATTTTCTCTTGATTATGTGGTTCTTCCACTAGTGGAGGTGGAAGTAGCTCTTCTTGAGTTACTATTCGCTTTCCTTTATCTACTTGAGCTGTTCTCAGAGATAACACTCTCTCGTTCCTTAAGTTCACTTATGTAATTTCTTCTTCTTGATATACTATTGTCAAATCTTTTGGTGTTTCTTTTTAATCAGAAAGATCTAAGTTAATGGTGAGTGACGCACCATGGCACTCGAGGATTGGTTCTCTTCGAGGGCCCTGCTGGAGCTCCTGAAATCCTCTTTGAGGTACTCATTAAAGTCAAAATTGTCATCATCATCAATGGAAACACCATGTTCTAGGGCCAACTGGGAAATCTCAATCCTGAGCTTTTCGACCTTTTGTTCAATTATTGATTCTTGGATTGTTTAACATTAAGAGGGCCCTGTTGGAGCTCCTCCACTTGCTCCTCCATCTCGTTAACAATTACTGCGACAATGTCAAATAATTTGGACCCTGGCTTCATTCCATGATATTGCCCTGCGGGCTTACTGGACTGTATCGGAATAGTGACCTTGGGTATCCATAAATTTTTCTTTGATGGTGATGTTTTGAGATGGAGTGTCTCGGTAGGAATAATAGTATGTCAAGGAAAAGCATGCTCCCTATGGTGCAGACCAGATACAGTACTGGGCAATCTCTTCATCTTTTTCTTTGGGACTTTAAGAACATTCTTGAGCTGGGTGATTGGTAGAATTCTTGGACCCAGACAAGACTTAAGTGGTCGACGGACCGCAGGTCTAGTAACGGTAGAATCGGTAGTAAATGTGGTGGTATCAAGTCTCCTTCCAAAACAGAACCAAATGGGAATGTGAACAGACAAAGCTTCAATTGATTTCTGAGATCGTGTGGCAGGTCTGACGCCCCTTAGAATTTCTTTCTTCATGCGTGGGATACTGCACGTCCCACTCGTTTGAGTAACTCACCAACTGAACAACCTTCTTTAGCAGCTAGTCTCTGAAAAACTGAACTAACTCGGATGATAGGAGCAGGCTTCTTCATCTCCCCACCATGTCCATGAATTGATGGTAAAGCAACAGAGATCTTCTGGATACTCTCGTGCCTGTTAGTGTCCATTAAGGGATGGAACCTACTCCCTTGCAAAAGTGGATATGTCTCTGACAACGCTGACTCATCCTGGTGAGGATTTTCATCAACAGGTACTTCTTCGGAAACCTGGGCTTTAGTATCCCTCCAAACTTTCTTGTTACAGTTTCTCCTTTGGGTTTGGGTTAACGGTGTAGTCCTCAAACTTGGTCTAATTTTGAATAATGATGGCAGAATGATTAATCCTTCAGTCGGTTCTTCAAAGATCATAACTTCTTTTCCTTTAGCAACAACGAGGAACAACAAGCTTGGTAGGTGCCACGATGGCAGTAGTCTTGACCTTCGTGTAAGAAGGAAAATCCTGAGGGCAGTTCAGGTTAAACTCAACAGACGGTTCTTGAACCTCTGGAGTGCCGACTTTCATTATGAAGAATGGGGCTTTCCCAAGAATGACCTTGAGATCATTAAATCCTGCTCCAAACTCGATGATGGGAGCAATAGTGCGGGCACCGAGGCTCGTCGGTAGATTGCAAGAGAAAGTGAACGTTGGGAACACCATTGCAGCAGCTTTAAAAGAGAAAGCTCTGGGGTTAGTTATTTGGCAAATACCTCATAATCTTAGTGCGAGCACTACAAATTGATAGAGGTAGATCTGTAGACCAGGTAAGTCCTTATTTAATTTTTGGAGGCTTTAAAATTTTAGTAAAAAATAGTTTGGAAGTAGAAAGATTTAAATAATATAAGGAAAATTTAAAGATCATGTGAAGCACAACACGATTTAATTTAATTTGCAAAACAGCAAATAACACTTGAAAGGGAAAAAGTGAAGTTCAGGACCCATTGCGGGACCAACTTAACAATGCACAATGCCCAGGTGGAACTAGTCCACCAACACACCTATTTGGGGTCTGACCCCACATGAAGACCCCTCTGTTCAAAAATGGTTGAACAGATGGTTCTCGAGTCCAAAGAGTTGGCCGTACTTTCCCAAGATAGAAATGGTTAAAGCATGTCAATGAAAGAAGGGTAATTTGGTTCATGAGGTACCTGAACACATTACCGATGTATGAAGATAATATTTCTTGATTTAAATGGAGAGAAAAACTAGTCCCCAGCAGAGTCACCAGAAGCTAATCGACACTATTTTGGCTGAAGAGTTTCCCGTTAGAAGCTATCGGAGACCAAAATCGAAATCCAGTCGCCCGCTTTGGAAAGACATTTAATTTGCATATATATATATATATATATATATATATATATATANAAGATAGACTATATTTCAGATTTTGCTATTTTTTCATTTTTTGATATTTTTTCCAAAGTTGGCGAAGTGGGTAAAAATGAGGTGTTTGCTCCAACATCAGTTATATGGAGGCCACCGAAATCGAAATCCCGTCACCCGAATCGGAAAGACGTTTAATTTACATATTATATATATATAGATATATATATATATATATGTATATATAGATATATATACATATATATATATATATATGTATATATATATATATNCCTATATTTTTCATAGTTTAAATAAAAGAACACTGTACTTCAAACCCTGTATCTACCTAAAAAGATAAACACAAGACTTAAGGATGAGGCTTGATCAAATAAACTTAGAAATATATGACATCCATTTGGTCTGCGAAACCATTTTATTTGTCGATAAGTTCCCCTATTTAATAAGAAGAATTAAATATAATTTATATTAAGCTGGGTTCGAAAAATCTTTCTATAAGGGCAAGCCTATATAGTTAATTACATCTTAGATAACCAAAGTCACCTAAGAAAACTCTCAATAAAATTTAAAAAAATATTATCTTCAAAGAGGTCAAAAGGATAGAACTTTTCAAGGAAATCAAAAAAAAGAGGTGTGAAAGGGGAATGGTTCAATTTTGAAACATTTATTGTAGAATCCAAAGGAGGAAGAACTAAGGGATGTCACAGATCTGAAGGAGAACTTCGGTGACTTCCCAGTCTATCCCATTATTTGATTTCAAGTTTGAGGAGAAATTATTTGAGTGTTTCAGCCTGTCAATTTTATATATTTAGGGCTTACATTTGTGTGAAACGATCACACAAATAGCTTGGAAGATATGAGGATTTAGGTCGTAACGAACGACAATCTCAGAATCTTATGATGAGTTAGGGCTTGGATTGTACAGCAGAGCTATACAAATGCCTAAAGATGAGTTGAGGATTTATGTTGCATAAGCAAACCACTTTGAAGTCCTATGGCTTGGTTGTTTAATTCTAAGGAAGGAATGATTTAGCGGATGTAGACAGGTTTTACTGTTTGAAGATGGTCGTGCTGCCCACCGTGCTAGCTCCAAGCTCTTTGCCATGACGAGTTTAAGTTTTTTAATGTGTCAAGTTATGATGTCAAATCAGATGGCCCTATGGTTATGGTCATTTAAATATTATGGGGGATGTCAAAGTTGATTAGAGCGACACCGATTAGGATCCTACGGTTCCCTCGTTCTGGAACCACTATTTTCTATTGGATTCACTTAGTCCAAATGAATTTACCAAACTCAACTTAATGAGTTTCATACTTTCATTTAGATTGTAGGAAGTCTCGTTAGCAAACGTAGGTTACCTCCTCCGAGCGATTCCCAATCATCCGAAAGAGATGTCTTAATTTAGTTGCAATTGTTGTTTGTGTGATGTTTGTGATTAAATTTTGAGTTGTCTTATAATTTAGATGTTGTGGCGGTGAATTTTATCTTGGTTGATTTTAGTTTTAGTTTTGGTTTTGTGGTTATCCTAGCAGTTTTAGTTTTTCAAGCAGGGTTACATCATTGTTTAACATGCAAGTTTTATAAGCATGAAAGTATAGTGCGGAAAGTATAAGAAAAAATGGTATTATAAACTGTAAAAGTGTACCTGACGAGTCTTCTCGTTTCACCTCCTGAAAGGTCAGTATTTGCAAGATATATACATAATATTGCAAGGAATTTAAATTGCATGAGTAAATGAAGGTTTAGCTACAAAACTCCAAGTTATGATTTAGTTGAATCTCGGAAGATCCTAGTGGATAATTTTTGAATAAAATATGGCAAGTCTAATTTGTCCTTCAGAATATCCAATAGATTTCAAAATGTTCAAGGTGTGACCCTAGATAACTTTGAATATCTCTTGAAATATCCAGAATTCATTTTGATCTTATCATAATGTTCCAATAATCATTCGAGTTTGAGTGTTACTTGACAATTTAATTATCCCGAGGATAGGATACTCAATTAGTCAATTGACGTTTTACTTAAGAGTTATGTGGGTGTGTACCCTTAAGGTAAGTTTAAGTAATTTAAGATTGTGATGCCCATAAGTAAAGTTGGACTTCGAGTGTTTAAGGAAATTGATTATCGACCCAATTATATTCTAAAACAAATCAATTGAGCTTAGATATCGAGCCTAGGTCACTACCAAGCCCTTAACAATCATAATGGAGAATTTGGTGAAGGTTAAAATTTTAGTTTAAGTGACATGTATTTTCATTTAAAGATCACATTATCATCAATTTTGGGCTTAAGGAAAGTAAATTATCATCCTTTTAGCTTAAGCATCTCACTTAAGAAACTTTTGATATTAGTTAACTTCTAAGTCATGAAAATTGGGGGAGATTATTATCTATTGATGTTATGCAAAGGTGGTGGGTGAGTTTCTACCTTATAATCACATTGTATTTCAATCATCCAAACATGTTGGATCAAAGTTACTCATTTATCCCTGATTAATCCTAAATTTTGATTAAGACACCAAATTCTAAAATTACCACTTTGCCCTTGGGATACTTCACCTCATAACTCACTAAACACAACTCAAATGACTTTGAGAGTTAGAGTGTCATATCCATGACGTAATTAAAGTATTAGAGGAGAATATGTAGATTTTTAAATTTTAATTTAATTTAGATAATTATTTAAATTTAGAAAATACGATTTTTAAAAGTTAATTTATTTAATTATCCAAAATAAAATTTATATTTATGGAAAATTTATTAGAGGTTTCCTAAGGTTAGATAAACAGTTAGGCAAAACTTCATGATTTTTGAATCAAATTTTTATTTTTATTGTTCAATTTTAGATCAATTTTCATGATTTATTTAAATAGAAAATTGAATTTTAAGTACAAAAATTATTTTTATACTTTTATTAGACTCCTCTTATCTCACAAAATTCAGATACCTAAATTTTATATTTTTGTGATTTTTAATTTATTTAATATAATTATTTTAGTGAGAAAATATGAAAAATTCATTTTTCAAGGCTTTAAAATTTATTTTTAACTTAAAAAAATTAGGAAAATTGTCCTAATTAATTCTAATTTATTAGGGGACATTCTCACTCATTTTGAATCATTTTGTGTATTTTTGAAAATTTTGATTATTTTAATTATTTTTAATTCAAAGTATATTTTAAAAATGAAATATTTTCACAAAAATGAATTTTATTTTTATAAAATGCTCCTCATCACAAGCAACTCAGAAAAATAAATTTCATAGTTTTTCAAAGCATATTTAATTTATTATATTCATTTTTTATACAAAAAGCAAGGTTTCCTTAAAAACTTCATGTTATTGCCTAGACTAAGTTAAATAATTTTCATATTTTTACAGTGGATAGAAATAATTTTTAGGAACAATGTGGAATTGATTTGTTAATTTTGAATATGTATTTAATTTACACAAATTAATACAAGGTATTTACATTTAACTAAGTATAAAAATTCACAAAATGATTCAAAGTATCACATTATTTATCCTAGATTTCTCTAACCACAGGAAACCTACTAAAATTGTTCTCATAATTTTTCAAGTCGTAAGTGGTATTTTGGTTTATATAATTAAAATAAGCCAAAATGTTCACTTTAGCTTGAAAATTAGGGTTATAAGCATAGAGGTGCCCTCTGACCTTGGAAAAATTAGAAGACATGACCTCTATTATAAGGAACAAACCCTCAAAATTTCAAGTCATAGTGAAATGTTTTAAGCCATAGAGAGTTAAAATACCACAGAGTATTTAGCTAATTAAAAATCAGTGAGTGAGAACATAATTTTGATTTTTCATCCATATTATTCTCCTTTGTTCACTGAGCAAGAGGGTATTTTTATTTTATTTTATTTTATTTTTCTAGAGAAAGATGTAGATTTTTAAGGTTTAGGCATTTAAAATAATTCAAAAATCCCTATTTTTTTACTTATCCACGCGGCACTGACTGGATCCTAGGTAGCTCCGAAAGAACACGCGGTGCTCCACCATTTGACGCTGCCATGCAGACTACGCTTTATGCACCATGGATCTGTCCAGCTTGATCTCCTTTGTTCATTGGATACACGCGCGATCAGATGACTCTTCATTATCGTCCCCAAGTGACCTAACCCATGAGCCGTTCAAACTAAAACCTTAATATCTTGGCCTAGACTCAACCAAATCATGTGGGGTTTGTTCCTAAACCTTCATTTACTCAAGACAAACAGATCTATATGATTTATACGGTATGAAATACAGTAAATAAATATGGAGGGTCAAAACAAGCTTGGTTTAGGGTTGGAGTTCAATACCTTTATCTGAGATGGGAGGCCTCAATCAGATGGTTGTGGTAGCTTTGATTGGTCTCAAAGAACCTCTAGATGAAGTTCCAAGCCTTGGTGAATGGTCTAGATATGAATTCAATCAAGCTCGATTTCAGGTGTTGGTCTAGAGCTAGGTTAGAGGCTGTTTGAGAAGGGGCTTTCGTGGTGAATCAACTTCTTTCACTGTGGGGATGTCGTGTGAACAATTAATTGGAGTTTGGTTTAGTGTGGAGGTGTGGAGAGATATGTCTTGGTTTTCAGGCAAATTTCAGCGAAGAAATTGGCTCTATAGGGTGGCTATCAATGGTTGAGAGCAAGGAAATTGCACTTGGGATGGTTTGGAGAAGCTCTGGTTAGATTTTGGCAGAGTTTCCTTAAGGTTTCAAGTACACCTTCTTTGGCCGTAGAGAGCTCAATTTAAAGCCATGGCTGCCTGGTGGAGCTTAGGGCTTGGAGCTGGGTGCTAAATCTTGCTGAGGTGAAGGGAAGAAAGGCTCTAATGGCCAATGGGAGTGAGCCAAGTCAGGGAGGTTAAATTTTGGGTTTTGGCCACTTGGTGCTCCCTTGGGCTGGCTATTTCTGGTGGTTGAGGAGGTGGCTGGCTAGAATTCAATCACTTCTTAGCTTAGGGAGGTCAAGGGGTGCTTAATGATGGTTAACCTCAAAGGTAAGCAAAGATGAGGAAGATATTTTAGTTTAGGCCAAATATCAGGTGAAATCCCTTAAATCAAGGAACCATTGCTCCATAACTTATTTTGGCTAGTTTAGGTGGGTTTAGCCTAGTCCATATAGTGTGCTTAGTGGTTGTGGTGTCATCAATTTGATGGTTTTGAGATGGCTAAGTTAATTTTGATGCATGGGTCCAATTTGGGTCCAAATGGCTAAGAGTTGGGTTTGGGTTAGGCTAACCATGACTTTGAGCCCAATTTATTGATCAACATTGTGTAGATGATTGTTGTGAAGATTTTTAGTGAAGGATTGAAATGATTTTGAGTTCAATTGGAAGCTCAATTTAAAGGATTTTGGGCTTTTGGTCAATTTGGGCATGTTGGACTAGACTTGGATCTAGATTGGGCTAAGGTTGGGTGAGGTTCAAATTGATTATTAAAAATGGTCTATAGGAATTTCATAAAGAGTTTTCAACATAAATTGGGTGTCAATTTTATGGTTAAGGCATTCAATTTTGTGGAATTTGGAAAAATAGCCAATTTGTGAAAAATTTTGGGATTTTTGGATTTGGGTTGAAATTAAAAAAAATTGAGGCTTAACCAAGGCCAATTGAAAGTTTAATTTGATGTGTATTATTTTTATGAAGAGTTTAGGATTCAAATTGGAGTAAATTTAGACGGCTATGGGGTTCACTTTGGTGGGATTAAGTCATAGGGCCAAAATCGGGGGTTTGGCTTAGATCAAAATTGAGCTCAAAGAATAGGCCAATTATGCTTGGATTTGGTTTAGATTGGTCCTATGAAAGAAAAATTTGAGTTTAGACTTGAAATTGACGGAAATTGGATCCAAATTAATGGACATTTAAGGTGAATTTGGGGAAACTAGGCCCTTAAAGGCAATTTGGGGATTTTGGTCAAAATTGTCAAATTGGCCAACATGGGTTCAATTGGAGGGTCCAAATTGGTTTTAAAAATATTTGGAGTGATTTTGGAGGTTTTGGGAAAGTTTGGGGTGCCAAGGGTTTTTTGTAACTTTGGAAGTTTTGGGGGTATTTTGGTAAATTTGGAATTTTTTAGTGGTTTTAGGTAATTTGGGTATTTTGAAATGGTTTGAAATGATTTTTGAACAAACTTGGGTATTTTTGGGTGAAATTGGGATTTTTGGCCAAATTTGGGATGTGGGGGTGTTTAGGTAATTTGGATAGGTTTGGGGGTAAAAGGTCAAATTGAATATTTTTGGTAGAATTGCGATATCAACCACCATATATGAGATGTGAACCAATGGAGTCCCCATTGGTCCTCTATGTACTGGACTTAGCTATACCCTGGCCTAGGAATAGTGGGTTTAGGGGACCATCTACATGAGTGTCTCAATGGATCAAGAGATCCAAGTTAACCCTTTTTGGGTTTTAGGATTGTGAGTGAATATAGGTGATAGTGACTGTAGTGAGTGAACAAGCTCCAGACCAACATCCAAAGTCAACCCTAAGGTCAACCAGTATTATGGGGGCTCATCTTGAGCTCCCTTATACTGACCCCAACTAGTAAGTGCTAGAGGTTAGGAAAAATATGTGGAACTTCAAGTTGAGCAAGCAGGAGTTTAGATTTTCTAATGGTGAGAGTTCCTTTCTAGTCTTTTAGGAATAGTCAATAGGAAAGTCCTATGGATAGATCCTAGGCTACTAAAGAGGGAAAACTAAACCTCAACCAAAAGTGAGGTCATAGTGTCTTAATAGCCAATTGGGATATTTTCTTTTAACTCTCAATATTTTGTGTCTTTTTAGATATTTATGAATATATATAGTGCATTAGGTGATAATCAGTGTGAATTCTTGGTCTTCTGAAGATATATTTGGATGATAGGAGGTTCTTCGGGTGATAAACGATACACGAGATGCACCAACAAGTATTTTCTAAAGATCTCCCTTAATTGCTTGGACCAAGTTGATATAGTATTATCTATTTTTCTATGATTAGGATAGTGAGGGTCGGGCTTCCGTTTATCAACTTGTAATAGGATTTCCTTCAAAATCCATAATCCCTTTCTTTTTAAAATTGGGACTCTTTCATTTTCTTCTCAAGATACAACACCCCCTTCAATTTTAAGAATTTTTATAAAAGTGAACTCTGCTCTTTTAATTGTTTGTTCAAATTTTCCATGAAGTTCATTTTCACAGTATTTTCCATTTCAACCAGTTCCATTTCATTGATATCCTATACGTACTTCTTTTGTAGTCTCCTCATAATAATCTTGATGTGATGGGTGAAGCATTAAAGAAAATCTCATCATTTTCCATCTTTTTAGAAAGATAGAGAACTTTATGAGCAATTATAGTAGCATTATTCAAAAAATAAACAACCAAAAAGACTCTCTTCTTTAGTAGTGTAAGGTCTTATATAGATCTAATGTAAAATTCAATTAGAAGATTATCTTCAATAATCATCTCTGGGTTTATCATTGAAAAACTAAGACCACCACATGTCATTTTGAAATTATCAATGCTCAATTTAAAATTAATGACTGACTCATCATTCAGATGAATTGGTTTAAGGGCTAATTTAGTTGCATTTCTAAAGGAGAAAATAAGATTAGGAGATGACGTCATTCTTATAATAGGATATAAATAAGTTATTAAATTGGATTCAATTGTCGAACCTTTGAATCTTAATGAAGCTAAGATATAACATAGTTTATAAATAAAATCCATCCATGAAAGGATCTTTAGATATTAAAATTTAAAAAATTACACACTAAATAGAGTTTTCTTAAGAAAATTAAAGGACCCAAAATTTAAAGATGCAAGGTGGGACCCATAATTTAAGGATGTTTAACGGACCCATTCCATGGTGTGTTGAGTGGAAAGTCAAATAGAACGAATAATACTTTGTATTTAAGAAGTATAAAAATACTACTGATTGATAATAATATAAGTCAATAATAAAGATAGAAATAGAAATCAGTCTCTAAAAGACTTACCAAAAAAATCTGTTGGTGTTTTTCTTATAGTAAGTACATCACAAAGCTCAAAGTGATTTTAAATAAGTGATCAAAATTTTCATTTGAAGAAAAATATACCACCCTAAGAAAAAAGAAATTTTACATTAAAGTGAGTCTAATCATTCTGATGATAATAATCTTTAAGTTTTAAAGATTTGTGTGAACTAATAATTTTTCATTAGCTTACGAGTGTATGATAGATTTTGTTGTATCCTGGTTTCTATTATCACTATAAGGGCAAGCCCTCGTAGTTAACTACATCTACAAAAATGTGAAATCTAGAGAAAACTCATTATTATAGTATGGGTATATATTATTCAAGATTTCAAGCCTAGAAATTTCAAAGCTAGAATTTTCAAGGGTGATAAATGAATCAATGTTCAAAATATAAAAGAGTCAAACAATCCAAAAATTACGTGTGATGGAAAAACTCATAAAAGGAATTAAGCAAGCCAAGATGGAAGATTTACCATGAAAGTTTAAAATTGCTGATTGTTGGAAAGCAATGGGTTTAGTTTGGAGTAGCATAGAATAAAAGGGGATTTAAATAGATTAGATAAGCTTAGTTTAAGAAGATTGATTGGGAAGGTTAAGTTTGAAGGTTTGTTTTAGGAATATATGCTTGAAAGATTCACTTTGAAAGGTTTGATTTAGAAAGATTGCTAAACTAAGGGTGTAGAATTTGGTAAAAAAAATTTCTTGATGGCGGTGAAGTCCTAACCCTAAAGTAAATCTAGATTCTCAAAAGACAATAAATGGAGGGGGCTAAATTATATGGGAATAACTTCCCCAGTCATGATGCCCATGGCTTTTCATCATATTAGGATCATTGATTGCCTTAAAATATAAACCAACCTTATAACTAGATATCTTCACTTAACATCATATTAATGGTAAGGGTGAAAATTATTAGTTATAAGTGGTTAGAGGTTCCTTCATGAACAATCACAAGTTACTTCATGCTACAGAACGTAAATAGACTTAGGGGTTAACGATTATTTATTTTCTAGGTCTAAGACCTCAGCACTAACTAGAGGTGTCTAATAGGCTTCTAGACTAGACTAGTCTAAGGTATGCATAATGATTATTTTCATTTCTAAGTAGGTTACCCTATGATTCATTGTTGATTTACCTAGGTTTCATTTCCATTATTTTAAGTTCAAGGTTTTTTAAGATTGCATTTGGGGTTTTATATTATTATCTTCATTTTACTTTGATCTCCTAGTTTGTCAATTATCTAGCAAATTAGTTCTATGTTCTCATGTCTTTATTTCTACTTTTTGTTGCAATTCTTAGTTTTATTTTCTATTGTATGTTGAATGCAACATGAAAAGAGTTCATAAATATGACATTTAGTCTATATTATACTTCAATATCTAACACTTAAGTTCCCTTAAGTTCTCTTTACATGTTTAATATTTTCACACAAAAAATTCTATTTATCCAAAAATTTATTTTTATAAGAAATAAAAATATTTCTTTTTTGTTCACTCTAGCTCTTATTAACATGAGAAGAATCTGCTTTGGAAAAAAGTCAAGTTTATGGGAAGCATCATTAATGAGAATTGGTTTGCAGGTGGGGACTTTAATATGATCATGAAGCCTATGGAAAAAAAAGGAGGTGGTAGAGTTGAGCCTGCTCTTATTAATAGGTTTTCTAACTCTATTTCTAATGCAGGTCTCTATGGCTTGGGATATTCTGGATCTCCTTATACTTGGAGGAGGGGATTTCTTTATCAGAGATTGGATCGGTTTTTGGCTAATTCTGCTTTTATAAGTCATTTTCCTATTGTGAAGATTCAACATTTGAGTCATGATACCTCTGATCATAATCTTATTTTGCTTACTTTAGCATTTACTGTCAAACCGACCATATCTCATTTTAAATTTCTTAATTTTTGAACTTCACACGATACTTATCTTAATTTGGTGACCCAAACTTGGAAATTTGATAGAGTTGGGACTCCTTAGTTTGTCTTATGGCAATTACATAAGAAGATGGTTGCCCAACTCATTAAATGGAATTACCAGGTGTTTGGTAATGTTCATAAAAAAGTGCAGGATGCTCAGAATATTGTTGATTCCTTGGAGGCCCAACTTGATGTTTCTCTTCATTTGATGGATACTGTTGCTGAGGCTCATCTTGATTTAATGGATGCTATTGCCTTAGAGGAAAATTTGCTTAAGAAAAAGGCTAATGATTATTCCTTTGTTGCAGGGGATAGAAACACTAAATATTTTCATGTCACCCTTAAGCACAGAAGAAATATCAATAACATTTTAAAAATTAAAAAGAGGGATGGGAGTATTTTAACTAATATGGAAGAGATTGGAGATAGTGTTGTTAGCTATTTCACTGAGCTTTTTCATTCCTCTACTCACACTATGCTTGTTGACCCCACTCACTTTGTGGATGGGTATAATTATATTAATAATCTTTTTTTGGCTTATCCTCCTGATGAGCAGGAAATCCTGAATGCTTTCAAATCAATTTGCTCAAATAAAGCTCCTGGCCCTGATGGTTTTTATTCTGTTTTCTACATTCATTCTTTGGAGGTTATTAAGAAGGAGGCTATTCTTGATATTCAAAGCTTCTTCCTTGGAGATAATTCTGGTAAATATTTCACCTTTGCTATGATTGTGCTTATTCCAAAAGGCAATGATAAGATTTCTTGGGACAACTTTCGTCCTCTTTCTCTCACTACAGTAATATCTAAAGTAATGAGTAAAATTATAGTTAACATATTGCAGCCTCATCTTACTCATATTGTTGTTGACCAGGAGTCTGCTTTCATTAAGGGTAGGGATATTACAAATAATATCCTTTTAGCACAAGAGAAGATTGAAGAGTTAGACAAAATGTGCATAGGGGGAACATGGTCCTTAAATTTGACATAAAGAAACCTTTTGACACTATTACTTGGGACTTTATAATTAATATTCTGTAGGCTAAAGGCTTCAAACTGGATTTATGCTCTCTCATTCAGAGGTGTTTGTCTAATAATAGCTATAGTGTGATGGTTAATGGTAAAGCTCATGGTTTCTTTTCTGCTAACAGGGGTATTAAGCAAGGAGACACCCTTTCTCCCACAATTTTCATAATTGCTTTTGATTATCTGTCTAGAATTATTAATAAAATGCAATATGAGCATCCTTATCTTCAATTCTCTCATAAATCTAAAATTATGGTGAGTCGCCTTGCTTACACTGATGATGACATATTGTTTCTAAATGCTAGCAAACGTGCTATCAAAGCTACCATGTACTTGTTAAAGGATTTCCAAAACATTTTGGGTATGATGTTCAACTTGGCTAAGTGCGCCATTTATTTTGGGAAAGGTGCTCCATCTAACACACATGCTTGGGCTTCAAACTTTACTGGTTGTAAAATATCTAAGCTACCAACAAAGTTTCTTGGGGTAAAAATTCTTAGAGGCAGAACTAAACAAACACAGATAGATGAGGTGATTGAAGAAGTTAAAATAAAGATTAACGACTGGAAAAACACCTTTCTTTCTAATGGGGGTAGGCTCAACTTGTTGAAAAGTGTCCTATGCACACTTCCACTCTACACTATGCATGTTCTCAAAACTAAAAAAAAGCTCTCAAAAGAATCTTGAAACAATCTTTAACAAGTTTCTCAGGAAGGGCTCTAGATCGTCTAAAAGTTGGACTAGTTGGCATTATACTTGAAAGCCTCTTTATGCAAGTGTTCTTGGGTTTAAAACTTTGCAAATAATATTGATATTAATATGTGTAAACTTTGGTTCAAATTTATATTTGGGGAGTCACTATGGGCTAAATTTATGCTACATAAGTATTGTAAAAATCTTCATCCCTCTACGGTTAACTGGAGAGTGGGGGATTCTAAGCTTTGGAAGGCCATTATTGCTGAACGGGATGTAGCACCTCATTTTATTTTTTAGTACATTGGAGATGGTAGTATTTACTTCTGGAAGGATGATTAGGGTACTTCTATTTATTCTACTTTTCCAACCTCAGGTTATGATGCTAATTTGCTAGTCTCGGATTCCTGGATTAATGGTGATTGGAATTTAACAATGCTGAATTCTTTAGTTGGTGAGATAGCTCCTGCTATTGATATTATTCTTATTCATGCTCAAGATAAGGATGTTCCTCTCTTAAAGCATCATGCTAGAAAATCTGTTACTAAATTGATTTACTCAAATTTGCATGCTTTTACTCCTTGGAAATGGCGTGTTTACACTTGGCATAAATTTATTTCTCCGTTTATTTCATTTTTACTATGGAGTTTTTTTCATAAACTACTCCCTATTGTTATAATTGTAAAAAAGATGATGAATCTTTCAATAACTTATTTTTTTATTGTCCTTTTGCTGAAGAGGTTTGGCAATGTATTGGGTGCTACTTTGGTATTATTTGTCCCTCAAATCTGACTCTAAAATCTGCTATTGGGACTTGGAAGGATTTTGACTCTTCTTTAAAAAAGCACTTTTACTCTCCTATTATATTCTTATTGGTATTATTTGTCCCTCAAATTTGACTCTTAAATCTACTATTGAGACTTGGAAGGATTTTGACTCTTCTTTAAACAAGCACTATTACTTTCCTATTATATTCTTATGGTTTATCTGGATGGCTAGGAATAGTCAAAAATATGAAGCTTCTTGTCACACTCCCTCCACCACATCTATTTTAGCAGTGGCTTATTTTAACTAGGCTTTGGAGTCTTCCAGTGGACAGGATGCCTCTCCTACTGTGGGTAGGTGTAAGAAACCCATTTTGATTAAATGGGCACCACCCCCCTATGGCTGGTTTAAAGTTAATGTTGATGGGCGTTATTCCAATGCCTATACGGGTATGGGAGGGCTGATTAAAGATGATTCTAGTAATTTCAATGTTTATTTTTCTTCACCTTGTATTGCTAATTCTTTTATTGAGGTAGCGACTATGGCAGTGCTTGCTGCACTTCAAACTGTTGCATCTCTCAATTTAAATGGCATTGTTCTAGAAATTGATTCTAAAACACTTTTTAACATTCTATCGGCTAAGCTCAAACCACCATGGTATATCTTATCCTTGTTGAGAAGAATTTGGTATATTATAGAGAGGCAACACCTAAATATACTTAATTCATTTACTTATAGAGAGGGGAACCAATCTGCAAATTGGTTGGCTAAATGGAGGGTGCAAAGTGCTACTGTTGGGGATTCTCCTTCCCCTTCATTGCATAAACTTATAAAAAAGTGATTTGGAAGCCCCTTATGTTCAATTTTAAGCTGCTACCCTTTTATTTTGGCTCCTTCTCGAGTATCATGGGACTGGCTTTGGCTATATTGGAATGCATATTTTTTTTTTTCTTGGATTTGCCAGAATGTAATTTTCATCCACGCAATGCTGACTTGTTATTATTCCTGGATCTTTTATTTGGACAGGATTATTGGGGTGTTCAATAGGAAGCCATTAATCTAGTTTTACTTTTGCTTCCTATATTTTTTTGATTTTACTATGGCAGTTTTTGTTGCTTTGACTTATGGAAGGTAGATGGCTATAACTGTTGGCTTAGGCTGTTTAAGCCATTTGTACTCTGCTTGGTTTGCACTTTTTGGCTTGGTTAATTGCTCGACAGCAGTCATTTATAGTTCTAGTGCTCTGAAATATTACTCCTCTGGGCTTTCTATTTCAATTATAGGCTATTATTGTCTGAATTTGCTCACTATTGGAATGACATTTTGGTTTAAACTCATCTTGCTGAATATAGATATTAGTGGAGTTGATTTGGAAACTCCTAATTTTCTAATTGCTTTTTGGAAGTTTGCTGGAAGGCTGCTTTGGTCAAGGTTCTGGTTGCTGGACATTGTACTGTATTTGGGTTTAACTACCTGAGATTTCTTTGTGGGTCAAGATTTTAGTGGTGGTGTTGTTACCATAATATTAACTGCACTTCTTTGTTGCTGCTATGGGGTTTTTTATTCTATTTTTGGTTTTTACAGCCTCATTTTAATCTTTCTGGATTGGATGGTGGATGGAAAGCATTTTTGGCCTAGATTGTGTTTGTTGAGCACTGTTATGCATTTAGCTGGTCAGCCCCTATACCTTCATAGTGCTTACATTACTCGATTTTTAATATATATATATATATATATATATATATATATATATATATATATATATATATATATATATATATATATATATATATATATATATATATATATATATATATATATATATATATATATATATATATATATATATA
>JXCR01140771.1:64713-130114 GCA_002079205.1 Phalaenopsis hybrid cultivar
ATATATATATATATATATATATATATATATATGCACTGTTTCGTAGTGCAGCCTAGCGTAAGTCCCCTGACGTCTGGGTTTCGAGTCTGTCTGAGTGCATTTGTCTTGCGATGCGGAATAAATGGTTAGGGCAGCTTGGGGCTTGAATCCAGACGAAGGCGAGCAAGTTGATTAAGCAAGTGATGAAGAAGAAGCAAAGGATAAAATAGATGGCTAAGTCATCTGACTGATTGTCATTAGGGTTGTCAAAAGTTGACCTGACATGCCAACATGACTAAAACTCAACTAGAAAATTCAGGTTAGGGTTGAATCGAATTTTTTTTTTAGTTAGGTTAGTTTAAGAAAATTCAACCCGTTTATTATTAGGATCGGGTTTATTTTAAAACCGAAAATCCAAACAAGATTTGAATAAGCACAAAAGCTTCAATCATGTTTGGGTTAGCAGGTCAAGCTCAAGTTTGATTCAGATTCAGGTCTTAGTTTTTAATCTATTTATTATTCAAATTGGGTTCGAATTAACCATATTCAGGTCAGATAATTTTTTGACCGGGCTCAAACCATTCCAGTTGGCCCGAATTGACACCCTTAGTTGCCACTTCGTGTGGTGGGGAGTAGGACGTAGGTATACACCACTACTGCACAAGTCCTTTCCCCATATCCAATCGGCTAGATGACAACTCATCCATCGGTTTCTCAACAAAATCAGATGGTCATGGTGACCCAAATTTAACTGCAAGAAGGTGCGGTTATCCCACCTTTAGCTTGCGAGGTTTGTAAATAGCAATCTTATCGCCTATTGGTGAGAGTCTCCACACATTTAAGATGGAGAGAATAAAAGGAATATAAATTTCTTTTTTAAATGGCTTGTACATTCTTATTCCATTCCTAACATCTGATTATTTTTGTAGAGGAAATAGTGTATGTCGTCATTTCCTGACCTTTAAAATCTGCCAATCCCTAGTTCATAAGGTGGTCGCAAGATCTCTCTTCCTATAACAGATGAAGGTGCACCTGGCCATCCATCAACCTTGAAAGAAGGTGAAAGAGTGGTCGACAGTCAGTGGTCGGCAGGGTTCCAATGAGTCCTTTGCCTATTGCATGGATGAGATGGTGAATTCATTTGCTCAAGAGGCTTCCTCTAAATGGAGACCACCATATCAAACTTGAAGGAGAAGTTGGTTTTCCTCTATGCTAATATGGAGACCCTTCAGGCTCAACTGACGACTCTCTGCACTAAGCAAGCAGACGCTTTGGAGACCAACTTGATATCCTGGGTTCAAGAAAAGAAGAGGGCATAAAGAATTTTAAGTTTGGGGGTGTGCATTGTATTCTATTCTCATGAGCCATGGTTTGATGCTACCCGAGGCGGTTGATGACCCATCTATAAAGTGATTTTTATCATAATAAAAAATTTAATTTTTTTTCAATTTTGAAATATTTCATCATTGTGTTTTTTTGATTGTGGTGCTGATTTGATGTGGTTTTCTCATGTTCTAAGTATGGATTTGAGTCATCTTGAGTTTGTTTGATACCTAGTATATAGGTTAAAACGGGAAAAAATGCTTGTCATATTTCTTTTTCCACACCACCTTTCATTTGGGCAGTTTTTTCTAGAGCTCCCATGGCTTCCAAATACTCTCCTCAGCTATTTGGTTCAGTGAGGCTGCTGAGAGATTGATATTGACGTTTTTCAGAATGGATTTACAGAATGACACATGTTTGTATGACACAAGTATCGTGCTTGAGCAGGTGGAGCCATAGGTTCAAGTGATACATTACATGGGATATAACTTGATTTTGTACCGAGACCAGTTTTGTTGGGGACACTGACTGCACTTTTGTAACATAACCAATCAATATTGAATCACTATGGAGTTATCCCTAGCCAAATCAAGCAGACTCAAGTGATACGATGATGACGAATGTTGTTTACTTGTTTCAGATTGAGATTTCAGTTTCTCAGAAATTGTTCTCCCACATGTTCCACTTCTAGGTAAAGCCAAGAAAAAATGTTGTCCTCGCCTCAACCCAAATTTTTCATCTTATTGACATAAAGAACATGATAAAATATTGGAAGCTTTGATTTCTCAAATTTGCCTACGAAATTAGGGATAGCCACGAGGCCAAGCAGACGGCCATATAAAAAGGGTAATGGGCTTCCTCTTTAGTTCAAGGCACTTGAGTTAGCTTTTTTGGGAAATAAATTTTCAGTGTTTTAGTATACAGACCTAGTGATCATTAATCGGGTGTTAAACTCTAAGAAGTTTGGTCATTAAACTCCCGAGTTGTGGGCAATGTATGATGAGGCAAAGGAAAGATGTAGTTTGATAAGGCTACTCAGCTTTTAAAGAAAGATTCAAGGAAGTAAGATAATGGTGATACCTCATCCAAGAGAGGAGAGGCCGAGGAAGAGGAAGAGAATGAAATAACAGGCAAGACGACCCCAATTTAAAAAGAATCCACTCACTCTCTAAATCCTCAGTTGTTTTTCAAAACCAAGTTATTGGAATGTTAATACTAATTGAATGAAAACCCTATTGTGATTACCTTAGGAGGTTCAAGGAATAACCACCAAAAGGAGTTTACTCTTCCTAACTTTGGATCAAAGGCCAAGGAGTCCTCCAAGATCTCGTTAAAACAAGGGGCTTCTTGACCTTCAACCTTCAGTTTATCCCTCTTATAAAAAGAGGGGAAGCTAACCAACCCTCTCCATGATCCCCAACAACACTAGCTAATCTAGTCGAGGTAGTGAACTTAAAAGAAAAGCTTGGGAGAAGAGGATTTTGAGCTAGCTAAAGAAACAGAGCACCGACATAAAGGCAAGATCCTGACTTTTGATTCTAACACTTCTCTTCCCTCGAATCTCAAGTAAAAAAAGGGGGAAAAGATCGTTGGAGTCCATTACAAGAGAAATGACCAAAGAACTTTCTCATTTTGGACACCAGTTTCACATTAATAAATGTTGAAATGGTTAGTTTCATCTAACCTCAGAGTCGACTGAATACACCTCAACCATCATATTTTATTTAGTCGGTGGGTCTTGAGGACTATTTGAATAACCATCATGTTGTGAAATTATGTTATTAAATCGAGCAACTTTAGCTACTTAGTTTTTTCGCAACCTAAGCATGGGGGAGGAGGCCTTGAAGGATGACGGAAAGGTGAAGGAATTCAAAGTGCATGAAATAACGATAGCAAAATGTGTTGTTTAGGTGGAGTCTCAGCTATAAGGTGCCAAGGCTAAATTGGAGATAGCGTCTAAGTAGGTGCCTGTCATTTAAGAAAAAAATACATAACTGACAAAGTAGATAGTCACATTGAAGATGACTAAAAAATTTCCTGACACTCAAATGGTTCAACTAGAAGAGGGTAGGATGAAGATGATCATTAAAGTCGGAAAACTTGGGGTTGTCAATCCTAAATACTCAAACCTTCATTAGTTCAATAAATGCTTAGATGCTTCATCAACATAAGAACACCAAGAGGAGTTAGAGGGTGACAATGTGGCAAATGGTGGATCATCAAACACACTGCTTAGTGACACTTAGACTTGGACTTTTTTAATCTTTTTTATTTTATACATGGAAAGAATCCAATGTATATAACAATAAATTTGTTTCTACATGTAAACAGTTGAATAAAGGAATAAAATATGACTTTTCAGTCACTTTTATCTATGTTACTTGTGTTATCTTTTTATTTACTATGTTATAGCTTTACTTAGTTTGTCAGTACTTAGTTGATTTATAATTTTGTTGCCTGACTCGAGTCTTAGCTTCTATTGCTCAAATGTTGAGGGTTGATTTTATTTGTCTATGATGATCAGACATCTTGATGTCATTGTCGGTTATTTATTATTTTTAATAATTTTTTGGATGATGCACATCAAATTAATTTATTTTGGGTGTCAACACTTAAGCAGACCTAAGTTTTTAGTTGTTTGACCGGACCAAAAATTTACTTCGGTCAATTTAGACCTCTTAGGGGATAGTCACCAAATTTTTTTTAGGGTGATTTTCTTGCAAGCCTTTGTGAAGCTTGTCACTATTTGGCGTATAATCACCTTTAAAAGCTAGTTTTAAAAACTTTAAAACTCCAGTTTGAGGTTTTTGCGACCAAGCATCTAAACACTTCTGCTGGTCATCTTTTTAAACTTTTCTAGTTTGTTGAGTGTTGTTTCAGTGTGAGGTGTATCAACTTTTTTTTTCTCCAAGTGTTGCTTAAACCTAAGATCACAATCACACATATAGTATTTTCTTTATTTTATGCGAGAATAAAAAATGCATATGTATAGGAAGCATAAAACACTTAGTTTGTTTCTTGTGTTGGTACAATGTAGTATGTATAAGGAAAAATGTTTTTGAGATGATCCACGTTCCACATTTGATGAATCTTATATTCAGTGTATGCCTTTAGCTTGTACACTCCAAGGGGACTTTCTGATCAATGATAAATGGAAGGGTCCAGGTCTGATCAAGTTTACCAACTGATTGAGCTCATGTTGTTGGGTTGGCATTCTTTATAACTAGATCACCAGGTGAGAATATCTTTTCTCAGACATTCTTTTTGTAGTAAAAATTAGTCCTTCTTCTTACTTCTTTTAGCGAGAGTGTTGTGTTGGTTTAACTTTCTCAAATAAGTTAAAGGCAAGCATCATTCCTTCACCATTATTGTTCTATCAGTTGGTAAGATTACCTTTATCTAAAAAGGTGGTCGTGACAACTCTCTAACTATACTTGTTGTACTTAACCGATAATATTACTTCCATCCCCTGGGAAAGCAAATAAGGGGATTGCCCGACCGTTAAAGATGGTCTTGTCTAGACAGCTAACAAGACAAAAAATAGTAAGTTTGCAAAATTACAATTTGCTCCTTCCACCTTTTTCCTTAATAGAATTATGATTTTGTTTTTTCAGGCTTTGATTATCTGTTTGTATGGGGATGATTTATAGATGCAAACTTTAAGTTAATTTTTTAACTTTGACATAAATCTCTTACACCCCTGATCAACAAATTACATTCCATTGTCGGTAATAAGTTCAAGGGGGTAAGCAATAGAGAAAGATGATACTTATCCAAATGAAGATTTGAATGATGTCTATGGTAATCGACGCAAGGACTTTTGTTTCTATCCATTTTAAAGATTTTCTATAGTAAATTGAATGAAGTTTTGTTTTTTCTTTGAAAGTGGAAAAAACCCAAGGATGTCATGTCCCTAGATGGAAAATTGCTAGGGACTGAAATCCTGCTACAGCTTATGGTCTTGCTGGTGCTATAGTGGAGCATATTTCTAATGCTTCTCACATCTTCTGAAGAATTCTTCTACATGGTCATCCAAAAGTAGACTTGCATAGGAAAATGATATGTCAAGGTCTTTCTTTCAGAATGATTCCCACATTCACGAGCATGTATTTCTTAGAGTATTTCTTTCAACTCAATTTTCTTTCTACATCTTAGAAGCAATGAAGTGGTTGACCTTCAGAAAAGTTTCTTTTCGATGAAGAGGTACTGTGAGGCATTAAACTTTAATCTCCTTGGGTCAATTATTTCGTCAGTAAACTTTCCATTTTCTTAGATATTGGATGTTATAATCCATCCAACTCACTGTTCTTTCATATTCCACTTACATAGTCTTTAGCTCCTCAATGGTCAGTCGAAAAAGCCTCTAAGTCGAAAAAGCCTCTAAGGTGTCTTTTATCTAAAGCAACTGTTTCTTGATATAAGATCCACCACTTGTTATTTTTCCTAACAAACATGCAAGATAGTGAAGTTTAAAAACCTCACTATCTCTATCTTTGCCTTGTTTAAGTATTTCACCATCATCCCATCCTTGACTTTAAATATGAATTTTACTTGATTTACTAAAATTTGAGAATTTGACTTTACTAAAAAATTTTGAATGCCCATTTCAAGTGTTAGGCGTAGATCAACTATTAAAGATTGGTTTCTACTTGATTTTTTCTGACTTCAAACTATAGTCGATGTAGTGATAAAGATGTTTTTTGGTTAGACTGCTTAGCGCTAGTCTGATTTCTACACTTTCTTAGCTTGAGGCTCCGGCAATGTGGAAAGTCTAGTTAAGTCGCCAACTTTAGTCTCTTGGTTTTCTTTTTATTATTTGGTAAAGTCTACTAGGAACTCAGCCACATCTTGAGCCTTAATCTTCAGTTGAGGAATGTAAGTGATGTCGTACTAATTGAGCTCCACAACCCACTTCTAGTGCAAACCAAAATATTCTTACTGAGTGAGCACAACTTTGAGTGGGTGGTCAGCTATGTTCCTGATTAAGTGTGTTTGGAAATATTTTCCTAACTCGTGAGTAGAAACAATTAAAGCAAATGTAAGCTTTTTCATAATAGGATATCTGACCTTTACGCCTCTAAGGATTTGGTTGGTGTAGTATATGGACTAAACTAAGACTGAATTGATGGTTTTTGGACCTACTCTGAAATAAAGATAGAGTTATTCATTTTGCTTCGGACTTTGTGACAGCAGATGTCTATATGGAAATTGCTTCAGGCTTTGGAATGCTTGCTTACATTTTTTTGACAAATCAAATCTTTTAGCTTTCTTTAGTGTTTTGTTAAAATTGACAAATTTGTCGCTCAACTTTGAAATGAACCCGCTAAGTATTGTTATTTGGTCGGTCAGCTTTTGTACTTCCATAGTTGATGAGAAGGCTTATTTAAGAGCTCCTTAACCTTCTTTGGAATGACATTTTTCCTTCAGTTGCCAGGAGATACCCCGAATGTACATCTCAGCGGATTTAATTTCATATTATATTTTCAGAGTATTTGAAAGATTTTTATAGATCATTTTTATGTTTTTTGACTGACCTAATTTTAACTAATACATAAATATTTTTTTCTTTCTTTTTAGAAAATATTACATCCATCAGGCATGAGTAAGTTACTTCAACATTTTTTTGCATAAAGAACATTCTAGTATATTAATATAAAGATCCATTTCTCAAGAAGTCGGTCTTCTCTGCATTGATCAGGTACATTTTTATTTGATGGTAGTTGGAGAAAGCATCCAAAAAACTTGCTACTAAATGCGCGACTACATAACCTACTGAAGCATCAATCTTCAGCAGGGGTAGCTATCATTGGGGCAATTAAATTTTTAATTTGGAAATTCTACGCACATCTTACATTTTTCATCTAAATGATGCACCATATAGCCCACTGCTTTGAGCATCTGTACCTCATTCTGGATTAATCTAGCCAAAGTCACGACTAACATTGTAATGTTTTGCTTGATTGGGCAGACAACTAATTTTACATTGAATGATAGTAAGCTATGTCTATTGAGATGTCTGACATTTTAGCAGCAAACCAAGAAAATACATCATGATATTCCTAGAGAGTTTGGATCAATAAATGCCTATATCCTACTTCAAAATTCTTGCTAATTTTAAAAATTTTATTGGGTCTATTGAGGTTTGTAAAGATCTTAATTGTACTTTTGTCAGTTTCACGACCCCCTCTCACTGGAGTTGTATGTCCAACACTTCTTGCTCCACACTACCTACTGTTTTGAGGCAGCACATTCGAGACTGCTCCTAATTTTACTGAGTGGTCACTACATCCCCATCCCATGAAATATTAACCACGATGTGGTGGTTGGATACCACAACTTTTAAATTATTTACTGGTGGTCAACCAAAGATCACATTGTATGTTGGTGGTGCATCAACCTTCAGAAAGTCTTCTATTAGCAAGAATTGGTTGTCACCCTGTCGGCACCTTTTCTTGGTTGGAGGAGTTTCCTGTTGGAAGCTGTCGGCCACCGGAATTGAAATCCTGTTGCCCGCTTTGGAAGGACATTTTAATTTACATATAAATATATATAAGTTTTAGAAAAATATGAAATAAAACTGACCTCATACCTTTCACAGTTTAAATTAAAGAGCATTATACCTCAAACTCTATATCCATCCCGAAAGATAAACACAAGACTTGAGGATGAGGCTCGATCAAATAAACTAAGAAATATATGGCATCCATTTGGTCTGCGAAACTGTTTTATTTGCCGATAATTTTTCCTATTTAATATGAAGAATCTAATAGGGTTTAATTGAAGCTGGGTTCGAACAAGCTTCTTATAAGGGCAAGCCCCTGTAGTTAATTACATCTTCGATAACCGAAGTCACCTAAGAAACTCTCGATAAAAATCAGGAAAAATTATCTTCAAAGAGGTCAAAAGGATAGAACATTTCAACAAAATCAGCCAAGAGGTGTGAAATAGGAATGACTCAAATTTGAAACATTTTATTGTAGAATCAAAAGAAGGAAGAACTAAGGGATGTCATAGATCTGGAGGAGAACCTCGGTGACTTCCCAATCTATCCTACTGTTTGGTTTCAGTTTTGAGGAGAAATTATTTAAATGTTTCATCCTGCCAATTTTATTTTTATAGGGCTTGCATTTGTGTGAAACAATTACACAAATAGCCTGGAAGATGTGAGGATTTAGGTCGTGATGGACAACAACCTCAGAATCCTAAGATGAGTTAGAGCTTAGATTGTACAACAGAGCTGTACAAAGGCCTAAAGATAGGGTGAGGATTTATGTTGCATAACCAAATAACCTCGAAATCATACGACTTGTTGTTTAATTCTAAGGAAAGAAATTGGTTTAGCGAATGTAGACAGGTTTTGTTATTGAAGATGGTCGTCCTGCCCACAATGCTAGCTCCAAGCTTCTTATTGTGGTGAGTTCAAGTTTTCTAGTTTGTCAAGTTATGATGTCAAATCAGATGTCCCTATGGTTGTAGTTCTTTAAATATTATGGGGCATATTAAAGTTGATTAGAGTGACACCAGTTAGGATCCTACGGTTCCCTTGTTCCGGTACCACTATTTTCTATTGGATTCACTTAATCCAAATAAATTTACTAAACTCAACTTAATGAGTTCTATACTTTCAGTTAGACCGTGGGAACCCTCGTTAGCAACCGTAGGTTTCCTCCTCCAATAGATTCCCAATCATCCCATAGAGATGTCTTAATTTAGTTGCAATTGTGGTTTTTGTGATGTTTGTGATTAAACTTTGAGTTTTTTTATATTTTGAATATTGTGGCAGTGAATTTAATCTTGGTTGATTTTAGTTTTTGTTGACGACTATCCTAGCAGTTTTGGTTTTCATGCAGGGTGACATCATTGTTTAACATGTAGGTTTGTGTTTTTTGTTCATACATGCAAGTCAGTAAGTACAACAACATACTAAAAAGTAAAGTACGGAAAAAAAATGCGGGTAAGTAAATCACAATAAAAATGTACATGGATGGTCTTCCTGTCATCTTCAACTGAAACTCAAAATGCATGTGAGAGCATTTATATATTAAAAGCATTTTATGTAAAGCGGGGAAATAAGGTTCTAGTGATCTACCAAATCCTAAATCATAACTTGGTGAGCCCTCATTAATTCGATTAAGGATGATTTTATTAAGCAAAACATACTAAGTTTAGTAGACCTCCGAGGTATTTAGAAGGTCAGGAGAAAGAAGCAGATCCATGCTTCCCTCTCACCACCCGGTGAAAAGTCTCGAGCTCATTTAAACTTATTATATTGCTTAATACTTCATCCTGTGAATACTTTCAATGCTCAGTGAACATTGACGTTTCAATTATCCCTGAGAGTAAGGTGATTATCATTTGTCATTTAATTTGAGAGTTATGTGGGTGAAAACGCTTAAAAAGGAAAGTTAATGTTATTAAGACACTTCGCCAATTTTAAATTTAACTTGGGCATGCAGTTTTTTAAACACGTTCAATTTCTATTTACATTCGCTTTTCTATTTCTCATTTAACCAAATTTGATTTAGTCTAGGTCACAACTAAGCCCTTAAGACCTTGGTGGATATATGAGTAAATTTTGAAAGAAATTAAATTTTAGGTGATAATAATTCTTCATAAAAAAGTGTGAATGTCATTTGAATACCAAATAGGGTACTAAATTAGTGAGCTATTAACATCGAAACTCATACCCCTAAGTCTAGGATCATTTAATTTAATAGACCAACAAATTTTAATGATTTAAGAAATTGTAAATTTATCATTTAATTAAGAAAAGTGAAATTGGTTTCTACCAATTAATTCCTTATGTTTCAATCATTTGAACATGTTAATTAAAATCAAAGATTTCCCATTTCTCTTTCTTGAATTAAGCCTAAATGTTAATCTAGACCAAATTTCCAAAATAATACATTTGCCCCTAAGGCTCTATCATTTCATAATTCATCAAATTTAATTCAAATGTCTTTATAATTTTTAATCTTGCCTCTCTCATGGGTCAATGAAGACATCAGAGGATAAAATGTGATTTTCAAAATTTGATTTACATTATATAATTATTTACATGCAAAAATAGGATGTTTCATAGAAAATTCAATAACTTGACTAAGGCAAAGCCTAATCACTTGAAATTTTTACTAGAGGTAGAATTAGACAAAAGAACAACTTAGACCAAATTTCATGATTTTTGGAGTTTCATTTGAATTACTAGAATTATTTTAATTTCTTGAGTATTAATTATTTATAAAATATTGTAAATGTGGAAAATTAAATTTTATTATTCTTAATTCTCTCCAAGATCAAGGAACCCAAATAAATAAATTTTATATATATTTTTTATTCTTCTTTGAATTATTAGAATCATTTTTGTGAGAAATTAAGGAAAAACCGTTTTTAGCCTTTAAAAAGTTTATTTTAAGCTTTAAAATTCAATATCTTCTCTTAAAACATTAGAAAAAATATTTCAATTGCTCATAGGGGCTTAGGAAATAATTTAGAACATTTCTATCAATTTTATTAATTTTAGGATTTTTGTTATTTCTTCATTATTTAAATATTTAAAATATGCTTAAAAATGAAATTTTTAGTTTAATTATAATTTTATTTTTAGAAAATTTCTCTGATCACAGAAAACTCCTAAAAACCCATTTTATAATTTTTTGAGTTATATTTTAATTATTATGATTATTCTAAGTGTTAAAAGTGCCTTTTAACTTAGAAAATCAAATTAAGTTATCAAATGAACTCCAAATATTTTGAAATTATTATAAAAAGTCCTTTGAACTTTAAATTATATTAGAGAATTAAAAGAATGTCATTTAGATTTTTATTTTTCCCAATTTAAGTTTCTTTTTATTTTAGGATTTTATGAAAATTAGGTGTGTTCTTAATGATTTTACTCAAGACAATTTTTTTCTAAGGTCTCTTGTTATAGTGAACTTACCCAAATTTTCTTGGATTTTTCTAAGCAACATGCTAATTATCATAATTAGTTTTCCAAATCAGATGCATAAACTTGAAAAATACAGATCTCTCTCTAGGGGTCTCCTCTAACTTTGGAAAAGTCAAGGAATATCCCCAATGATAGAGGAAATAATATGCCAAAATATCAAGCCATGGTGAAATACTTGGTTGCGTGGAGAATCAAAATACTTAGAACATTATTTAATTAATTAAAAATAAAATATAAATCAAATAAACTTTAAACCATTTCCACATTTTTCTCCTCTGTTCACTTAGCACTACGATATTTTTATTTTATTTTTATGATTTTTCTACACCAAGATATGAATTTTTGAAGGTAGGAGATATTTTCTGAATTAAATAAATCCCAATTTTCCCACTTAAACAAGCGGCGACACGACATCATGGGAAGGCTCCGAAGACTTGCATGGCGCTCTCTAGTTGGACGCCGCCATCCTTGTAGCCACTGACTCGGCCCGCGCTTTATGTATCAAGCTCCCATCCAATGTGATCCTAGCCGTTTGTATGATACACGCGCCATCTAATGACTCCGCGTCTTCGTCCCCAGCTGGTGTGAATCTATGACCGCTAACCCTAAAATCTTAAGATCTCACTCATTTCTCAACCAAACTAGTTCGAGTTTGATTCTATAAACTCTTCTAAGTTAGAGAGACATATCCATATGGTAAACATGCCATTAAATTAACCCTAATCCCTTGAAGAGTCAAAATAGGCTCAGGAAGAGGGGGGGTTAAATACCTTCACTCTGAGAAGTGAAGCATCAATCAGAGGTGCTTGGCACATTCGTAAAGGTCCAAGGAGGCTAGGGATGAAGCCTCTTGTTGTGGTGAAATGCCTAGACCCAAATTCAATCAAGACTGAATTTGGGTGTTGATCAAAGTCTAGGGTAGAGGCTCTCTCTGAGGGGACGTTGACGGGGCTTTGTATTCTTTCACTGTGGTGAATGTGTGGTCAAGTTTAGTTGAGCTTTGGTGCACTGTTGAGGTGTGGCCAAACTAGTCCTATTTTCGGTCGGAATCGAGCTAAAAAATTTAGCTCCACTGATGAGAATTAGCGCAAGGAGGTGGTTGGTTTGCACTGAGGAGGTCTCAAAGAGGCTATGGGAGCAATTGGGCAGACTTTCCTTGAAAAAAATTTAGCACCCCACTTTTGGCCGTGAAGATGCCATTTTATGTCCATGGTTGGAGAGGGGAGCTCAGGGCCTGGCTTTGGGTGCAAAAGCCTGCTAAGGTGGTGGGATAAGAAGCTCTAAGGATTAATTAGGGTGAGCTGGCCCTTAGGGTTGAGATTGTGTTTGATTTAGGGATGGTTGTGCTCGGTTTTGAGGTGCTCCAGTGACTAGGTTGGCCAGCAGAGCTAAGGGAGGTGGCTAGGAGGTCAGGTGAGCCAGTGGAAGGGTTAATTATGTTTAACCCTCAATTGCAAGTAAAGATGGGGGAGATTTTTGGTTAAGGCCCATAAATTGGTGTGAATCGCTTAATTAGGGATCCAATAACTAGTAGCTCACCATGGCTGGTCTAAGGGTTTGTCCTGGTCCATGGAGTGTGTTCAGTGGCTGTGGAGTCATAAATTTTGTGGCTTTAAGGTGGCTAGGCTAATTTTAGTGTATGGGTCCGATGTGGGTCTGAATGACCAAAGGTTGGGTTTGGGTTAGGCTATCCATGGCTTTAAGCCCAATTAATTGATAAACATTGTGTATATGATTGTAATGAAGGTTTTTGATGATGGACTCAAATGATTTTGAGTTCAGTTGGGGGTTCAATTTGAAGGATTTTGGAAATTTGGTCAATTTGGGTATGTTGGGCTAGACTTGGGTCAAGATTGGGCTAGGCTTGGGCTAAGTCCTAATTGATTGTTGAAAGTTTTCTATAAGAACATCATGAAGAGTTTTTAACATAAATTGGGTGTCAATTTTTGGGTTAGGGCAATCAATTTTGTGGAATTTGGAGGTATCGCCAATTTGGGGCAAATTTTGGGATTTTGAGCTTGAGTTAAAATTAAGTAAAATTGAGGCATCACCAAGGCCAATTTAAGGTCAAAATTGATGTGTAGTAATTTTATGAAGAGTTTTTAACATAAATTGTGGCAAATTGAGGAGGCTATGGGGTTCAATTTGGTGGGATTAAGTCATAGGGCCAAAATTTGGGGTTTGACTAAGATCAAAATTGAGCTCAAATAATGGGTCAATTATTCTTGTATTTAGTTTTTATTTATCAAATGAAAGATGAATTTGAGTTTAGGATTGATATTGATGGGAATTGGGGCCAAATTGATGGACATTTGGGATGAATTTAGAGAGATTGGGCCTTTAAAGGCAATTTGGGGGTTTTGGTCAAAATGGTCAAATTGGACAAATTGGGTTCAATTGAAGGGTCCAAATTGGTTTTGGAGACATTTGAAGTGATTTTGAAGGTTTTTGGAAAGTTTAGGGTGCCAAGGGTATTTTTGTAATTTTGGAAATTTTGAGGGTACTTTGGTAATTTTGGAAATTTTTGGTGGTGTTGGGCAATTTGGGTATTTTGAAATAGTTTGAAATAATATTTGAACAAATTTATTAATTTTGGCCAAATTTGGGGTTTCAAGGGTATTTATGTAATCTGGGGGGATTTAGGGGCAAAATGCCAAGTTGAATATTTTGGTAGGGTTGGGGTACCAACCACCACATATGAGCTATGGACCATTGGAAACCCCATTTGGTTCTTCTATACACTGGTTTTAGCTAAACCCTAGCATAGAGCTAGTGGATTTAGGGGACCATGTACAGGAGTTTCCCGAAAGATAAAGGGTTTAAAGTCAAGAAATTTTGGGTTTAGGGTTGTGAACGATTGTGAGTGAAAGTGAGTGCCTTAGCTCCAGACCAGCACCCAGGGCCAACCCTAAGGTTAGGCAGTCTTAGGGGGACTCTCCTTGAGCTCCTTCATAGTTTCCCCACTTACTAAGTGCTAGAGGTTAGGACCAATATGTGGAACTTCAAGTTGAGCAAAAAAGAGGGTAGAATTTCTAATGGTGAGGGTTCCTTTTCTAGTTTTATAGGAATAGTCAACAGGAAAGTCATATGGCTAGATCCTAGGTTACTAAAGAGGGAAAACTAAACCTCAACCAAAAGTGAGGTCAACAAATGGACCCTCAATAGGTGTGGTGTGTTGGGCAAGCACACCACGCGTATTGGCGTTGACCGACGAGATCAACAAAACCAACTTAGACTCCTAAGTCAACATACCTAGAAGGCGGTGTAGAATATTGTGTGCTATTTGTTTCCACTGGGGATATAGCAGGTGAATATTAGATCAAAATTGAGAATTAGGAACTCTCACTTGGGATTGGAGAGTGTGTTTTGAGTTATCACATTTTAAGTTTTTATAAAGGATGGGAATTAATATTTAGGTGATGACCTCAAAGATTGAGAGTAGGATGCCATGGTGGGGGTCTTATTCCTATCTCGAAAGGTGTAAGTAAGGAATTGAACATCATGGATGGGGCCTTACAACAATCTCGAAGATGTAGGTAGAAAATTGGATGATGTGGCGTGGGCCTTACACCAATCTCGAAGATGTAGGTAGAGAATTGGATGTCGTTGTGGGGTCTTATACCAATCTCAAAAGGTTGAGAATATGATGTGATTTTCCATAAAGGGGATTATAAATCCTATCTCAAAGATGTTTTTAGAAAATTGGATGTCGTGGCGGGGGTCTTACACTAATCTCAAAGATGTGGGCAGAGAATTGGATGTCGTGGCATGCTGCGTGAGTAAAAAGCAAGAGACCTCAAAATCGAGAGAATCAACTCAATGGATTTATTTTATTTTCTTGTTATTTTATGAAATTTAATTATCAAAATATTTTTTTGACCAAGGAAAAATTTGTTGAGATTTTCATACCTATTTTATATTAATATCGATGATATTGCACTTTAAAGAAGGGTATTTTTGATGTTTTATTGCAGGTATGTTGAATGATGATCATTGGAGCAAAAAGATTCAAAAATGAGTGAATTTGGATCAAAAAGGACAAAAATATGAAGATTTGAACTAGGGTGCCGACGGTGGGTTTTTCCTGAGAGTCCAGAATCAAATATTCTGGAAGGCCGCTGACGGCGAGAACGGCGGTTCTCTTAACAGGTGCATTGAATGTGGACGATTTTTGAAGGGACGCTTAGGCAACTCTTGAAAAACTCTTCTACAACTTTAATAGAAATATTTGGGCCGAAAAAAAAAGGGAGAGCCCCGTGGTGGTGTCCGCTGAGTTTTTGGTTTTTTGTAGAGTGTAGAGAGTTTAATTTAGGGTTAGTATTGTGAGGAATTCTTCGAGAGATTGTAAGAGTGGAGGGAAAGTGAGAGATTTCTTCCTCCTCCACTTCGAAGAAGAATTCTGTGTGCTGTAAAGAAAGAAAGAGATTCAGAGGAACTTCGAGGAGCAATATTATGAGGAATTCTTCGAGAAATTGTAAGAGTGGAGGGAAAGTGAGAGATTTCTTCCTCCTTGCTCGTTTCAAAGAAGAATTTTGTGTGTTGTAAAGAAAGGAAGAGACTCAGAGGAACTTCGGGGACTTTGCTTGTGGAGGAATTAGAGATAAGTGGTATTTACTTATTGAAGTTTGTATGACTTTGCTTTTATATATAAGTTGTAAGTTTTGTTGTATCTTCTCCATGAGTTCAGAGTATTTTTCTCTATCTTTCTTCTTGTTTTGAGATTCTGTGAAATGGTGATTTGAATTGGTTGAGCCATGAGAATGTTAAAGAAGTTGTGATGATCTTTTCACTTGGATCTTAATTTACTTTCAATCTAGACAATTGATTTGTTAAAATATGTTGAGCTTTACAACTAAAGTAAAGATTACATCCAAGATTTAGGGAGGTCAAAGTCCTTGAAAGTTGGGTGCAAATAAATAGGGAAATAAAATTATGAGGCATAGAATTAGAGATTTTAGAGTGACAGACTAAAATCCTTAATTCAGTCCTATCGTTTGGGCGCTGAAGTGTAGATGTTATCCCTCAAGCGAGGGGAACGTGGGAGCTCTAAAGTGAGAACCGATATCCTCCCAGCCTAGCCGCGGATTCAGTAATCAAGCATAGGATTAGTTAATGTTCTTTATGCCTGGACCAAAGAGTAAAAAATATGTATGCTTCTATTTGGCACAATACAATTTGAACTAATTCACTTTATCCATTCTCTTTAATTTATTGACAAGGAGAATGATGCTTTATTATATATTAAATTTCACATTAGAAACTTTATTATTAGAATTAATTAATTAAGAGTTTGTTAAAATTACATATTTATTTCAATTGCCTATTAGTGACAAATAAGAAATTTGAACTGTATTGTTGTGATTAAGTATTGATTTTCTAAATCCTAGTTCATACCCTCTAGTATTTCTCCCTATAGGATCGATATCCAGGACTGTATTAGAGCCCTATATTACTTGAGCGATACATGTACTTGCATTGATAAGTGTGACTTTGCAATTATTAAATATTTTATACACACTTTTATCAAATCTATAACCGTTGTCAAGTTTTTGGCGTCGTTACTGGGGACTTAAATTTTCTAGCAACAGTATCAAATTCTTGTATTTTTAAGCATATATGAAGTCGCTTTCAAGTTTTTGGCACCGTTGCTAGGGAGTAAAAAAATAATAATAATTCGAGTAACGGACAAATTATGACTATTAGAAAATTTTTATTTGAATTGCAACTTATTTTCATATTTAGTGAACCGTTTTTCTGTTTACTGATTTCAATTGTATGCGTAAGTTTGGACCTGAAAATCTTAGACCCTACGATTCAAAATTAGAACGCACTGTTAGGAGAATTAGAAAACTAAGAAAAGAACCTAGAAATCCTGACACATAAAATGAACAATCAAGGAATAGAGAATGAACACCAACCTAGACCCCTACGAGATTATGCAAAGCAATCAAGGAATAGAGAATGAACACCAACCTAGACCCCTACGAGATTATGCAAAATCCTACAACATAGAAAGATTAGAAGATTGAGAAGAGAACCTAGAAATTTTGATACAATGGAAAACAACATGAACAATCAAGAATAGAAAATGAACATCAACCTAGACCTCTACGAGATTATGCAAATCCTACAACAGATGAAAGATTAGAAAATTAAGAAGAGAACCTAGAAATTTTGATACAATGGAAAACAACCTGAACAATCAAGGAAATTAGAAAACTAAGAAGAGAACCTAGAAATCCTGACACAATGGAAAACAACGTGTGAACCTAGAAATCCTGACACAATGGAAAACAACGTGAACAATCAAGGAATAGAAAATGAACATCCGAACCGAGACCTCTGTGAGATTATGCAAATCCTACAGCACATGAAATTTACTTATCTATCCAAAATTCTGATGTAGCTGCTAATTCGTTTGAGCTTAAACCTGTTATTATCCAAATGGTACAAAAAAATCAATTCGGAGGTACACCAAATGAAGATCCTAATTTATAACTCGCTAGTTTTTTTGAACTTTGTGCTACCTTTAAATATGACAGAGTTTGGAACGATGCTGTTAGACTTAGTCTTTTTTCCTTTTTTACTTAAGGATAAGGCTAAGATGTGGTTAAATTTGTTAGCACCTGGATCTATTAGAATTTGGGGAGAACTTTCACAAAATTTTCGATCCAAATATTTCCGTCCATCCAAAACTGCTAAACTTAGAAATGACATAACATCATTTTGTCATATTGATGGAGAGTTGATAAATGAAGCTTGGGGGAGATTTAAAGATCTTCTTAGTAAGTGCCCTCATCATTCATTGTCAGATTTGTTGATAATTCAAACTTTTTATAATGGATTAGTGGGATCTCTTAGATCGATTATAGATGCTGCGGCTGGTGGTTCTATAATGGATCAAATTTTTGATGATGGATTAGTGGGATCTCTTAGCTTTGCAAATTGCGGAAATATCAAAGAAATTAGATCATTATGGAATGAATTATTCTCCAACACCTACTATGATGGAAAAGAATTCATCTGGGCAATTTGTGGATGTTCAACCTGCATATGATAGTTTAATTGCGATTAACAATAGACCCAAAAATCCTTATTCAAACTAATATAACCCAGGTTGGAAGAATTATCCTAATTTTAATTGCAATAACAATTCTTCTACAAATCAACAATGGGCGAACAACCCAATGAACCCATTGGGAAATTCATCCAACCAAGAAAATGTTAATTATAGATCTTCTTATCCTCCAGGATTTAACAGTAACACTCAATTTAAGAAAAAGAAGTTGTCTATGGAAGAGATGATACTAAACATGGGTCAACAATTGCAGAATCAAGGAAATCAATTACAAGTTCAAGGAAACCAGTTACAAAATCAAGAAACTGCTATCAAGAATATTGAAAACCAATTGAAGCATATCGCTACTGTGCTTAGTAACTGAACATTAAGAACTTTTCCTAGTACTGTGGAATTAAATCCTAAAGATCAAGGAACAAAACAGATAAAAGTGATACAATTATGAAGTGGAAAAGAATTGGAGACAAGAGTGCAGAAAGAAACGGAAATTGAAAAAGAGAAAGTGGATATAAAAAAAGAAAGGATCATGAATACCCAGATTTAGAATATCCACTTACACCAATGAAAATTACCGTGGAGAAACCTCCACCACTGTTTCCTCAAAGGTTGAAGCAACACCAAAAGGATAAAAAATTTTCCAAGTTTATAGAAATTCTTAAGAAATTAACGGTAAATATTCCCTTCGTAGAAGCTTTAGAGAAAATGCCCAATTATGTGAAGTTTATGAAAGATATTTTGAACAAAAAAAGGAAGTTCACTGATAATGAGAATGTTGCACTCAGCGAAGAGTGTAGTGCAATCATTTAGAAAAAGCTTCCTGAAAAATTAAAAGATCCAAGTAGATTCACTATACCGTGTGCTATCAGTGAAAGATTTTATGGAAGACCTTTATGTGATTTGGGAGCCAGCATTAATCTTATGCCTCTATCACTTTTCAAAAGATTAGGATTTAGAGAAGTGTCTCCTACTTCTATAACTCTTCAGTTAGCAGATTGTTCAGTTGCTTATCCTAAGGGAGTTATAGAAGATGTGTTAGTAAAAGTTGATAAATTTATCTTTCCTGCGGNCGAATCATATATATATATATATATATATATATATATATATATATATAAACGATTACATTGAATTTATATTGAAAATTGTGGATGCATTCGTCTTGGGGAGTATTGCAAAAATATTTTATGGGATGATTACTGACAATCTTTGTGAAGGATTCTAGAATTGGCAAAGAGAGTTGACTACACATGGTTGTCCCTTAGATCATGTGCATAATATTGTTTGAGTGGGCAAAACTTTCCTTCAGTCCGCCTATGATTGGGATCAAACGAAACGATGCTTAACATCTCTGCCTTTCATCCATCCCGATGAGGTCATTTGGTATCTTATTAGTCAGATCTGTTGGATGTTCTCGAGATTTATGCGGTCATGTTTTTTATTTACATATTTAGTTTCTCATTTATTTTCATGAGAATGAAAACTGAAATAAGAATAAGAGAATTAGATGTGTATATCAACCCATTAATTTCATTCTCCTTTTTCCTATAAATAGTGCGTGGTCAAGTATTTTACATCACCATTTCTGTCTTTTCTCCTCTTCAATCGAATTTTGAAAAGAGAGTAATAATAGTGAGTGCAAAAAAACATGCAAATGAAGAGGCTATGTTGAGATACTCAAGGCTTTTAATAGATAAACTCCGCCATCTTGTGTGTGAAAAAAAGAAGAGGCCTGAAAGTAATTGGTTGGTGATTCCGACTTAATGCTTATGCACAGTATAACAATAGTTCTGATTGTATTTTTCACTTATATTTCCTTAACTTTTTAATTTATATATATTTATATCGGGATACTACCCAATTATATGTATCGTTATCAAGTAATGTAAGACTTTTTAATTAAGACCTGAATATTGAACCCACAGGGAAGATTATGCAATATGCACTTTTTAGAAAGTTTTTTTATTTTTAAAAAGATAATTACTTAAACTAAATAAGATTTTTGCTGGAATTTAAAATTTAAATATTTTTGATATTTTTGATATTTTAACGAAATAGTAACAACTTAAAAAGATAACTAAAGTTTTTGTAGAAGAAAAGTACTTAATATGAAAACTTCTTCTTCTTATCATGAATCAATAATAAATATAGGAATTCTGTTGTGTAAGTATGCAAATTGTGTTGTGTCAAATAGGAGCAATAATATTTTGTACCCTACTAGAGATGCTATAAAGAACATTGGCTAATTTAAAGTTTAAATAGTTCTGAAGACCGGCTAGGCAGAGAAGATTCTAGTTCTCACTCTAGAGTTCCCTCGATTCCTACCACATCGGAGCTAATATTCTCATATCAGAACCTAAAACAATAAACCAAGTTGAGGGTTTTAACCTGTCACTTTAAAGTCCTCTAACTCTACACCCATTAATGAATATTTCCTTATTTATGCACTCAATCATATGAACTACATTCTCATTCATACAATCTCGTGTGATTCTTTCCAATTGTTGACTGAGACAATACCAGCCACTAAATCATATGAATTACATTCTCATTCATACAACCTCATGTGATTCTTTCTAATTGTTTACTGTCAATCATATGAACTACATTCTCATTCATACAACCTCATGTGATTCTTTCCAATTTTTAATTGAGCAATAAACTAAGTTGGGGGCTTTAACTTGTCACTTTAAAGTCCTCTAACTCTACACCCTTCAATGAATATTTTCCTATTTATTTGCACTCAATCATATGAACTACATTCTCAGTCATACAACCTCATGTGATTATTTCTAATTGTTGACTCAGACAATACCAGCCCGGTTCTTACATGTTCTCACAATAAATTTTAACATCTCGATTGGCCAAATCAAGAAGTAAATGAAGTGCATTGATTTAAATCATCACAACTTCTTCCATCATTAAAGATCAATACTCTCCACAACTTCCATCCAAAGCTTAATTACTTATCATTTTAAGAAGAAAGATAAAGAAAACTACTCAAAATCCATGGAGAAAATAAAACCACACTTTAGTTTAAAAGAAGAAATCATTGTCAAACCAACAACAAGTCTCGATTAAAACCAAAAGTAGTCTAAAAAAAAGATAAAAACTTATCTCAAGTCCTCCACCAAACTCTTGAAGTTCTTTTGAATCTCTTCTCTTTTACAATCAGTCAAAAAAAAAAACAAAAAGGATAAAGTAAATAAAAAGTGGTTCCTGAAAAACTCTCCGAACTAACTCCCTAGAGAAAAACTTTTAAAACTTGCCAATATTATCAGGACTCTTAACTTTTTCGAACCTTTTTAGGACTCTTTTCTAAGTCCTCTCTTCTTTCTTTTATAGTTTTCCAAGAGGTGTCTTGGGATCATGTCTTGATTCGATGTATTTGCCCAAGAGATGCATCCTTTCATGATAATTTATGTCCATGGTGGTAGATGTACTTGCCCAAGAGATGCATCCTTTTATGATAATTTTCGTCCATGGTGGTTACAACCATCTATTAAGCTAATGGGTGCCTCAAAAACCTCTTTGAAATTCGTGAAACTGATTTTACTCATCTAGTAACTGCCGTTGGCGCTTAAGCGCAAGGTCTCTCCGCTTAGGCGTGACCTTCTCTGTTTAACCGGCGCTTAGACGTCAAAACTTTTTTGCATAATATTTCACCTTTTTTCTCCAAATTTGATGTTTTTTCACTCCTTTAAGCATTTTTTTTCCATTTTTACTTGTATCTGCAAGAAAAATACAAAAATACCATCCATTTAAGTGCAATATCTCAAAAATAGGTATAAAAATGTGTCTAAAAATACTATATATTTTAGGTGTATTAAAATCCCCCAAACTTAAAATGTTACTTGTCCTCAAGTGACACTAATTTTTAAAAACCAAATATGTATGATATGTATATGAGGCTAAAATTTAGATTTAGAAATATAGTAGTCCAATTTAGAAGAAATAATTAGTAAATGAGACCAACTTAGCACTTCAATCTTTAAAAATTAAATAAGTATGATATGTATATGAGTTTCTTTAGGAGTTACTATTTAGATTTAGAACTGTAGTAGTCCAATTTAGAAAAAATAATTAGTAAATGAGACCAATTTAAAGTTTGAAAATTTTTAATGTTAAGAACTATAAAAATATGAGTTCCTATCTAATTCAGAAATATTGTAAATTCTCTAAATTTNTAAGTTCTCTAAATTTAGATTTTAATTCTTTTATTTTCTCTACTTAAAAATTTTTATTAAAAATAATGTACTTACTATATTATATTTATAAGCTTAAGATTTTATCAAGTCTTGTACTTTAAAAAGATCAAATATAGAACCAATTTTTTATTAGGCACTAATCCTCAAGCTTGTCCTCCCTTACATTTCTTTTTTTTTTCTTTTCTTTTCTTTTTCTTTTCTTTTTCTTTTACTTTTTCTTTTTCTTCTTCTTTTTCTTTCTTTTTTTTCTTTCTTTTTCTTCATCTTTTTCTAGTTTTTTTCTTTTCTTCTTTTCTTTTTCAGGCAGGATTACTATATCTAAATAGGCCTTCAATGATTTTGAATTTCACTTCTTCTTTCCTAAAGTAAAGTCTTGATATAAAACTTTTACTTATACATATAATAATAGTTTTGAAAATCATTTTAATAAAAGAAATTTAAGTATTAAAAATAAAAGTCTAAATTATCTAAATTTTTCAAAAATACAATTTTTCTTACTAAAGATAGTCACTAATATTAATCATTTTCTATACTAAAAATTTTTAACTTAAAGTTTTTCTTCATTACTTAAAATTTTAACTAAATTTTCTTACTCATTTCTTAAATCAAATTTTACTTCCCTAATATAACCTCACATACATAATTAATTTTTCTTTTAAAATTCAAATTCATTTGTAGTTCATTTTAGAACAAATAAAATTCAAGTTTTGAAAAAGTTTTTCATCCCTCTCCTAAACTTAAATTTTTTTAACAGATTAAACAGCTTAGCTTCAGATAAATATATAGCCAGGAATGAAAATTGAAATAACATGCTAACATGAATTTTTACATCCTAATTAAACAAGTATAAAACCTAAAGACAGGAGTAAAATTAATTTTTGACAAATTTTCTAACATTTTATTTTACTTAAACATGTAGAGATTCAATAGACTTCTAAATAGTGGATATAAAAGCAAACAACACACTAACATGATAAATTAAAAATACAGGGTAACAGTTTCTAAATTTTAAAATTAAGATCTAAGCTAGCAAGATTTTTAACTTTAAAAAAAAAAGACATGGAATTAAGTTAAATTGTAAACTAACCAATCCACGGTACTAAAAACAAAAACAGTTACTACCCTAAAATTTTAAAAACAAAATACTATCTAACATAACAATCAAAACAGCAATAGAACATAAAAATTCAAAACACAACATAAAACATAGTCCACAACATCACATAACTGCATTTGTAGTAGTACTATATCACAGAGTCCATAACAAAACCCAAACATAACAATACATCAAACCAAATCAAGTCCAACACATCATCTCTCATCTCTACTGCTCTCCACTCTCAGAATCGCCACAATACTATTTTTCTTTAGGCTCAAAGCCAGGATAATGAGGATATTGAGAAAATACTACTCCTGGGTCACCTCTAATCAGGCCCTCCAGTGCTGAGTATAATTTCTCATCAAAGTCACTCTTTCTCCTATTATACCTATTTTTATGCTCAGCAAAATGTTCTGTATTTCTAACTTTATCAGCAATAAAGTGGATATGAGTCATCATCTTCTGTAATAACTGCCCTTGAGTCTCAATTGACTCACCTTGAGATGTAGAAGCAAGTGAAACAGATGGTCTTGATGAAGATGCAGCAGAGGTAGATGCAGCAAACATCTCTAATCCATAGCTCTTGGAAATTCTCCTCTCCAGTCAAAAATTGAATGCTCCATATAAGTCTTCACATTCACTTTCATAATGGGTTTCAGGAAACAAAACTTCCTTCCAACTATCATACTTTACTCATGTCTCCTCGCATAAAGAAAATATCAAGGAAGCAAATCTCATACCTGCAGTAGTAGCAGCAGCAACTGAACTGATGATAGTGTAATAGATCAAAGCCCCTATGTTGATGGGCTTTCCCTCCTGAATATAATAATTCAAGGTTGCTCTCTCTTTTGTCACTTCACTGAGATGATTTGTAGGAAGCAGACGAGCAGATATAAAATAGTTCCAAGTCTTTGATGGTGCACACAACTTTGACGTTCGAAAATTTACTCTCCTCTCATTTGTAATCTTCCAAAGTCCTCTTTCAACAGTCAAATAAGATATGATCTTGTCCAATTCCGCTTCCGTAGGACAATAATTTGCATAAAAACACAAATTCTTTGGTGGTAAATGGTAAAACAAGTTGGTTACCTCTGGAGTAAAAGGTGCCAACTTCCCTCGAACCATAATTCCATCGTCCTCAGCCTCTGGGAGATTTGCATAAAACTCCCTTACAACATAAATTATAGCAATGACAGAGAAACAACAGAACTATTCCTACTATCGGTGGACTATGAGGTCTTCCACTTCTCCACCTGGACTTTTAAAACATCGCTCTTGAATCAATTTTCATGACTATAGAACATCACTATATCAATCCTGAGCTTTTGAACTGACAAATTTGCTCGAATTAAATGGGCTCTTTCCTTTGCTCCTTTTCATTCTTGGTGTCATTCTAAAAATTTGATAAATTCCAAAAATAACTTTAAAATTTATGTTTAAATCACTAAACTAAACTTCCAAAAGAACTATCTAAACATCCCAAGCAAGTTCCATAGAGTTTTCTTCACTTTTCACCATGAATAGTAAATTTTTGAAATCTTCCAAATGTGTTAAAATATTAGTGAAAATCTAAAATTTTTGCATAGAAGTAAAGCTCTTACCTTAAGGAACTTTGATCTAGCAAATCTCACTCGAAAATCCAAAATTTTTGCATAAAAGTAAAGCTCTTACCTCAAGAAACTTGGATTTAGCAAATCTCACTTGATTCTACCAAGAAATCTCCAAATTTCATTAGCCCTAGCCCTCAAAATCGTGAACTCGAGTTGGGGAAGACGATATGAGGCGTTAAAAGTGGCATTTTCGGACCAAAAATCCACTTTTAACAATTCACGAACCGGTTTTCGTGAACAAGCGCTTAAGCGAGGGTAAGTGGCGCTTAGGCGCTTGCCTCTTGGGTTAACTCGCACTTAAGCGCAAGATGTGGTGCTTAGGCGCCAATGCACAATTTTTGAAATTTTTAATTTCAATTAAAATGCACTATTAGCCTAAGTAAACGACCCCTAAATGGTCTCATAGCACTTAAATGACTATTTATACTTCCTATAACTCCCTTCTCTCTCAAAATTCTCCATAATAATTAATTCAATTTGAGGCTAAAAACAACACAAATTTTCACAAAAATAAACTTATATTAATTCACAAAGAAGTACAAACAAATTTAACACTTAGTTCTCTCTCCAAATAGTCTTGGATGAGAAAATTTTCCTAAGTACAAAACACTTAACACACATTTACAATTAAACACATAAGTGGCACAAACACTAAACACAAGACATAAACACTAACACACTTAAAAACATGACTCCAAACATACAATTCCTAACACTTAACTCAACGCCACTCTTCATTAAAAGGAACGAATTCTTGTCTCTCAGTAGTCTCTCTAGGAATATAGAGTTGATAAAATGGATAGTGGTGACGAGCTCTAATATTATGATCTTCGATCCACTTTTTCTTAAGGAATGTTACCTTATCCTCTTCCTTTACATAACTGGTATGGTCGAATTGCATCTTAAGTTGCCACCCAATATGTTCTAGATGAGCATGCAATTCAAGCACCGTAGTCTCTATTACAACTATAGTATTCTCCATCTGGTTGATCTTCTTCGATATCCCTTTAATAACAATGGCCAAGAAACAGTTATACATCTCTTGTGCACTATGACTAATGAACTTCTTCCTCATGGCTTCTTCCTTCTTCTTCAAATCCATCTCTCATGATGACATTTTCTCAAAATCTCTCTCATTCTTAGACTTTTAGGTTATAGGCCTAATTCCCCCTCATAACTTCTAGGAACGGCTAGAAACTGCCAAGACATGTTTATTCCAACTAAATTGTAATACACCTTCTAGAAATAAAAATTTTCACATGTGATTAAAGTGTCGTGCTTAAGCGTCGGATCTGGTGCTTAAGCGTTAGTGCACATTTTTGCACCAGTCAACTTAACGTCCAAATTCTCATTCTAACATATTTAGGTCACTAAATAAGTCTAAAAATCATTACTAGCACATAATAAACTCAAAAATACTACCCCAAATTTTTTAATCAGACTCAAAACAACAATCAAAGAAAAAACACACTGATAACTATGGGTTGTCTCCCACAAAGTGCCTGGTTTTACGTCGTCAGCCCGACGTAACCAGTGCTCATTTTTCTTGAACCAACATCATTCCATCATTATTTTATGTTGATCCCCTATATAATAAGGTTTCAGTCTATGTCCATTCACATTAAAAATTTTCTTAGAATTAGGATCTTTAAATGATAAACTTTTATCACAACAAATGGGCCCATCCACCTTGACTTAAGTTTGCCTGGAAATAATCTTAACCTTGCATTATATAGCAAAACTTGTTGCCCTGAGAGTAAGAATGATCATGTCACATCTTCATCTTTTCTTTATAAATTAGCAGTCTCATAAGATTCATTTCTTATCTCTTCAAGCTCATTTAATTGTAACAATCTTCTCTCACTATCATCTTTTAAATTATTATTAAACTCTTTAATAGCTGAATATGTTTTGTGCTCAAGTTCAACTGGTAAGTGGCAAGCTTTCCTAATCATTAACCTATATGGGGAAATTCTTAAAGGAGTTCTATATGCAGTCCTATAAGCCCACAAAGTATAGTCAAGTTTGCCTGAACAATCCATTTTTGTTGGATTCACAGATTTTTTCATAATTCTTTTAATTTCCCGATTGGATAATTCAGTCAAACCACTTATCTGAGGATGATAACAGTAGTAATCCTATGATTTATATGATATTTCCTTAATAACTTCTCCATAATGGCATTTCTGAAATGACTTCCCCCATCAGTAGTGATAACTCTCGACATCCCAAATCTACAAAATATATTCATTTTCAAAAATTTTGTAACAATTTGAGCATCACATTGAGCTAAAGCAATAGCTTCTATCCATTTGGATACATAGTCCACTGCTAAAAGAATATATAAATTTTTGAAAGATGGCATAAATGGTCCCATGAAATCTAATCCCCAAACATCAAATATTTCAACTTCTAGTATATAATTGAGGGGCATCTCAATTCTTCTAGAAATATTGCCTACTCTTTGACATCTATCACAAGTATTGATATAAACATTAACATCTCTAAAAATTGTACGCCAATAAAATCTAGATTGTAGAATTTTTTATGTTATTTTATCAACACCAAAATGTCCCCCAAAATCAGAATTATGACATTTTTGGATAATTTCACAAGTTTCTTCTAATTTTACAAATTTTTGAATGATCAGATCATTTCCTTGTTTATATAAACATGAGTCATTCCAAAAATAAGTGTTAGCTTCAGAAATAAATTTCCTCATTTGTTGGTATGTCATTCCATAGTGTTTAAGATAACTAACAATATAGTTCATAATGTCAACATACCACGGAACACGCCACTCATTTACAGTGAACAATTTTTCATCTGGAAAATGTTCATTAATTTCTTTTTCAAAATAAAGTGGTTTTTTTAATTCAAACCTGGACAAATAATCAACAATTTGATTTCCAGTTCCTTTTCGATCTACTATTTTAAAATCAAATTCTTGTAAAAGAAGAATCCATCTTATAAGTATCAGTTTAGATCCTTCTTTTTCATTAAGTACTTAATAGCAAAATGATCTGTATGCACTATATAATGAGTTCCAATCAAATATGATCTAAATTTATCAAAGGCATATACTATTGATAATAACTCTTTTTCAGTTGTTGTATAATTTATTTAAATTTCATTAAGAGTTTTACAAGCATAGTAAATAACTTTAAATATTTTATCATATCTTTGTCCTAAAAGAAATCCAATAGCATAATCACTTGCATCACACATAAGTTCAAAAGGTTTTTCCCAATTTGGTGAAATTATAATTGGTGCAGTGATTAATTTTTCTGTTAGTAATTTAAAAGCTTTTTGGCATTCCTCATCAAAATTGAAAATTTCATCTTTCTCTAGTAAATGGCATAAAAGCTTAGCAATCTTAAAAAGTCCTTAATATATCGTCTGTAGAATCCAACATGTCCTAAAAAACTTCTAATTTCCCTTACAATTGTTGGATAAGGTAAATTAGCGATCACTTGAATTTTAGCAGGATCTACTTCCCTACCATTTTCTGATATTTGATGACCTAATACAATTCGTGCTGCTACCATCAATTGGCATTTTTCCCAGTTAAGGACTAAATTTGTTTCTTCACAACTCTTAATAACTTAAGATAAATGTTCTAAACATGAGTCAAATGAAGTTCCAAACACTGAAAAGTCATTCATAAAGACTTTAATCCATTTTTCAATTAAATCACAAAAAATTATCATCATACATATTTGAAATGTAGCAGGGGCATTACATAAACCAAAGGGCAATCTTCTAAAAGCAAAAGTACCATAAGGACTGATAAATGTTGTTTTCTCTTGATCCTCAAGAGATATTTAAATTTGGTGTAACCGGTATATCCATCCAAAAAATAAAAGTATTTATACCCAGCTAGTCTATCCAGCATTTGATCTAGAAAGGGTAGTAGAAAATGATCTTTCCTAGTGGCAAGATTTAATTTTCTATAATCAATGCATATTTACCACCCTGTAACTTGTCTAGTAGGTATTAACTCATTATGCTCTTTCACAATTACAATTACTCCTTCTTTCTTAGAAACACGGTGAATTGGATTAACCCAAACACTATCTGAAATAGGGTAGATAATTCCAGCATCAAACAACTTTAAAATTTCTTTCTTAACAACCTCTTTCATCACAGAATTTAATCTCCTTTGTGGATCAGCCCTTGGTTTGCAATTTTCTTCTAGATTAATTCTATGCATACAAATTAAAGGACTGATTCGTTTAATATCAGCAATTTTCCATCCGAAGGCTTTCTTAAAATTTTTCATAATTTTCATCAGCTTTTCTTCTTCTTCCTTTGTTAACTTTGAGGAAATTATAACAGGTAAAGTAGATGAATTCCTAAAAAGGCATATTTTAAATGTTCAGAAAGTAATTTTAACTCAAGTTTTGAAGGTTTTTCAATAGATGGACAAAATGATTTATCTTTGTCTATCGTGTCCAAAATTTCAAACTTTCTTGAACATAATTTGAATCTTCCTTAAAAAAGTTTACACATTGATCTAATTCCTCTTCTTGCTCATGTTCCAAATCTTTTTCTATAGATTTTTTGTCATGAGTAGTCTTGAAATGGCATTCGCCCAGATATCTTATAACATTCCTCATTTTTATGATTTGTAGGGTATTTCATTGATTTTCAAAAGTTAAAATTAACAGTTTGATCATTGGCGTGCATTGTTAATTCCCCTTTCTGCAGTTCTACTGTTGCTCTTCCTGTGGCTAGGAAATGTCTCCCCAAAATGATAGGTATCTCTTTATCTTCCTCCATTTCTAGACAATGAAATTATCAGGAAAGATAAATTGATCCACTTTCACTAGGACATCTTCTATAACTCCTTTTGGATAGGTTATTGAACGATCTGCTAACTGTAGAGTTACAGTAATAGGGGTTATTTCTCCTAATCCCAATCTTTTAAATATTTATAATGGCATAAGGTTAATACTTGCACCTAAATTACATAAAGTTTTCCCATAAAATTTGTCTCCTATTGCACATGAAATTGTAAAACTATCAAGATCTTTAAGCTTTTTAGGAAGTTTCTTCTGAATTATAGCACTGCACTCCTCACTAAGTGCAACAGTCTCATTATCTTCAAATTTCCTTTTTCTGTTGAGAATATCCATCATAAACTTACATAGCTTGGCATTTGTTCTAAGGCTTCACCAAATGGAATATTGATTGTAAGCGTCTTAAATATTTCCAGAAACTTTTAAAATTACTTATCCAACTTTTGTTGTCAAAGTCTCTGAGGAAATGGAGGTGGTGGTTTTTCTAAATCAATTTTTGGCGGAGAAATTGTTCTTTCAAAATCTTTTGATTCTTCAATTTCTTTTCTCTCTACTTCAATCTCTTTTTGAACCCTACCTTCCAACTCTCTTCCGCTTCTAAGTTGTAAATGGACAACTTGCTCTTTACTCTGATCTTTTGGATTTGATTCAGTATTACTCAAAAGTGTTCCTTGGGATCAATTACTTAATGAACTTGTGATTTGCCCAAGTTGATTCTCAATATATCTAATTGTAGCTCTTTGACTTTGTAACTGATTACCCATTTGTAACACCACTTCTTCTATAAGCAACTTCTTATCCTTAAATTGTGTTTTACTGTTGATTTTTGGAGGATAAGTAGATCTATAATTATTATTCCCTTGCTTGTTCCAGTTTCCCAATGGGTTTACTTGGTTGTTCCCCCATTGCTGATTATTACCACCCAAATTGGTATTCAAGTTAAAGTTGGGATGGTTCTTCCAACTTGGGTTATAATAATTGGAATATGGTTTATTCTACTCATTATTTATGACATTCAAAGTCTCTAATGATGTTTGAGAATCTACTATTTGGCTTAATGAATTCTCATCAATCAAGGAAATTGGTTGAGAAAAATTCATTCCAAATTGGTCTAACTTCTTTGAAATTGCTGCAACTTGATTTGCTAACATAGTAAATGCATCAGTTTCATGAATTTTGGCTACTTTCTTTGGATTCAACCTCTCAGAAGGCTATTAAAAATTATTGGTAGCCATCTCTTCAATTAAAGCTTAAGCATCATGAAATGGTTTTGACATCAATGAACGATCAGCAGCGGCATCGATAATAGATCTAAGAGAACTAATTATTCCATTATAAAAGGTTTGAATTATTAACCAATCTTGTATAACATGGTGTGGACACTTTCTTAAGAGTTCTTTAAATTGTTCCCATCCTTAATAAATAAATTTCTCTTTAAACTGATTAAAAGATGTAATATCATTTCTAAGCTTCGCAGTTTTTGATGGTGGGAAATATTTAGCAAGAAATTTTTATGCTAAATCACCCCAAGTTCTGATAGATCCAGGTGTTAACGAATTCAACCACATCTTAGCTTTATCCCTCAATGAGAAAGAGAATAGCCTAAGTCTTACGACATCATCTAAAACACCATCGTATTTAAATGTAGCACACAATTCTAAAAAATTGGAAAGTTGTAAATTTGGATCTTCAGTTAGTGATCCCCCAAATTGATTATTTGATACCATTTGGATAATAACAGGTTTAAGCTCAAATGAATTAGCCACTACAATAGGTTTTTGAATACTACAATGAAGTTCATAGTATGGTTGGCTTAATCTCTTAAAGATTTAAACTCTTAATGAATTTTAGCATTTTGATAATTTTGGTTTGCTATTTCTGTAATTTTATTGGAATTTTCAAGATTTCTAATTTTTTTGATTTTTTTGATTTTTCTAATAGTTCTTTCTAATTCAGAATCGTAGGGCACTAGTCCTTCAGAACCTGAACTACACATACACTGACATAAAAAGAATAAAATAAAATAAAACATACAAAATAAGATAGAATATTTAAAGTTTAAATAAGACTTCCTAAAAATAAAAATTTACTTCGTTTTCTTCCCCGACAACGGCGCCAAAAACTTGATCTCGACTTAATGCTTATGCACAGTATAGCAATAGTTATAATGATATTTTTCACTTATATTTCCTTATTTTGCAACAAAACCAAAAACTTGATCCTGAAGAAAAATAAGAATTTAAATTTTTAATTTATATATATTTATATTAGGATACAACGCAAGTATACATATCATTATCAAGTAATATAGGACTTTTTGATTAAGATCTGAATATCGAACCCATAGGGAAGATTATTCAATATGCACTTTTTAGAAAGTTTTTTTTATTTTTAAAAAGATAATTACTTAAACTAAAAATGATTTTTGTAGGAATTTAAAATAAATATTTGGATATTTTTAATATTTTAACGAAACAATAACAACTTAAAAAGATAACTAAAGTTTTTATAGAAGAAAAGTACTTAAGATGAAAATATATTTCTTCTTATCATGAATCAGTAATAATTATAAGAATTCTATTGTGGAAGGATGCAAATTTTGTTGTGTCAAATAGAAGCAATAATATTCTTTGCCCTTACTAGAGATGTTATAAAGAACATTGTCTAATTTAAAGTTTGAATAGTTCTGAAGACCGGCTAGGTAGGGAAGATACTAGGTCTCACTCTAGAGTTCCCTTGATTCCCTCCACCTGGGGGCTAACATTCTCATATCAGAACCTAAAACAATAAACCAAGTTGGGGGCTTTAACCTGTCACTTTAAAGTCCTCTAACTCTACACCCATCAATGAATATTTCCCTATTTATTTGCACTCAATCATATGAACTACATTCACATTCATACAATCTCATATGATTCTTTCTAATTGTTGACTGAGACAATACTAGTCCAGTTCTTACATGTTCTCACAACAAATTTTAACATCTGGATTGGCCAAATCAAGAAGTAAAACAATACCAGCCCGGTTCTTACATGTTCTCACAACAAATTTTAACATCTGGAATGACCAAATCAAGAAGCAAATGAAGTGCATGGATTTAAATCATCACAACTTCTTCCAACATTGTCAAATCAAGAAGTAAATGTCTGGTTCTTACATGTTCTCACAACAAATTTTAACATCTGGATAGACCAAATCAAGAAGTAAATGGTCGGCTCAGTTCTTACATGTTCTCACAACAAATTTTAACATCTGGATTGGTCAAATCAAGAAGTAAATGATCTGATTCTTACATGTTCTCACAACAAATTTTAACATATGGATTGGCCAAATCAAGAAGTAAATGAAACATGGATTTAAATTATCACAACTTCTTCTAACATTAAAGATCAATACTCTCCATAACTTTCATCCAACACTTTTAATCATGTTCTCACAACAAATTTTAACATCTGGATTGGCCAAATCAAGAAGTAAATGAAGTGCATTGATTTAAATCATCACAACTTCTTCGAACATTAAAGATCAATACTCTCCACAACTTCCATCCAAAACATAAATCATCACAGCTTCTTCCAACATTAAAGATCAATACTCTCCATCACTTCCATCCAAAACTTAATTACTTATCATTTAAAGAAGAAAGAGAAAGAAAACTACTCATAATCTATGGAGAAAACAAAACCATACTTTAGTTTAAAAGAAGAAATCATTGTCAAACCAACAAGAAGTCTTGATTAAAACTAAAAGTAGTCTAAAACAAAAATAATAAAAACTTATCTCATGTCCTCCACCAAAGTCTTGAAGTTCTTTTGAATCTCTTTTTTTTTAGAATCACTCAAAACAAAATAACAAAAAGGATAAAGTAAATGAAAAGTAGTTTCTAAAAATCTCTCCGAACTAACTCCCTAGAGAAGAACTTTCAAAACTTGCCAATATTTTCAGGACAAATTTTTCGGACCTTTTCAGGATTCTTTTCTAAGTTTTCTCTTCTTTCTTTTATAGTTTTCCAAGAAGTGCCTTGGGATCTCTTCAAAATGTGTCTTGATTCAATGTACTTTCCCAATAGACGCATCATTTCATGATAATTTTCATCCATGGTAGTTACAACCTCCTATTAAGCCAATGGGTGCCCAAAAACCTCTTCAAAATTTGTGAAAACCAATTTTACTCTAGTCTAGTAACTTCCACTAGAGTTTAAGCGCGGGGTCTCGGCGCTTAGGTGCGGCCTTCTCCTTTTAACCAGCGCTTAAGCACCGAATCTGGCACTTAGGCGTCAAAACTCTTTTGCACAATTTTTCACCTTTTCGCTCCAAATTTGATCCTTTTTCACTTCTTTAAGCATTTTTTTCCCATTTTTACTTGTATCTGCAAGAAAAACACAAAAAATGCCTTCCATTAAAGCGCAATATCTCAAAAATAGGTATAAAAATGTGTCTAAAAATACTATATATTTTAGGTGTATCAGTTGGCTCCCGGGAAGAAGCCTACATATGAGAGTCGAGTGATAGTGAAGTGGCCAAAAGATGAAGGAAGTTTAACCAATTCAAGGAAGCTAGGAGAAGGAATACAGTCGGAGGCGACCAAGCTGATTAAGCAAATGATGAAGAAGAAGCCAAGGGTAAAATATATGGCTAAGTCGTTTGACCCATTGCCATTAGGGTTGTCAAAAATTGACCTGACATGCCAACATGACTAAAACTCAACTCTAAAATTCAGGTTTGGGTTGAATCAAATTTTCTTTTTTTAGTTAGGTTAGTTTAAGAGAATTCAACCCATTTATTATTCAGATCGGGTTTTGTTTAAAACCGAAAATCCAAAAAAGATTCGAATAAGCACGAAAGCTTTAGTCATGTTTGGGTTAGCAGGTCAAGCTCAGGTTTGATTCAGATTTAGGTCTTAGTTTTTGATCTGTTTGTTATTCAAATTGGGTTTAAATTAACCATATTCAGGTCAGATCATATTTTGATTGGGCTCAAACCAAACCAGATGGCCCGAATTGACACCCCTAGTTACCACTTTGTGTGGTGGGGAGTAGGACGTAGGTATACACCACTACTGCACCAGTCCTTTCCCCATATCCAATCCGCTAGATGACAGCTCATCCATCAGCTTCTCAACCAAATCAAATGGTCATGGTGACCCAAATTTAACTGCAAGAAGGTGCGGTTATCCTAACTTTAGCTTGCAAGGTTAGTAAATAGCAGTCTTATCTCCTATTGGTGAGAGTCTCCACACATTTGAGATGGAGAGACTAAAAGGAATATAAATTTCTTTTTTAAATGGCTTATACATTCTTATTCCATTCTTAACATCTGATTGTTTTTTGTAGAGGAAATCGTGTATGTTGTCATTTCCTTTTGCGAGATCTCTCTTCCTGTAATAGGTGAAGGTGCACCTGGCCATCCATCAGCCTAGAAAGAAGGTGAAAGAGTGGTCGACAGTCAGTGGTCGGTGGGGTTCCAATGAGTCCTTTGCCTATTGCATGGATTAGACGGTGAACTCATTTGCTCAAGAGGCTGCCTCTAAATGGAGACCACCAAATCAGACCTGAAGGGGAAGTTGGTTTTCCTCTATGCTAATATGGAGACCCTTCAGGCTCAACTGATGACTCTTTGCACTAAGCAAGCAGACTTTCTGGAGACCAACTTGATATCCTGGGTTCAAGAAAAGAAGATGACATAGAGAATATTATGTTTGGGGGTGTGCTTTGTATTCTATCCCCATGAGACATGGTTTGATGCTACCCGAGGCGGTTGATAACTCATCTATAAAGTGATTTTTATCATAATTAAAAATTTAATTTTTTTTCAATTTTGAAATATTTCATCATTGTGTTTTTTCGATTGTTGTGTTGATTTGATGTGGTTTTCTCATGTTCTAAGTATGGATTTGAGTCATTTTGAATTTGTTTGATACCTTATATATAGGTTTAAACGGGAAAAAAATGCTTGTCATATTTCTTTTGCCACACCACTTTTCATTTGGGAATTTTTTTCTAGAGCTCCCATGGCTTCCAAATACTCCTCTCAGCTATTTGGTTTAGTGAGGCTGCTGAGAGATTGATATTGACGCTTTTCAATATGGATTTATTGAATGGCACATGTTTGTATCACACAAGTATTGTGCTTGAGCAGGTGGAGCCATTGGTTCAAGTGACAAATTACATGGGAGATAACTTGATTTTGTACTGAGACTAGTTATGTTGGGAAAACTAACGACACTTTTGTACACAGAACCAATTGATATTGAATCACTATGGAGTTATCCCCAGCCAAATCAAGCAGACTCAAGTGATACGGATGGCGAATGTTGTTTACTTGCTTCAGATTGAGATTTCATTGTCTCAGAAATTGTTCTCCCACATGTTCTCCTTCTAGGTAGAGTCAAGCAAAAATATTGTCCTCGCCTCGACCCAAATTTTTCATCTTATTGACATAATGAACATGATAAAATATAGGAAGCTTTGATTCCTCAAATTTGCCTACAAAATTGGAGATAGCCACGAGGCCAAGCAGAGTGTCATATAAGAAGGGTAATGGGCTTCCTCTTTAGTTCAAGGCACTTGAGTTCACTTTTTCGGGCAAGAAATTTTCAGTATTTTAGTATACAGACCTAGAGATCATTAATCGGGTGTAAAACTCTAAGAAGTTTGGTCTTAGAACTCCCGAGTTGCGGGCAATGTATGATGAGGTAGAGGAAAGAGATAGTTTGATAAGGCTACTCATCTTTTGAAGAAAGATTCAAGGAATTAAGAGAATGTTGGTACCTCATCCAAGAGAGGAGAGGCCGAGGAAGAGGAAAGAATGAACTAACAAGCAATACAACCCCCAATTCAAAAATAATCCACTCACTCTCTAAATCCTCAGTTGTTTTTCAAAACCAAGTTATTGGAATGTTAATACTGATTGAATAAAAACCTTATTGTGATTACCTTAGGAAGTTCAAGGGAAAACCACCAAGAGGAGTTTACTCCTCCTAACTTTAGATCAAATGCTGTGGAGTCCTCCAAGATCTCATTAACACAAGGGGCTTCTTGGCCTTCAACCTTCAGCTTTATCCCACTTATAAAAAAAAAGGGGAAGCTAACCAGCCCTCTCCATAATCCCCAGCAACACTAGCTAATCTGGTCAAGGCGGTGAACTTGAAGGAAAGCTTGGGAGAAGAGGATTTTGAGCTAGCTAAAGAGGCAGAGCACCGACATAAAGGCAAGATCCCAACTTTTGATTTTGACACTTTTCTTCCCTTGATTCTAGAGTAAAAAAAAGGGGGACAAGATTGTTGGTGTCCATTAAAAGAGAAATGACCAAAGGACTTTGTCCTTTTGGACTCCAGTTTCCATTAATAAATGTTTAAATGAGTTAGTTTCATCTAACTTCAGAGTCGACTGAATACACCTCAACCATCATAGATTTTCTTTTGGCGGCGGGTCTTGAGGAGTATTTGAATAACCATCATGTTGTGAAAATATGCTATTAAATTGAGAAAATCTAGCTGCTTAGTTTTTTCCACGACGCATCAATTATTCTCCCTTTACCTAAGCATGGGGGAGGAGGCCTTAAAGGATGAGGGAAAGGTGAAGGAATTCAATGTGCATGAAATAACGACAGCAAAACGAGCTGTTTAGGCCGAGGCTCAGCTATAGGGTGCCAAGGCTAAATTGGAGATAACATCTAAATGGGTGCCTGTCATTTAAGAAACAAATACATAACTGACAAAGTAGATGGTCACAATGAAGATGACTAAAAAATTTCCTAACACTTAGATGGTCACAAGGAAGATGATCGTTCAATTCAAATACTTGGGGTTCTCAATCCTAAATACTCCAACCTTCATTAGTTAAATAAATGCTTAAATGCTTCATCAACATAAAAACACCAAGAGGAGTTAGAGGGTGATAATGTCGCAAATGGTGGATCATCAAACATATTGCTTAATGACACTTTGACTTGAACTTTTCTTATCTTTTTATTTTATACATGGAAACAATCTAATATATATAACAATAATTTTGTTTCTACATGTAAACAATTGACTAAAAGAATAAAATATGACTTTTAAGTCACTTTTATCTATGTTACTTGTGTATCTTTTTATTTACTATGTTATGGGTTTACTTTGTTTGTCAATACTTAGTTGATTTATAATTTTTTCGCTCGACTCGACTCTTAGCTTTTATTGCTCAAGTGTTGAGGGTTGATTTTATTTTTCTATGATGATCAGACATCTTGGTGTCATTGTCGGTCATTTATTATTTTTAATAATTTTTTGGATGATGCAGATCAAATTAACCTTTTTTTGGTGTCAACACTTAGGCAGACCTAAGTTTTTAGTTGTCTGACTGGACCAAAATTTTTCTTCGGTCAATTTACACCTTGTAGGGGATAGTCACCAAAATTTTTTTAGGGTGATTTTCTTGCAAGCCTTTTTGAAGCTTGTCACTATTTGGCATATATATCACCTTTAAAAGCTAGTTCTAAAAACTTTAAAACTCGAGTTTGAGGTTTTTGCGACCAAGCATCTGAACGGTTTTGTTGGTCATCCCTTTGAACTTTTCCAGTTTGTTGAGAGTTGTTTCGGTGCGAGGTGTATCAACCTTTTTTGTTCTCCAAGTGTTGCTTAAACCTAAGATCACAATCTCACAGACATTATTTTCTTTATTTTATGCGAAAATAAAAAATGCACATGTATAGGAAGCATAAAACACTTAGTTTGTTTCTTGTGTTGGTACAATGAAGTAGGTATAAGGAAAAATGTTTTTGAGATGATCCATGTTCCACATTTTATGAATCTTATATTAAGTGTATGCCTTTTGCTTGTACACTCTAGGGGGACTTTCTGATCAATGATAAATGGAGGGGTCCAGGTCTGATCAAGTTTACTAACCGATTGAGCTCACGTTGTTGGGTTGGCATTCTTTATAACTAGATCACCATGTGAGAATATCATGTCTCGGAGATTCTTTTTGTAGTATAAAGTAGTCCTTCTTCTTAATTCTTTTAGCAAGAGTGTTTTGTGGGTTTAACATTCTCAAATAAGTCAAAGGCAAGCATCATTTCTTCATCATTATTGTTCTGTCAGTTGGTGAGATTACCTTTATCTAAAAAGGTGGTCGTGACAACTTTCTATCTATACTTGTTGTACTCAATCGATAATATTTCTTCCATCCCATGGGAAAGCACATAAGAGGGTGTCCGACCGTTAAAGATGGTCTCGTCTAGATAATTAACATGATAAACGATAGTAAGTTTGCAAAATTACAACTTGCTCCTTCCACCTTCTTCTTTAATAGAATTATGATTTTGTTTTTTTCAGGCTTTGATTGTCCGTTTGTATGGGTATGATGTATAGATGCAAACTTTACATTATTTTTTTAACTTTGACATAAATCTTTTACACCTCTGATCAATGAATTATGTTCCATTGTCGGTAATAAGTTCAAGGGGGCAAGCAATATAGACAGATGATACTTGTCCAAATGAAGATTTGAATGACGTCTATGGTAATTGATGCAAGGACTTTTGTTTCTATCCATTTTAAAGATATTCTATAGTAACTACAAGGAAGTTTTTTTTCCCTTTAAAAGAGGAAAAAACCCAAGGATGTCAAGTCCTTAGATGGAAAATTGCTAGAGACTGAAAATCTGCTACATCTTATGGTCTTGCTGGTGTTGTAGTGGAGCATATTTCTAACGCTTCTCACATCTTCTGAAGAAATGTTTTGCATGGTCATCCAAAAGTAGACTTGCATATGAAAATGATATGTCAAGGTCTTTCTTTAGGAATGATTCCCACATTCAAGAGCATGTATTTCTTAGAGTATTTCTTTCGACTCAATTTCCTTTCTACATCTTAGAAGCAATGAAGTGGTTGACCTTCGAAAAAGTTTCATTTTGATGAAGAGATATTGTGAGGCATTAAACTTTAATCTGCTTGGGTCAATTATGTCTTCAGGAACCTTTCCATTTTCTTAGATATTGGGTGTTATAATCCATCCAACTCATTGTTCTTTCAAAATCCACTTACATAGTCTTTAGCTCCTCAATGGTTAGTCGAAAAAACCTTTAGAGCTTCTTTTATCTAAAGCAAATGTTTCTTGATATAAGATGCACCACTTGTTATTCTTCTTAACAAACATGCAAGATAGCGACGTTTAAAAACCTCATTATCTCTATCTTTGCCTTGTTTAAGTATTTCACCATCATCCCATCGCTGACTTTAAATACGAATTTTACTTGATTTACTAAAATTTGAGAATTTGACTTTACCAAAAAATTTTGAAAGCCCATTTCAAGTGTTAGGCGTAGATCAACTATTAGAGATTGGTTTCTACTTGATTTTTTGTGACTTCAAACTATAGTCAACTGAGGGATAAGGATGTTTTTTGGTTAGACTGCTTAGCGCTAGTCTAATTTCTACACTTGCTTAGCTTGAGGCTCCATCAATGTGCAAAGTCTAGTTCAGTCGTCAACTTCAGTCTCTTTGTTTGCTTTTATTATTTGGTAAAGTCTACTAGGAACTCAGCGACATCTTGAGCCTTAATCTTCATTTGAGGAATGCAAGTGATGTCGTACTAATTGAGCTCCACAACCCACTTCTAGTGCAAACCAAAATATTCTTACTGAGTGAGCACAACTTTAAGTGTGTGGTCAGCTTTGTCCCTAATTAAGCGTGTTTAGAAATACTTTCCTAACTCGTGAGTAGAAACAATTCAAGCAAATGTAAGCTTTTTCATAATAGTATATCTGACCTTCGCGCCACTGGGGATTTCGCTGGTGTAGTATATGGACTAAACTAAGACTAAATTGATGGTTTTTGGACCTACTCTAAAATAAAGATAAAGTTATTCCTTTTGCTTCGGGCTTTGTGACAGCATATGTCTATACAGAAATTACTTCAGGCGTTGGAATGCTTGCTTACATTTGTTTGACCATTCAAATCTTTTAGCTTTCTTTCGTGTTTTGTTGAAATCGACAAATTTGTTGCTCAACTTTGAAGTGGACCCGCTAAGTGCTGTTATTTGGTCGGTCAGCTTTTGTACTTCCATAGTTGTGAAAAGGCTTATTTAAGAGCTCCTTAACATTCTTTGGAATGGCATTTTTTTCCTTCAGATGCTAGGAGATGCCTTAAATGTACATCTCATCTGACTTAATTTCATATTATATTTTCAGAGTAATTGAAAGGTTTTTATAGATCATTTTTATGTTTTTTTATTGACCTAGTTTTAACTAATACATAAATATTTTTTCTTTATTTTTAGAAAATATTACATCCATCAGGCATTAGTAAGTACCTTCAGCATTTTTTGGCATAAAGAACATTACAGTATATCAATAAAAAGATCCATTTCTCAAGAAGGTGGTCTTCTCTGCATTGATCACATGCATTTTTATTTGATGGAAGTTGGAGAAAGCATCTAGAAAACCTGTTACTAAATGTGTGACTACATAACCTACTAACTCATCAATCCTCAGCATGGGTAGCTATCTTTGGGGCAATTAAAGTTTAAATTTGGAAATTCTACGCACATCCTACATTTTTCATTTGAATGATGCACCATATAGCCCACTGCTTTGAGCATTTGTACCTCCTTCTGGATTAGTCTAGCCAAAGCCACGACTAACATTATAATCTTTTGCTTGATTGGGCAGACAACTAATTTTACGTTGAATTATAGCAAGCTATGTCTATCAAGATGTCTAACATTTTAGCAGCAAACCAGGAAAATACATCATGATATTCCTAGAGAGTTTGGATCAATAAATCTCTATATCCTACTTTAAAATTCTTGCTACTTTTAAAAAGTTTATTGGATTCATCGAGGATTATAAGGATCTTAATTGTAGTTTTGTCAGCTTCACAACCCCACTCTCACTAGTGTTGTATGTCAAACACTTCTTGCTCCACACTACCGACTGTTTGGAGGTAAAACATTTGAGATTGCTCCTAATTTTACTGAGTGGCCACTATATCCCCATCCCATGAAATCTTAACCACCACGTGGTGGTTGGATACCACTGCTTTTAAATTATTGACTGGTGGTCAACCAAAGATCACATTGCATGTAGGTGGTCCATCAACCATCAAAAAGTCTTCTATGTGCAAGAATTGGTTCACCCTGTCGAAACATTTTTTTGGTTGGAGGAGTTGCCCATTGGAAGCTGTCGGCCGCCGAAATTGAAATCCAGTCACCCGCTTCAGAAGGACATTTTAATTTACATATATATATAAGTTTTATAAAAATATGAAATCAAACTGACCCCATACCTTTTACAGTTTAAATGAAAGAGCGTTATACCTTAAACTCTGTATCTATTCCGAAGAATAAACACAAGAATTGAGGATGAGGCTCGATCAAATAAACTACAAAGTATACGACATTAGTTGGGTCTGTGAAATCGTTTTATTTTCTGATAATTTTCCCTATTTAACATGAAAAATTAAATAGGGTTTATTTTAAGCTAGGTTCAGACAAGCTTCCTATAAGTGCAAGCCCCTGTAGTTAATCACATCTTAGATAACTGAAGTCACCTAAGAAAACTCTCAATAAAAATATGGAAACGTTATCTTCAAAGAGGTCGAAAGGATAGGATTTTTCAGCAAAATCGGACAAAGAGGTGGGAAATGGGAATGGCTCAAATTTGGAACATTTTATTATAGAATCGAAAGGAGGAAGAACTAAGGGATTTCATAGATCCGAAAGAGAATTTCAGTGACTTCTAAATCTATCCTGTTCTTTGGATTCAGTATTGAGGAGAAATTATTTAAATGTTTCATGCTGCTAATTTTATTTGTATAGAGCTTACATTCGTGTGAAACAATCACACAAATAGCCTGAAAGATAGGTCGTGATGGACGACAACCTCAGAATCCTAAGACGAGTTAGGGCTTAGATTATACAATAGAGTTATACAAAGGCCTTAATATAAGGTGTGTATTTATGTTGCATAAGCAAAAAACTTCTAAATCTTATGGCTTATTGTTTAATTCTAAGGAAAGAAATTAGTTTAGCTGATGTAGACAGATTTTATTGTTGAAGATGGTTATGCTTCCCATAATGCTAGCTCTAAGCTCCTCGTTGTGACGAGTTCAAGTTTTCTAGTGTGTCAAGTTATGATGTCTAATTAGTTGTCCCTATGGTTGTAGTTCTTTAAATGTTATGGGGCATATTAAAATTGATTAGAGCGACACCGGTTAGGATCCTACGGTTCCCTCGTTCCAGTACCACTATTTTCTATTAGATTCACTTAGTCCAAATAAATTTACTAAACTCAACTTAATGAGTTCCATACTTTCATTTAGACTGTGGGAAGCCTCGTTAGCAACCATAGGTTACCTCCTCCCAGGGATTCTCGATCATCCAATAGAGACGTCTTAATTTAGTTGCAATTGTGGTTTCTGTGAGGATTGTGATTAAATTTTGAGTTGTTTTATATTTTGAATGTTGTGGTGGAGAATTTTATCTTGGTTGATTTTTATTTTGGTTGACGACTATCTTAGCAGTTTTGGTTTTCATGTAGGGTGACATCATTGTTTAGCATGTAGGTTTGTGTTTTTTGTTCACACATGCAGGTGAGTAAGTACAAAAACGTACTGAAAAGTAAAGTACGGGAAAAAAATGTGGGAAAGTGAATCACAATAAAAATGTACCTAGATGGTCTTCCCGTCATCTTCAACTAAATCTTAAAATGCATGAGAGAGCATTTATATATTAAAAACATCTTATGTAAAGCGGTGAAATAAGGTTCTTGTTATAATCCTAAATCACATCTTGGTGAGCCCTCATTAATTTGATTAAGGATGATTTTATTAAGCAAAACATACTAAATTTAGTAGACCTCTGAGGTATACAAAAGGTCAGGAGAAAGAAGCAGATCCATGCTTCCCCTCACCGCCTCGTAAATAGTCTCGAGCTCATATAAACTTATTATATTTCTTAGTAATTCATCTTGTGAATATTTCCAATGCTCAGTGAATATTGTCATTTCAATTATCCCTAATAGTAAGGTGATTATCATTTATCATTTAATTTGAGAATTATATGGGTGAATGCCCTTAAAGGGGCAAGTTAGTGTTATTAAGACACTTAGCCAATTTTAGTTTTAACTTGGGCTTGTAGAGTTTTAAAAGTGTTCAATTTATAGTTACATTCACTTTTCTAATCCTCATTTAACCAAATTTGATTTACCCTAGGTCACTACTAAGCCCTTAAGATCTTGGTGGATATATTAGTAGTTTTTAAAAGAAATTAAATTTTAAGTGATAATAATTCATCATCAAAATTTTTGAATGTCATTTGAACACCAAATAAGAGTGTTAAATTAGTGAGCTATTAACATCCAAACTCATACCCCTAAGTCTAGGATCATTTAATTTAATAGACCTCCAGATTTTAATGATTTAGGAAATTACAAATTTATTCTTTAATTAAGAAAAGTGAAATTGGTTTCTACTAATTAATTCAATATATTTCAATCATCTGAACATGTTAATTAAGATCAAAGATTGCCCATTTCCATTTCTTGAATTAAGCCTCACTGTTAATCAAGACCAAATTTCCAAAATTATACATTTGTCCCTAAGGCTCTATCACTTCATAATTCATCAAATTTAATTCAAATGACTTTAGAATTTTTAATCCTACCTAACTCATGGGTCAATTAAGACATCAAAGGATAAAATGTGAACTTTCAAAATTTAATTTAATTTATATAGTTATTTACATGCAAAAAAAGATTTTTTAAAGAAAATTCAATAACTTGACCATGCCAGTGTCATTTAACTTAGAAAATGAAATTAGGTTATCAAATGAACTCCTAATGTTTTGAAATTTTTATGAAGAGTCATCTGAATTTTAAATTACAATGGAGAATTAAAAGAAAGTCATTTAGATGTTTACTTTTTCCAAATTAGTATTTTAGGGTTTTATGAAAATTATGTGTGTTTTTAATGACTTGGCTCATGACAACTTTTTCCTATGGTTCTCTGGTCATATTGAACCTATTTTCTTGATTTTTTTAAGCAACATGCTAATTATCATAATCAATTTTCCAAATCAGATGCATGAACTTAGAAAATATAGATCTCTATCTAAGGGACTCCTCTGACTTTGGAAAAATTAGGGAATATCCCCCATGACAGAGGCAACAATATGCCAAAATATCAAGCCATGGTGAAATGCTTGAATGGATGGAGGATTAAATTACTTAGAATGGTATTTAATTAATTAAAAATAAAATATACACCAAATAAACTTCAAACTATTTCCACATTGTTCTCCTCGATTTACTGAGCACTAGTATATTTTTATTTTATTTTTGTAGTTTTTCTACACCAAGATATGAATTTATGAAGGTAGGGGATATTTTCTAAATTAAATAAATCCCTATTTTCCTACTTAAACATGCAGCACAACAAAATCATGCGACAACTCTGAAGAGTTGTGTGGCGTGCTCTAGTTGGACACTTCCATCCACGTAGCCGCTGACTCAGCCTGCGCTTTATGTATCAAGCTCCCGTCCAACGCGATCTTAATCATCCGTCTGATACGCACGCCATCCAATGGCTCTGCGTCTTTTTCCCCAGCTGGTGTGAACACATGATTGTTAACCCTAAAACCTTAAGATCTCACTCATTTCTCAACCAAACATGTCCAGGTTTGATCCTATAAACTCGTCTAAGTGAGACAAACATTTTTATACGGTAAACATACCATTAAATTAACCTTAATCACATGGAGAGTCAAACTAGGCTCGGGAAGAGGGGGGATTCAATACCTTTGCTCTGAGAAGTGAAGCTTCAATCAGAGGTGCTCTACACGTTCGTGGAGGTCCAAGGAGGCTAGGTTTGAAGCCTCTTGCTGTGGTGAAATGCCTAGACCCAAATTTGATCAAGACCAAATTTGGGTGTTGATCAAAGTCTAGGGTAGAGGCTCTCTGTGAGGGGGTTTTGATGGGTCTTTGTCTTCATTCACTGTGGTGAAGGTGTGGGTAAGTTTAATTGAGCTTTGGTGCACTGTGGAGGTGTGGCCAAACTTGTTCTGTTTCCGGTCGGAATGGAGCTAAAAAATTCAGCTCTAACAATGGGAATTAGGGCAAGGAGGTGGTTGGTTTGCACTAAGGAGGTCTAAAAGAGGCTATGGGAGCAATTGAGTAGGCTTTCCTTGAGAAAATTTCAGCACCCCACTTGTTTCCATGAAGATGCAATTTTATAGCCATGGCCTGAGAGGGGAGCTCAAGGCATGGCTTTGGGTGCAAAAGCCTGCTAAGGTGGTGGGCTAATAAGCTCTAAGGATTAATTAAGGTAAGCTAGACCTTAGGGTTTAGATTGGGTTTGATTTAGGGATGGTGGACCTCAGTTTTGAGGTGCTCTGGTGACTAGGCTAGCTGACAGGGCCAGTGGAGGTCGCTAGGAGGTTAGGTGAGCCAGTGGGAGGGTAAATTATGTTTAACCCTCAAGGGCAAGTAAAGATGGGGGAGATTTTTGGTTAAGGCTCATAAATGGGCATGAATCCCTTAGTTTAGGGATCCAATGGTCCATAGCTCACCATGGTTGGTCTAAGTGGGTTTATCCTAGTCCATGGAGTGTGTTCAGTGGTTGTGGAGTCATAAATTTGGCGATTTTAGGGTGGCTAGGCTATTTTTGGTGTATGGGTCCAATGTGGGTCCAAATAACCAAAGGTTATGTTTGGCTTAGGTTAGCCATGACTTTAAGCCCAATTAATTGATAAAAATTGTGTATATGATTGTAATTAAGGTTTTTGGTGAAGTATTGAAATGATGTTGAGTTCAATTGGGGGTTCAATTTGAAGGATTTTGGAATTTTAGTCAATTTCGGTATGTTGGGCTAGACTTGGGTCTAGATTGGGCTAGGCTTGGGCTAAGTCAAAATTTATTGTTGAAAGTTGTCTATAGGAACATCATGAAGAGTTTTTAACGTAATTTAGGTGTCAATTTATGGGTTAGGGCGACCAATTTGGTGGAATTTGGGGGTATGGCCAATTTGGGCAAATTTGGGGATTTTGAACTTGGGTTAAAATTAAGTGAAATTGAGGCTTCACCAAGGCCAATTTAAGGTCAAATTTGATTTATAGGATTTTTATTAAGAGTTTTCAACATAAATTGTGGCAAATTGAGTAGGTTATGCGGTTCAATTTGATGGGATTAAGTCATAGGGCCAAAATTGGGGGTTTGACTAAGATCAAAATTGAGCTCAAATAATGGGCCAATTAGGCTTGGATTTTGTTTATATTGATCAAATGAAATATGAATTTGAGTTTATGATTGAAATTGTAAGGAATTACGACCCAATTGATGGACATTTGGGATGAATTTGGAGAGATTGGGCATTTAAAGGCAATTTGGGGGTTTTAGTGAAAATGGTCAAATTGGCCAAATTAGGTTCAATTGAAGGGTCCAAATTGGTTTTGGAGACATTTGAAGTGATTTTGGAGGTTTTGGAAAATTTTGAGGTGCCAAGGGTACTTTTGTAATTTTGGCAAATTTGAGGGTATTTTAGTAATTTTACCAATTTTGGGTGGTGTTGGGAAATTTGGGTATTTTGAAATGGTTTGAAATGATTTTTGAACAAATTTGAAAATTTTGGCCAAATTTAGGATTTCAAGGGTATTTAGGTAATCTGGGGGGATTTAGGGGAAAAAGGCCAAGTTGAATATTTTGGTAGGGTTGGGGTACCAACCACCATATATGAGTTATGCATCAATGGAAACCCACTTTGGTCTATGCACTAGTCTTAGCTAAACCCTAGCCTAGGGCCAGTGGGTTTAGGGGACCATGTACATGAGTCTCCCGAAAGATCAAGGGATCAAAGTCAAGAAATTTTGGGTTTATTGTTGTGAGCGATTGTGACTGAAAGTGAGTGTCATAGCTCCAGACCAGCGCCCAGGGCCAACCCTAAGGTCAGGTAGTCCTAGGTGAACTCTCCTTGAGCTCCCTCATAGTTACCCCACCTACTAAGTGCTAGAGGTGAGGACCAATATGTGAAACTTCAAGTTGAGCGAAGAAAAAGGCAGAATTTCTAATAGTGAGGGTTCCTTTTCTAGTTTTTTAGGAATAATCAACAGGAAAGTCCTATGGCTAGATCCTAGGTTACTAAAGAGGGAAAATTAAACCTCAACCAAAAGTGAGGCCAACAAATGGACCCCCAATATGTGTGGTGTGATGGGCAAGCACACCATGTGTATTGGCATTGACCGACGAGATCAACAAAACTAACATAGACTCCTAATTCAACAGACCTAGAAGGCGGTGTAGAATTGTGTGTGCTATTTGTTTTCATTGGGGATATAGTGGGTGAATATTCAATCAAATTTGAGAATTATGAACTCTTTCTGGGGATTGGAGAGTGTGTTTTAAGTTATCACATTTTAGGTTTTTATAGAGGATGGGAATCACTATTTAGGTGATGACCTCAAAGATTGAGAGTAGGATGCCTTGGTGGGGTCTTATTCCTATCTCAAATGGTGTGAGTAGAGAATTGGATGTCGTGGAGGGGGCCTTACACCAATCTCAAAGATGTAGGTAGAAACTTGGATGTCGTGGCTAGGCCCTTACACCAATATTGAAAATGTAGGTAGAGAATTGGATGTCGTGGCAGGGCTTTTATACCAATCTCAAAAGGTTGAGAATAGGATGTGATGTTCAATAAAGGGTAGCCTTACTCCTATCTCAAAGATGTGTGTAGAGAATTTGTAGTCGTGGTGGGGGTCTTACACCAATCTCGAAGATGTGGGCAGAGAATTAGATGTCGTGGTGGGGGTCTTATACTAATGTCGAAAGGTTGAGAATAGGATGTGATGTTCCATAAAGGGGAGTCTTACTCCTATCACAAAGATGTGTGTAGAGAATTGGATGTCGTGGTGGGGGTCTTACACCAATCTCGAAAGGTTGAGATAAGGATGAGATGTTCCATAAAGGGGAGTCTTACTCCTCTCTCGAAGATGTGTGTAGAGAATTAGATGCCGTGGCGGGGGTCTTACACCAATCTCAAAGATGTAAGTAGAGAATTGGATGCTTTGGAGAGGGCCTTACACCAATCTCGCTGATGTAGGTAGAGAATTGAACGTCGTGGAGGTGGCTTTACACTAATCTCAAAGATGTAGGTAGAGAATTGGAATCCGTGGAGGAGGCCTTACACCAATCTTGAAGATGTAGATAGAGAATTGGATGTCGTGGAGGGGGCCTTACACCAATCTCAAAGATGTAGGTAGAGAATAGGATGTGATGTTCCATAAAAGGGAGTCTTACTCTTATCTCAAAGATGTGTGTAGAGAATTGGATGCCGTGGCAGGGGTCTTACACCAATCACGAAAGGTGTGAATAGAGAATTGGATGCCCTGGTGGGGATCTTATACCAATCTCAAAAGGTTGAGAATAGGATGTGATGTTCCATAAAGGGGAGTCTTACTCCTATCTCAAAGATGTGTGTAAAGAATTGGATGTCGTGGTGGGGGTATTACACCAATCTCAAAAGGTTGAGAATTGGATGTGATGTTCCATAAAGGGGAGTCTTACTCCTATTTCAAAGATGTGGGTAGAGAATTGGATGTCATGGCGGGGGCCTTATACCAATTCAAAAGGTTGTGAAAAGGAAAATAGTGTTTCGGTATTGGCCTCGAGGGCAGGAATGTAGTGTAGAAAGTTTATGGTGTTGAACTCATACGTGTGTGTCATGTAAAAAGATTGACATTGGTCAGGAAAATGTGTAAAATTTTGTGAGGTTTTGTGCAGAATGTGAAATTCCGCGAGGATGTGAGGAGAATTAGTGCAAACAAGGATAGTCGTGCTGCGTGAGCGAAAAGCAAGAGACCTCGAAATTGAGAGAATTAACTTAAAAGATTTATTTTTTTTCTTGTTGTTTTTATCACATTTAATTATCAAAATATGTTTTCAAATTTGAAAGATTTTTGTTGATTGATTTTTTTTAAAATAGTATTTTATTTGAATTTTATTACTATCAAGTTTTTATTGTTTCGTTCTTTGTTCATTGTAGTCCCAAACCAACGTATAGTGTCGTGGCTTTTATCCATCATACAAAAAGGGAAATTGAACAAAAAAACAAAATTATGAAAGAGATTTCATTAATCTGCTCCAATAACTGTTACAGGTTGAGTGCAGGCCAAAGCTTCAAAAAGTACAATTATGATGATTGCATCAAGGTACATCCAAAAATATCCCATGTTGAGTACATATCATAGGTTGAGCATGTCTAATATATATATCATATCCGCTGTGATGAAATACAGTAAAAAGGAATCCTCTGAGTGTCTGTCTCTGGTGGGGCAAGCTCCTGATCGAGCCGACCTACTAAGTAATGCTCCAGGACAAGAGTTCCCTTTGCATGTTGTTAGAGGTGCAACCCTCGCATAGCTCGTAAGGCAGTAACACTTCCAACTCCGGGTCCGGTCGGAATCCATATGGCATTTTTTTGTCATCCATTCTTTGGAAAGTCATGGACACCCTACGGTGTCGTACCTCTGGAATATAGTGTTTGGCAATGTCTGCTCCATTTCCTTTAAAAACCAGCATTGAACCTACGGTAGTGGAATCTCCCCAGATCCTTTGAATTCACAGGGGCCAACGACATCTATCTCTTTTCCAAACAGAATTTTGCTCTTGCTCATGAAAGAGACCGTGCAAAAAGTTCTTACTAAGTCATGATGGTCAATGTGCGGGGGCATGTAGTCACCTTCATTATATAGGTTGATAATATAGCTGTTTGGAATACAGTCAGCTGGGAGTATACTCAATCTAACCATTCTCTTAATCATCCATTTTATCATGGGAGGTAGCGGGTCCACGTGATTATGTCTCAGAATCCCAGGAGGATTTCCTTGTTTGTCTTTAGTGAAGTTGTAACAGCAGCCACATTGTATGGTGATCCTGCCCTTTCCACGAATCCATTATCGTTGCGTGGAATAGGTTCTTTCCATTAGTAGGCCTGCTCGACCCCTGTCTCTTAAATTAAAAATGTAGTCGAGAATACTTCTCTCGTCGCTTTTGAAGAAGACCCTAGTATATAGCTCCAAGCCTTCTAGTATAATAATGAACCTTCCTTGAACTTCTTCATGGAATTCAAAAAAATTTTTGCTTACTTTACTCATTTTGTAGTATTCTGCTATGCTGATGATTGGCGGCTGCCGAGGATGTTCCCTCATTTCAATGTCGGTGGGAATCTAAGCTGGTGTTGTTTCTGTGTCCAGCGGAATGTATGACTCTGCATCCAACGGGATATATGGCTCTATACCCAACGGAACATATGGTTCCCCCATCGGGTAATCAACAGTCTGAAATCCATCGTCAGTGGATGGGTACTCTTCTAAAGTACTATAGTGCTCAAGGTGGAGGACGTTGCAATCTGGGCATTCCACAAATGCCCCGGTAGTTGGTGTACGTGCAGGTATCTCGGTGTTGCATGTAGGGCAACCCGTACAAAGAACATGTGAAATTAGAGGTATCTTCGGCTCTATAATGAATCCGGACTCATTTTCTGTAGCAGAAAAACTGGAAGAGGTCTCTCTCATGCCTAGATCATATATATTCTCCTCAGAAATAGGGGTGAGCAAGTTTTTTGTCTCTTTATGGCGTCTTCTCTCTTCGTGTAAGAAAGCCCTATGCTTCCGGTGGTTAGTGTTCCTGCGCTGAGTTCTCCGTAGCGGTGCATTTGGCACTCTTTCATTTTTGGCAGGGACTAGGCCTCCAATTGACGTAGTTATCATAGATGGTAGGTGACTGGCTCCCTCCATCAAGTTTTGCTATACTATCACATTTTTTCCCTTCAGGAAAGAATTATCTCTGGTGCTTAACCTTAGCAGCGATGGTAGCCCTTCCTTTTCTTGACGACTAACCACGTCCAACAAGGGACCCTCATAGTCCATGTTGACATGACTAAAGTTCATGTCAAATTCTATGGTGCCGCCTTGTGTCACCCTTTCTTTGCTGAGTGCGAGGTTCTAGCCATCTTTAAAAGCAAAGATCAGCCCCTGGCCTAACATTTCTCTGCTGATGACATGAAAAATATCAGTGAGCTAAAACTTAGCTGAAACAAGAAAACAAAGTGTTTATTAAAGAAAAATCTAGTTCATGTTGATGAGAAAATTATTTATTCATGTATGTATTTTTTTTTAATTTAGTTGAATATTAAATTTAAAGATAGAACAGAGTAAATTGAAGTGTGTAAATTCAAAAAATTTCATTATATTGAGGTTAATTTTATCACAAAATTTTTTTGGACCTGATCACAGATGTTTGGCCAAATAGATAACCCCAGAAAAATAAAAATTTCAAATTTTCATGCCAAGTAATGTCAAGTTGTGTAGTTTGTCTTCAGGTATCGTCCATTGATTGACAACATGATTCCCTCACCACCAAAATCTACTAGCTGGTAGGCTTCTCTTGCGTAGACCTTTTCTACGATAAATGGTCCCTCCCAAGTTGGCTCAAATTTTCCACCTACCTTGCGGCATGCAAGAATGGGTCTTTTGAGCACGAGGACATGGTCACCAACTTTTAATGTCCTTAGGTGAACTAATTTGTCATGAGCTTGTACCATCATTGCTTGATAAAGCTCAAAATATTGTTGTGCTTCCAGTCGTTTTCCTTCAAGACTCTCTAATTCCTCGAGTCTGAGTTTTTCACTTTCTTTGGTTGTAACTTGGTTAGTGACAGTGACTCTGAGAGACGACATCTAAACCTCTAACGTAGTACGAACTCGAACCCGTACAGAGCATGTAGGGTGTACACTGAGTGGGAGTCCTGAACGTTGTCCGATAGGCCCATAAAGCTTCTAGCAATTTGCTTTGTCAATCTCTTTTATTTTAATCGACTGTCTTCTTTAAAATTTGTGCCAATGTCTTGTTGAAGGCTTTGACCAATCCATTTTCTCTAGGATAGTAAATTGTAGAATATCTTAAGTCTTTCTCATATTGTTTGACGAAATTGTTAATTTTGGTGCTTTTAAAGGTTGTCCCATCGTCAGAAATTATTCTTCGTGGAACCCCAAAATGGTAGACGACTTGGCTTTTGAAGAATTGAAGGTGTCGTAACCTCTTATAACGGCATTGCCTCTACCCATTTAGAAAAGTAATGTGTAGCAGCAAGTATAAATTTGTGTCCATCGGACCTATTATGTTCATGCCCCAACACTCGAATGGCCACGAGGCGACGGTTGGGTGTAGCACATTCAAAGGCTGGTGCAAGACCACCCCATGCACTTGAGATTGGTGACATCTTCTAGTTGTATCAATGGAGTCGGATATCATTGCTGACCAATAATATCTGAGTCTCTTGATCTTCATTTTCATCTTTGGCCCTGACTGGTGAGCCCCACACAATCCGGCATGTATTTCTTTAACAATATTTTGTGCTTTGGCTCTACTCAAACAGTATAGCCACATCTAGTCGAATGATGTTCTATAGAGGATGTTGCCCACTAGAGTGTAAGACAAAGCCCTTTTTGTAATGTGGTGTGCCTCAATCTTATCCTCTAGCAGCTTTCCATTATTTAAATATTCTATTAATGGCTTTCGCTAATCTTGATTGATATCAGCAACCGCAATCATCATTTCTTCTTCTTTTTTTAGCTTGTGTAGATTATCGAGGTCAATTCAAGACAAAACATGTCTTCCTTGTATTGTAATATCAATGGAATCCTCCGATGGACATGCTAATCTTTTGCAAGTTTCCCTAGGGCATCAACATGACATTATCTCCCTTAGGAGTCCAGTAGAAAGTTGCATTGGGAATTTATTCCAGCAGCTTCATTGCGTATCGGTGATATTCTGCTAGTCTTGGCTTTAAAATCTTGTATTGTCCGACGACTTGTTGGATGACAAGTTGAGAGTCATCATAGATGGCAATATCTTTTATGTCCATAGAGATTGCCAACTCCAACCCGACAATTAGCGCTTCATATTCTGCTTCGTTGTTAGTGCACGGCTCTGTCAGATGGTATGAGAACCTAAGCATACCCTTATCTGGCGTGATAAAGATCAAACCATTCTCTACTTTCCCCAGTATAATTGTGCCTGATCCTTTGTTTTTTTTGCTGACAAAGCTCCGTCGAAGTACATTTCCCAGCATTGCGTGTTGGAGAATTCCATCTGTAATACTTTCTCATTTGGTAGTTCATCATTAAGAGGGGACCCAACTGAAAGTGGGCATGCAGCAAGGAAGTCTGCTAAAGTCTATCCCTTGATAGCACGGAGGGGAACAGAAGTTATATCAAATTGCAATAAAATCATTGACCATCTTGCTAGACATCCAGAGAGTGTTGGTTGAGTCATCAAATATTGCAACAGATTAACTTTCGAGAGTAGGGTAATCTTTTGAAAAAGCATGTAATGTCTAAGCTTTTGCGCGGCAAAAGTCAAAGCTAGACAATGCTTCTCAATAAATGGGTACCTTATCTCTGTCGGTATTAAGTGGCAACTCAAGCATTTGAGTTCATTTTCTTTAGTCTTGTCACTGACTTGGGATAAGAGGGCTCAAGAGAGTCATCTGAGGCTGCGGCATAAAGTATCAAAGGTTTCCCTGGGATAGAGGCTGCCAAAATAAGAAGTTTCATTAAATATTGCTTAACGCCCTCAAAGGCCTGCTAGCTTTTCTCTTCCCAAACGAATTTGACATCCTTTTTAATTAATGCCGAGAAGGCCTGACACCTACTTGAGAGATTAGAAATAAAGCGTCTCAGATATGTCAACTTTCCTTGAAAGGAACGTAGTTGTTTCAAGGTTTTGGGTGGAGGCATCTCCAAGATAGCTTTAATCTTATCTGGGTCGATCTCAAATCTCCAATGATGGACAACAAATCCTAGAAATTTCTCGGAGGTAACGCCAAAGGCGCACATTAAGGTACTCATTTTAAGGTCAGATCGTCGTAACTGTTTGAAAACGATCCTCAAATCATACAAATGGTCTTTTTTTTCATTTTCTTTTGATGACCATATCATCCACGTAGCATTCCACTTTGTTGTGAATGAGGTCGTCAAATATCTTTATCATTGCACATTGATATGTTGCTCCAGCATTCTTCAACCCAAATGACATCACTGTGTAGAAGAAAATCCTGATAGGTGTTCTGAAGGCTTTAAATGCTGCATCCTCGGGAGCCATCTTGATTTAGTTGTATCCCGATGATCCGTCCATCAAGGAGAAAATTTCATGTGTCAAAGCGATGTCCACCATCTTTTCTGGTATTGGTAATGGAAAATTGTCTTTTGGGCACGCTTTATTTAAATTTCTGAAGTCGACACAAACACATATTTGTCCATTTTTCTTTTTGACTGGAATAATATTGGCTAACCATGTGGGGTATTTCTCTTCTCTTGCAAAGTTAGCGTCTGTTAATTTCTTCACTTCGGCTATGACCTGCTGTTCTATTTCGAGGCACTTTCTTATGGGAGCTTATTTTACTGGGGTCATATCTTTGACCACCCCGAGTTTATGAACTGTAACCTCTGCTAACAGTCCTGACATTTCATCATAACTCCATACGAAGCAATCTTTGAAATCTATTAACAATTTAATTAACTCTAAAGATTCTTCATCTTTGAGTAGAGAACTTATAAATATAGGTCAAGGTTGTTCTTCAGTCCCGAGGTTAATTTCCTTCAATTCATCAATAGTTTATTTAATTTTCTCCTCAAATTCTGGCGAAGTATCTTCTATCAGCTGATCAGTAGAGTCATCTTCCATATCGAGGCAATTTTCTCCTGATTCACTAGTAACAACCATGCAAAATTCCAAATCATCAACTGATCTGACTGTACCAAATCTGAGACCCTTTTTCAAGTCAGGAGTTTGACTTTTAACATCCCATAATTTTTCAAAAAGTGGTAGTTTATCCTTTGGCATTTATTTTGGCAAATGTCCCTGTTGAATTAATTTTTATACGCAAGGCAAATAGTAACCAAAAGGCAATTTCATTAATTCATTAGGATCATCATCCAAATTTACATGGTTTTCAAGATTAGTAGAGGTAGAAGCATGATAAAACTTGATTGGCTTTGAACCATTGTTACAAACTTCCTTGACCTCTAACCTCTTGACCTTTTGAGGGAGAATCGGAGTAAGGGTCATGGTGTTCACATAGTGGTTTATCCGATCATACATCGTCTCATATTCAATTTTCTCCACATCTTCTAAGGTTATCTCGTACTGAGGTTTCCTCTGTTTTATCATCATTATTTCATCTTCAAAATTATCTTCATCACCAATGCTGATGGTCGGCCTAGTCCGTTCAACAATTAAATTGGTCCTTCCTCATCCACCTTTCCAGCCTCGACCTCGGGTGTACAAACTAAGAGAACCCCCACCAGTTTGTCGTAAAAGAGTGGTGAAAGATTGCTGAGGCGGAGTTGAATGGCTTCCTCTTTGTGATTCATCTGAATCTTCACTTTTGATTGTCATAATTTCACGAGAGAAGACAATTTTCTTTAGAGGCGCATAGTAGGCAACATCCTCATGAATACCAACTTCATGAACTGAAAACGGTTGTAGATCTCGCTTGATGCAATTTTCTTGTCCTTCTTTGTAATACTTAATGCATTGGTGTAGAGACCATGAAACATTTTGTGTTCATGAATCTATGGTCAACTAAGTAGAGCATTCAAAGAGGTCTCGATGTCGATGATATGAAATTTAGTGTTTGTTACGAGTTCTCCAACCTTCATAAGCAATGTAATGGATCCAAGGGCTCACTCTCCCTTTTGGTTGAATCCTCTTAGCATCATTTTATCAGCCATAAGTTCGTGAGCCTCAATGTCCAAATAGGCCGATGTCCGTAGACTCATCAAGTTGAGTGATGCTCTAGGATCTAATAAAACTCTGGACAACACAAATCTACAAATGTTAACGGAGATGTAGAGTGGACAATTGTGGTCGGCAGTACTAAACAAAAAGTCTTCATCTGTGAAGGTTACCCCAGACTATTCTTTCAACGAGCAAACTTCATCTGAGGATGTGCTGGCCAACTGGGCTAAACAAATCTCTGGGTCAAGAAAGGTTGTAACCAAATACTCTCTCATTTCCTTTCACAAGATCAGAGCGTCGTAGTTGCTTAATCTGGCCAGAAACTTCCTAAGATGAGCTAGCACATTGTAATCCACTTTATATGATCCTCCCATTGTCTCTTGGTTATGTGGATCTTCCACTGACAGAGGTGGAGGAAGCTCTTCTCGAGTTGTTATTTACTTTTCTTTATCTATTGGAGCTATTATTGGGGGTAATTCTCTCCCACTCCTCAAATTTTCTTCTATAATTTCTTCTTCTTGAGATATCATTATTGAATCTTTTAGTGTTTCTTCTTTGCCGAAAAGATCTAAGTTGATGGCAAGAGGTGCACTGTGGTGCTCGAGGATTGGTTCCTCACTCCTAGTGTTGTCGTAAGAGGTATTGTCAATGTCTTCTTTGGTCTTGTTAGCGAGTTCGTCGAACTCAAGTACGATTTGAGGATCATTTTGGGGATTGAGATCGAAGTTAAATTGGACATAATTGATTACTTCATCACTAGAAACAAATAAAACGTTGTCAAAATCACAATCATTATATTCGTAAGACCCCGGAGGATAAAAAGATAATCATACAAAGTCAGGGGTTTGAGCATTTTCTTCCCCGAATCTGAGACAACTAATATAGTACAAGTAGCCCCTATTCTACCCCCCGTACTATCAATCTTTGTAGTGTTGTTCTTCTTCTTCTTTGTCTTTGAAGATGTCGGATCTCCTGGTGAAATCTTCATCTCGGGCTTGGCAGGCTGAAGACCCTGAACAAAGCTTGTTTTGAAGCGCTCTGAATCTGGTTCAATATTTTCTTGAGCTTGTTCCAAGTTGTAATCCATCCGTTTTTTCTAGTATATGGGTCAATCAGAGAGATTGGCTCAGCCCAAATTATATTTATGGAACCTTTTCAGGTTCTTCTAAATATTCTTTCGAGATCATTATATTCCCTTCTTTAAGGTTCCTCTCGAGCTAGTCTTTAAAGACGAAACATTCTTCTATAGTGTGCCCTAGTAATTTGTGATACGAGCAATAATTTGGTTGATATTTCTTATCGACTTGTTCATGTTTCTTTGGATCTGGTTGTCTGAACTCAGGCTTCTTCATCAAATTTTTTAGCATTTTGGGTACAACTTCAATTTTGAAGGAATATACCACTTTCCTACGTTCTGTAATGATCATTTTCTTATTCTCTATCCGATATGATCCTCCTTGAGGCAATTGCAGGCTAGACTGACCATACTATTGTGTTTTTTATTGAGTGTGCTGTGATGATGATTGACGACAATTTTTTGCATGTATCTTCATTGGTTACTGTTTCTTATCGACAGTTTCCACTGTTCTGGACTTCTTTTCAAATACTCTGGTTGCCTTGGATTTCTCATGAGAATCCATATGTTTGATTTCTTCTCAAAGACTGTTGGCTTTACTGAGTAGCTTCTCGAAGGATTTAATTGTGAGTCCCTTGATCATGAAAGCTACTGGCCCATGGATGCTTTTGAGTAAAATCTCAATCGTGTGATGTTCCTGTAGTTGAGGTCACATTTCATGCTAAGGTTTCTCCACCTCAAGATGTAATCCACTAAACTCTCGTTGGGCTTTTGATTTTCCATCAAGAGGTCTCCAATAGACAAATGATATTGCGCTCCAGCAAATCTTTTCACAAATAATTGTTCCAATTCAGTGAATGTCCAAACTGATCCGTTGGGCAAATTAACATACCAATCAAAGGTAATCCCTGATAGGCTGCTGACAAACTGTTAGAAGAGTAAAGTTTCATTATCTCTTATGTTGCCACAACTAGCTCAAAAATGTGCTATGTGTTGTCTGGAATTTCCAGTCCCATCAAATATCTTAACGTTTGGGGACACAAAACCCTCAGGGAAGGGTACGACATAGAATTCTTCTGGGTAAGGTCTACCCTTTAAAACCAATGCACCACCCTTAAATTGGGTTAAGGCCTCCCGAACTTGCCCTACCATTTGCTTAAATTCCTTCTCTGTCATGGTGCTTGATGGAGAATCCTACTTTTGTTGCTCATCCCTATTTTTTGAGGCAACTTCCCTCCTTTCATCAGTGATATGTATAATCTTCGGTTGGTTGATTTCTGGAGAGGCTAACTGTGGTACTTGAGATTGTCCTTGAACTGTGGCCATGGTGGTCATGGCTGCGGCCATCTCTTTGATCCTTTTCTCCAGTTGGCTAACTTGCTCATCCCTTAAGAAGATAGCCCTTCGTAGCTTATCTATGACATTCTCTTTAACGAGAGGTTGAGCGTCACGCGTAGATGCAGTGGCCCTGGTATCAATGACATGGATATCCATGAAATCTTCCTCGAGGTAATCATTGAAGTCAAAATCTTCATCATCATCATCAAAGAAAACTCCATGCTCTCAGGCTAATTTAAAAATCTCAACCCTGAGCTTTTCATCCTTTTCTTCAATTATTGATTCTTGGATTGTCTTAAGATCTAGAGGACCCTACTGGACCTCCTCTACTTATTCCTCCATCTCGCTGGCAATCGCTGCAACAATATCAGATAATTCAGACCCTAACTTCATTCTATGATCCTGCCCTACAGGCTCACTGGACTGTGTTGGTACAATGACCTCGAGTATCCATACCTTTTTCTTTGACGGTGATGCTCTGAGATAGAGTGTCTCGGTAGGAACATCGGTATGTCAAAGAAAAGTATGCTCCCCATGGTGCAGACTAGAGACCGTAGTGAGCAATCTCTTCATCTTTTCCTTTGAAACTTTAGAGACATCCTTATAGTGGGTGATCGGTAGAATTCTTGGACCCAGACGTGACTCAACTAATCGACGACCTGCGGTCCTAGTAACGATATAATTGGTGGTGACAATAGCGGTATGAACTCTGCTTCCAAAGCGGAACTAGACAGGAATGTGAGCAGGCATATTTTCTGTTAACATTCGAGATCGTTTGGCAGATTTGACGTTCTTTAAGATTTTTTTCTTCATGCAAGGGGATACTGCATGTCCCACTCGTTTAAGTAGTTCACTAACTGAACAACCTTCTTTGGCAGCTAGCCTCTTAAAAATTGAACCAACTCGGGTGATAGGAGTAGACTTCATTCTCTCCACACTATGTCTATGAAGTAATGATAAAGCAGCAGTGATCTTCTGGATACTCTTGTACTCGTTAGTGTCCATTAAGGGAGGAACCTACTCCCTTGCAAAAGTGGATAAGTCTGTAGTAATCTTGACTCGTTCTGGTGAGGATCTTCATCAACAGGTACCTCTTTAGGAGTCTGGGCTTTAGTAGCCCTCCGAACCTTCATATGTGATTTCTCCTTTGGGTTCGGGTCAATGGTGCAGTCCTTGAACTTGATCTAATTTCAAATACTGAGGCCGGGACAGCTAACCCTTAAGTTGGGTTTTCAACGATCATAGCTTCCTTTCCCTTAGCAGAAACGGGAATGATAGGCTTGGTAGGTTCCAAGGCGGCAGTAGTCTTCACCTTCTTACAAGAAGGAAAATTCTAAAGGTAGTTCAGGTTAAACTTTGCAGACGGCTCCTGAACCTCTAGAGCGGCGACTTTCACTACAACAAATTGGGCTTTCCCGAGAACGACCTTGAGATCTTCAAATCTGACTCTAAACTTGATGGTGGGAGCGACGTTGCGGGCACTGCGGCTCATCGGAAGATCGCAAGAAAAAGTGAGCGTTAGGCATGCCATTGTAGTAGCTTCAAAAGAGAAAGCTCTGAGGTTAGCTTTTTTTCCAATACCTCATAATCTTAGTGTGAGCACTAAAAATTAATAGAGGTCGAGCTGTAGACCGGGTAAGTCTTTATCTAATTTGTGAAGAATTTAAAATTCTAGTAAAAATAGTTTGAAAGTAGAAAGATTTAATTAATATATGGAGAATTAAAGAACACACAAAGCACGACACAATTCAATTTAATTTACAAATCAGCAAATCAAAGCCGAATGAGAGATGTGAAGTATTTAGGACCCAGGCGGGACCAACCTTACAACGCACGATGCTTAGGTGGAACTAATCCACCAACACACCTATTGGGGGTCCGACCCCACACAAAAATTAAAAGTCCTAATGAACTACAGAACCTCTATGTTCAAAGGTGGTTGAACAGATGATCCTAAAGTCTGAAGGAGTTGACTGTACTCACCCAAGAAAGAAATGGGTGGAGCATGCCAACGAAAGAAGGGTAATCTGGTCTATAAGAAACATAGACGCATTATTCATGTATGAAGATAAGTTTCCCTGATTTAAATGGAGAGAAAACCCAGTCTCCAGTGGAGTCGCCAGAAGCTGTCGACACTTTTTTTTTGTTGGAGGAGTTCCCGCTGGAAACTGTCGGCCACCAAAATTGAAATCCCGACGCCCACTTTGGAAGGACATTTTAAGTTATATATATATATATATANTACCTTTCACAGTTTAAATGAAAGAGCACTATACCTCAAATCCTATACCTATTCTAAAGGATAAACACAAGACTTGAGGAGGAGGCTCAATGAAATAAACTAAGAAATATATGACATCTTTTTGGTCTATGAAACCATTTTATTTGCCGACAATTTTCTCTATTTAACATGAAGAATTAAATAGGGTTTATTTTAAGTTAGGTTTGGATAAGCTTCCTATAAGGGCAAGCCCCTATAGTTAATTACATCTTAGATAACCGAAGTCACCTAAAAAAACTCTAGATAAAAATCAGAAAATGTTATCTTCAGAGAGGTCAAAAGGATAGGACTTTTCAACGAATTCGGACAAAGAGGTGTGAAATGGGAATGACTCAAATTTGGAACATTTTATTATAGAATCCAAAGAAGGAAGAATGTTTCAGAGAATGTCATAGATCCGGAGGAGAACCTCAGTGACTTCCTAATTTATCCTATTTTTTGGCTTTAGTTTTGAGGAGAAATTATTTAAATTTTCATCCTGTCAATTTTATTTGTATAGAGCTTACATTTGTATGAAACAATCACACAAATAGCATGGAAGATGTGAGGATTTAGGTCATGAGGGATGATAACCATGGAATCCTTAGATGAGTTAGGGCTTAGATTGTATAACAGAGTTGCACAAAGGCCTAAAGATAAGGTGAGGATTTATGTTGCATAAGCAAACAACCTTGAAATTCTATGGCTTGTTGTTTAATTCTAAAGAAAGAAATTGTTTTAACTGAAGTAGATAGGTTTTGTTGTTGAAGATGGTCGTGCTGCCCACAATGCTAGGTCCAAGCTCCTCGTCGTGGTGAGTTCAAGTTTTCTAGTATGTCAAGTTATGATGTCAAATCAGATGTTCCTATGGTTGTAGTTCTTTAAATGTTGTGGGGCATATTAAAGTTGATTAGAACGACAACATTTATGATCCTACGTTTCCCTCATTCCGGTACCACTATTTTCTATTGGATTCACTTAGTCCAAATGAATTTACTAAGCTCAACTTAATGAGTTCCATACTTTCATTTAGATCTTGGGAAGTCTCATTAGCAACCGTAGGTTATCTCCTCCAAGGGATTCCCGATCATCCGATAGAGATGTCTTAATTTAGTTGCAATTCTGGTTTTTGTGATGTTTGTGATTAAATTTTGAGTTATTTTATATTTTGAATATTGTGACAGTGAAGTTTATCTTGGTTGATTTTAGTTTTGGTTGACGACTATCCTAGCAATTTTGGTTTTCATGCAAGGTGACATCGTTGTCAAACATACAAGATTGTGTTTTTTGTTCATACATGCAGGTGAGTAAGTGCAACAATGTACTGAAAAGTAAAGTATGGGAAAAAAATGCTGGTAAGTTGACAGCGACTTTATATATGCTTAAAATTACAAGAATTTCATACTGTTACTAGAAGATTTAATTCCCTGGCAGCCCCAAGAACTTGACAGCGGTTATAAATTTGATAAAGAGGTGTATAAAATATTCAAATAATTGTAAAATCACACTTATCAATGCAAGTATACGTATCGCTTAAGTAATACAGCGCTCTAATGGAATTCTGGATATCGATCCCACAGGGAGTAATATTAGAGGCTACGAACTAAGATTTTAGAAAATCAATACTAATCACAAAATAGAAATTCAAATTACTTATATGTCACTAATAGTCAATTGAAATAAATATGTAATTTTAATAACTCTTAAATAACTAACTCTATTAATAAAGTTTCTAATGTGAAGTTCAATTTATAAGAAAGCATCATTCTCCTTGTCAAGAAATTAAAGTGAATGGATAAAGTGAATTAGTTTAAATTGGATTGTGCCAAATAGAAGCATACTTATTCTTTACTCTTTGGTCTAGGCATAAAGAACATTGACTAATCATATGCTTGGTTACTGAATCTATGGCTAGGCTGGGAGGATACCGGCTCTACCTTCGGAGCTCCCACGTTCCCCTTGCCTGAGGGCTAACATCTACACTTCAGAACCCAAACGATAGGACCGAATCAAGGATTTTAGTTTGTCACTCTAAAATCTCTAATTCTACGCCTCTACGCCCGATAATTTTATTTCCCTATTTATTTGCACCCAACTTCCAAGGACATTGACCTCCCTAAATCTTGGATGTAATATTCACTTTAGTTGTAAAACTCAACATATTTTAACCAAATCAATTGGCAGATTTGAAAGTAAATTAAGATCGAAGTGAAAAGATCATCACAATTTCTCAAACATTTTCATGGCTTCAGTAAATTAAGATCGAAGTGAAAAGATCATCACAATTTCTTAAACATTTTCATGACTTCACCATTAATATTGAAGTGAAAAGATCATCACAATTTATTAAACATTTTTATGGCTTCACCAATTCAAATTACCATTTCGAGTGAAAAGATCATCCCAACTTCTTTAACATCTCAAGGCTCAACCAATTCAAATCACAATTTCACAAAATCTCTAGACAAGGAGAAAGACAGAGAAAACTACTCAGAACTCATCAGAAAAATACGACAAAACTCGGAATTTATATATAAAAGTAAAGTCATACAAACTACAATAAGTGAATACCACTTATCTCTAATTCCTCACCAAGCAAACTCCTCGAAGTTCCTCTAAATATCTTCCTTTCTTTACAGTACACAGAATTCTTCTTCGAAGCGGCAAGGAGGAAGAAATCTCTCGTACACAGAATTCCTCTTTGAAGTAGCAAGGAGGAAGAAATCTCTCACTTTCCCTCCACTCTTACTCTCTCAAAGAATTCCTCACAATCTAACCCTAAATTAAACTCTCTACACTTTACCGGACTCTTTACACTCTCTACAACTTCCTCCCCCAACTCCTCGATTTTCCACCAAAAGTTTTTCTTAAAGTTGTAGAAGAGTTTTCCCAAAAGTTGCCTAAGCATCCCCTTAAAAATCGTCCACATTCAATGGACCTGTTGAGATAACCGCCAATCTCACCGTTGGCAGCCCCGAGGGCGCCGTCGGCAGCCTTCTAGAATATTTAATTCTGAACTCTCGAGAAAACCCCGTCATCGGTGTCGTTGGGCTCGCCGTTGGCGCCCTAGTTCAAATCTTCATATTTTGGTCTTTTTCGCTCTAAATTTGCTCCTTTTTGCATTTTTTTTCTCTAATGATCATAATTTAACATACCTACAACAAAACATCAAAAATACCCTTCTTTAAAGTGCAATATCATTAATATTAGTATAAAATAGGTATGAAAATTTCAACATATTTTTCTTTGGTCAAAATCCCTCAAACTTAACTATTACTTGTCCTCAAGTAATTTTAGTGCTACATAAGAGTTAAGATCTATTATAGTAAAGTTTTAATTCATAAATACTATAAGTTTTATTTAATTAAATAACATAGTGAGATTTTCAGAAAAAAATCAAGTAATTAAATTAACTTTGTGGGTACAAGATTATCTAGTGATCAAGTTTAAGAGTTCTATTTTTCTCTTCATTTTAAGAATGACTATATGTTGTAATATCAAGTCACTTAGAATATTCAAATGATAGGAACTTCATGAGAGCACAACTAGTAAAAGATGCTAATCCATAAATATCAGTTTAGGAATGTATTTTGGTTTGCTCTTTAGGTAGGTCCAAGTGAAGCCAATTTTTTATTAGGCATCTCCTCAAGCTTCTTCTCACTTATATACTTTTTTCTCTTTTTTTTTCATTTGGATTGCTTTCAATCCTATATATTTTTCTTTTCTTTTCAGGGATTGTTGTCAATCCCTTTCTTTTCCTTTTTTAAGTGAGGATTACTATATCTGGATAGCCTTTAATGATTTTGAACATCCCATTTCTTTCTTTTTTTAAGTGATGATTACTATATCTGGATAGCCTTTAATGATTTTGAACATCACCTTTCTTTCCCTAAATTTGAAACTCAAAGCTTTCCTTTACC